>JAJOZX010003228.1:100000-528496 GCA_023014485.1 Bathynomus jamesi | reverse complement strand
TTGTTCAGCAGGTTTCAGAGCAATGGACCTTCATCGACACAGGAACATACGGCACCGGATGGGATGAAGAAGAGGTGCATCGACTCTTGGCCCCCATTAGAGATTGGATTTCTCCGCTTTGCTGAGGAAAAACACTCCTCAAATCCTTCGAGATGACTATCAGGAATTCCTCGATCTGTCCATCATTTCTTGGGAGGGAGCATTGACAACTACACCTTCAAGCGACCTGGCCCCATGCACAAGCAAGATGGTTATCTAAGGTGATCTATTCATTGAAGATGTGGCTGTTCAGGGGACAAATCCCAGCCTCACTCCACGCGAGCAAAGTGTCTTAAGGATGTCAGTGTCTTCGCTGTTTCCATCTACCTGCAGGCATGGATGACAGCGCCAATAGCTGCTGCTGCGCCTCGCAGCGACCTCAGTCTTCTACAGAGTCTTCGGAATACCATGACCCCAAAATTTCGGAAGTGGCATTAAAAAAACTCGCGTCATCTTTGTATCTTTCGGAGGAGATGGTGGGCCTCACGATTTTCGATCCTGAGGTGTCTGAAGAGACTAAAACAGCAATGGTGAAGGCGATGGAGGAAGTTGAAGGAAAGCCTGATTGCCAGAAGAGAAGGAAAGGTGTTTGCTGGGGGCTTCAATCGAGTCACTAGCAACAGCAAACTCAAAAAGACTGCTGTTGTCTCTGGGGTCAGGTGTGGGATACCTGAGGAAGGAGGTGCGGGATTGGGACAGTGATCCTGATTACCAAATAGCGAAGAAATCACTGGCAAACCTCTCTGTCGTGAACGATCATGCAGAGAGGGGGGTTGCTCTCATTAATGAATACAACGGCTGCCACACCAGGAATGAGGAACAACTGCAGTATCTCCTGCAAGCTGTTGCTAACTACAGGAAGCAGTTTCCTCAACCACTGAAGTGAGCCTGGCAACTGCGCGAGAAAACAAAGATCAAATGAGGTGCAGAGGGAATTGTTAGTCAATTCATTTCGGAATTGTTAGTTACCCTAATAGTCATGTACTATCACCAAGATTAACTTTGCTGTGATTTTCAGATATACCAAAACTTCAAGTGTCATGTGCTACCCCTACAAATTAACTGATTCAAATAAAACTTTCCCAGAGGTGTTTTTCTCATCCATCCTCATAAGTTACAACCCAGCAATAAAAACAAATCACAAAAAAAAATTCCACCCCTATAAGAGTGGACCACCCTAATATATATATATATATACAGTAAATACTTGAGTCGGACTCATCCTCTGTCAAGTGCTATTATTCCTTTCTTTATTTTACTGAGAGAAGTGTTTTATTTCCTATGTCAAGTGCCATTATTATTTTGTTTCTTTTACTAAGGGAAGTGTTTTTTAATACTGTATTGTACGAAAAGGTAAACAATAAAATTTTTAGTGTTTCACGCTCAAAATAATTCCAGCAACGGTAAGTGAAACAAAGTTTTATTGATTTTTAATGTTTATTTTGAACATTGTATTAGCCTAGATCACTAATCAAACTTAAAACGTTAGAGAGTATTTATGCCTCTTTAGGGGTAAATAGGAGGGTAATTAAGGTAAATCGAGATGATCGGACTGGCTAGAGCCCAATATATTCTGACTTATCAGTATTTACTGTATATATATATAATATATATATCAGGTCATCCCATAAGTAATGTCATTTTTTTTATCGGAATTTGAAGGACAAAAAAAACTTGACTGAAACTTTTTAATCTAGTATATATTTTCCATTGGAATCAATGACACTCTACCAATGTCCTACAAGCTTTTCAATGCCATGTTTATAAAATTCAGGCAGTTTTGAGGCAAAAAACGTACAAAGACTGGTGTGCAGGTCATCTAAAGAAGTATACTGTTTCTCATCAAGATAGTTTTGCAGACTCCTGAAGAGATGATAATCTGAAGGTGCAAGGTCTGGAGAATATGGAGGATGTGGAAGTTTTTCCCACCCAAGCTCCTCAATTTTTGCAGAAGTGATCCAAGCGGTATGAGGACGTGCGTTGTCGTGGTGGAACACAATTCCTTTCCAATTAACCAAAGAAGGTCTCTTTTCTTCTAGTGCAGTGTTCAATTGACCCAGTTGTTGACAGAAGACTTAAGCGGTGATTGTTTGTTTGTGTGGTAAGGTTTCAAAGTGTATTACACCACCTTTATCCCACCAAACACTAAGCAACACCTTCTGAGGGTGAAGATTTGGTTTTGGCTGTTGTGTCACTGGTTCTCCGGCACAAACCCACTGTCGACAGCACTTAACATTCTGGTACAGTATCCACTTTTCATCACCAGTCACTAAGCAGTGCAAAAATGGATCTTGGAGTTCACGGGAATGAAGAGCTGTGCTAATGTTTACCCGCACCTTCAGATTGTCAACTGACAATTCATGTGGCATCCATTTTCCTAACTTAGGCACTTTCCCGAGTTGTTGCAAATGTCGATGGATGGTGGACAGGGTTGAGTCAAGTTTCTGGGCCAATTCTTCGACAGTTGTTGAACAGTTTTCTTCAAGTGCGGCTAACAGCAGGTCATCATCAAACTCAGCAGGGCGTCCAGAGCGTGCTGCATCTGTCAAACAGCAGTCACCATTCCTAAACTTTTGAAACCATCTTTGACATTTCCTCACATGCAGAATATCGTTGCCATAAACATCCTGAATGTTTTGCATTGCTTCAGTAGCACTATTCCCTTTTTTGAACTTGTAAAGCATTATATGCCTGATATGCTCTTCTGATACTGCCATGTTTATGAGGGGTTCACATAAAGCAAAACAAACGTCTTCACTGGTCAAGGTCTGTAAAGTATGTAATGAAACGCGACAGATCATCTCTTAGATATAACCTTTGGAAAATTTGCTTAAACCGAGTAGGACTAGTTTAAACAATCTATCGTAAAAAACGACATTACTTATGGGATGACCTGATATATATATATTTTTTTTTTTTTTTTTTAAGTTCAGGAAGAAACCGATTCGCCTCTATTTAAAAGGGCATATCTCAGCGGAAAAAAAAGAAAAAGGGAGAGGAAAGACAGAGGAAAAAGAAAGGGTGGAGGGGACGTCGAAGTGGAAAAAGACCAAGGATGACAAGGACTGCAGGGTCGAGCCCCATCATCCTTGGGTGCTAGGGCCGGGAGGGTGCACGTGAAACCTCCAGGAACAAGCACGTACAAACGAGCACGAGCTTAGAACCCCCTTGCGGGGATATATTATATATATATATATATATATATATATATATATATATAGTATCTCTGTTATTAAATGAGCTAGAACGTTCATTTTTGGCTAAATTAGAGTTCTAAGTATGCTAATGAAGATGTTCATGAGTTTTTAGAAGACATTTTCATATTTTATATATATTTTTTTTAATTTTTTGATTTTCTTATTATGCCGAACTTTGGGTGAACTTTTGGCTGGTGATAGTGAAAAAAGTAGTTCACTTCAAGGTCATTATAACCCAAACCATGCGATAGAAGGAAGGGTGAAAATAGTGATATCCATCAAAAACATGTTTTTGCCTGTGGTGGCACTTAGGTATCTTAAGACACATGACCCCTCATATATATATATATATATATATATATATATATATATATATATATATATATATATACAGGGTGAGTCAAAAGTTTCCATACATAGGCAAAATGGTCACTTTATTATGCAATCACTTGTAAGTCACAAAATATGCTCTATGTGGGCACCATTACACTGAATGCACATATGGATGCATTCCTCCCAGTTATGGCAAATGCGCATTAACATGTCTGGTGTTATGCGTGCACACGCATCACAAATGTGTTCCTTTAGGTGGTCCGTGTTTTGTATTTTCACCTGGTACACCATGGCCTTCAAGTGTCCCCGCAAGTAAAAATCAAGGGGGGTGAGGTCTGGGGAGAGGCCACTCCACGGGACCACAGTGGCCAATCCAGTGACCCAGAAACTGCTGATCCAGCCAATGGCACACACAGATACCGTAATGGGGTGACAGCCCATCTTACTGAAAGTATGTTGGAAATCCCCCATCCTCGTTAAGCAGGGACAGCATGACTGTCTTGCAGCATATTTAGATACATTTCAGCATTCAGATTGGTGTCAATAAAAAAAGGGCCAACAATTGTGTTGCCCCATATCCCGCACCACACCATCACTTTTCCAGCGCCTTGCGTCTTTGAGGGACTCATCCAGTGCAGGTTGTCATCACTCCAATAACACGTTTTGACAATTAACCTTTTCATGAACATAAAAGTTGGCTTCATCTGAAAACATGATGCCAGCTGAGAACTCTGTCTCTTCATCCACTTTTGTTCTTGCCCATTCACAGAATTCCAGCTGCCTGTCTGGGTCATCTTCGCTAAGATACTGCAACATTTGCATTTTGTATGGATGCCATCTGTGCTCTTTCATAATGCAGACGATACTCCTTTGGCTGACACTGCATTCTACAGACATCCATCGAGTGCTTTTTTGGGGGCTCTTTGCGAACACTGCCAGCACCATGATTGCTGTGCCTTCATTGGTGGATGTTCATGGATGGCCACTTCTTGGTTGGTCTGCAACATTTCCAGTCTTCTTGAACTTCTCAATGAGTTTGGCAATGGTGTTGTGTGTGATGTGCTTGCCAGGGGCATGTCTCCTGTTAAAATCCTTGGCAACCTTGCGACAGCTTCCTGATCCTGCCAGAAGAATGATCTCTATACGCTCTTCTTGGGACAAAGGCATCTCAGCACATCACCTGCAAAAAAATGAAAAATAAAAAATCATTTATTTATCATGATCATTTTTGCCTATGTATGGAGACTTTTGACTCACCTTGTATGTATGTATATATATATTATTTTTTTTTTTTTTAGGAAGAACCGATTCGCCTCTATTTAAAGGGCATATCTCAGCGGAAAAACAAAGAAAAAGTGAGAGGAAAGACAGAGGAAAAAGAAAGGGTGGAGGGGACAGTCGAAGTGGAAAAAGGCCAAGGATGACAAGGAATACAGGGTCGAGCCCCATCATCCTTGGGTGCTAGGGCCGGGAGGGCGCACGTGAAACCTCCAGGAACAAGCACGTACAAACGAGCACAAAGAGCACTCAAGAGCACGAGCTTAGAACCCCCTTGCGGGGGTATATATATATATATATATATATATATATATATATATATATATATATATATATACACTCACAACTTACGCAGATTTTTCTTACGCGGTTTCAACTATAAACAAGTTATAATTTTACAATTTCAGTGCTTTAAAGGCAGCGCACACACATCTCACCTTCATCCGCAATGCCATGGAGACTGGCACTAACAAGAGTGTTATGGCATGCTGGAAGGAATTCAACATTGCCAATTGCATCACTTTTGTGTTATAGGTGTTATACATATAACAGAGCTACAATATATAGTGATTTAATTGCGATTTAGGGGATTTTTTTTGGTTTCTGACTTTACATGGTTTATGGCCTTACACTGGGTCCCAGGAATGTAACCCCCACATAAGTTGCGAGTCTACTGTGTGTGTGTATATATATATGAGGTCTTCTGAAGCAAAAGTAGCACAAGCGCCATCTGGGGCAAAAAATGAGTTATACGCACTGAGAGGTTCTTCAGACCGTATACTATCATATGGTAATGGGTGAATTGCAGAAACACCAATGTTCATATGGTCGAAAGTCCTGCAGAAAATAATGCATTATCTCTGTCCGAAGGTCGCATAACATTCAATGCATTTTTCTGAGCTACTTTTGTTTTAGAATATATATTACTTACTTTTGTTGAGTTTGAACGACGGTTCAGGATCGACCTGCAGTCGACCCCTCTGCAGCACCCTGCCTCATTTGCAGGACTTGGTGAAGGAGGGAATTGCTCTCTGATCTCCTGCCTTTGTAGCCAGCCATGCATGGCTGGTCAGGTACTTTGCACAAGAATCTGTCCAGCTGGTTCTTGAAATTATTCAGGTCGGCTTGCTAGAGATTCCTCACTTCTTTTGGAAGGACATTGAAAAGCTTTGGGCCCCATATTCTGAGGATATTTTCCATCCTCGTTTTCATGGCCCCTTGTCTCACTGCAGCTGGGACCATACAAAATCTGCCTCTTCTCTCATTCCAGTTTGTTTCTATTTCATTTCTGAGGTTAAGGGCAGAGCCCTCAAGTATTTTTCATATGTATATTATTGTGTACCACTCACTCCTTCTTTCAAGAGAGTAGAGTTCCAGGGATTGTAGTCAAGACCAGTAGTCTTCACCTTCCATTTCCTCTATCTTAGACGTAAAAGTCCTTTGTAGCTTCAACGCTCGCAATGTCTCTTTTTCTGTGTGGGCTTGTGAGTACTGAGCAATACTCAATTACTGGTAGGACTACTCTTCCATAATTTGAGCATCATGTTTGCTTTTCTGCTGCGGAAGCTCCTCCAGATGATTCCCATTATTTTTCTAGCTGTTGTGATTTTGATTTTATAGTGCTCTCTGAATTCTGCATCCAATGACATTATTACTCCAATATCCCTGACTTGTGGATTTGGTGTTATCTGTTTGGCTTGCAGAGTTTTGTTCCCTTTTTCTGTAGCTCTTTGTTATTACCGTATCTTAGAAGTTGGAATTTTTCTTCATTGAACTTCATATTATTGTCTTCTGCCCACTGTCATTTTGTAGTTTTCTTATGTCATCTTCGTTCAATATTTCCTTACATATCTTTGTCTCATCTGCGGAGCATGATACAATACTGTCCTTAATATCTGCAATCATTATTATGAACAGCAAGGGAGCTTATACTGTCCCTTGTGGGACAGAGCTCATGACTTCCGAGACTTCTGATTTAACTCCGTTTACCACCACTCTTTGCATTCTTTGCGTCAAGAAATTAAATATCCACCTTCCTAGCTTTCCAGTAATTCCTGTATCCTTAAGTTTGTGTGCTATGATTCCATGGTCACATTTATCGAAGGCTTTAGCAAAGTCAGTATATATTACATCAATGTTTTGTCCTCAACACAATGTTCCTAATATTTTCTCCTGGTGGTCTAGTAACTGTGACAGGCATGATCTACCCACCCTGAAGCTATGTTGATTTGGGTTGTTAAGTCTTTTTCTTGTAGGTAGTATTCTCAATGCAATTTTTACAGCCTTTTTCGCACTTGTGTATTTCTGTTAGGCATATGATATCTATGCTGGTTTCCGTAGCTAAATTTTGCAAGTATTGTAATTTGCAGTCTGCATGGTCCATATAGAGGCCTTGTATATTTGTGTATTAATACATTTACCGGGTTTCTAATCTTTGTGTTCAATTCTCCTAAATGATGATCATTTCCTGGTCGATGTCGGTTCCTGTTTGGGGTTATTGGTTGGGCCGCTGCATTTGGGAGTATTGGGGTTGTGGCCCATGATACCACTGCTGTTGTTGTATTATTGGTGGGTGGTGTTGAATAGGAGGGTGATGTGCTTAATGTTGTGGTGCATATGTTTGTAGTGTTCTGTCTCTCCTTGTTAGAAGGGCAAGCTGAGTTTTTATTATCCTCATTTCTTCTAAAAAAAAAAAAAGTTTCATTACTCTTGCTATTTCTTCTATGTCAAATGTGATCAGTGATGGCCCATTGTTTAAATTCCCTCTGAGTCTTATGTGATTCGATTTCCTTCTGTTTCACCACCACTTCTTCCCTACTCAGTGGGGTTGTTTTCTTCGGTGTGTATTTTGTATCTCCCTCTTCTGCCATGGGTACCTCTTTTTCTGAGGCTGCTTTCACCCCTCCCTGTAGTGTGTTTTCTTTTTCCTTCTCGGTTGTGCAGACATTTTCTGTTTCATGTTTTTCTGTCAGTAAAACTGCTGTACTTGATTCTTCTATTTCAACATTGTGTTTTCCCCTCTGTACTGATTCTCTATTGTTTTCCATGCACTTGACACATAAGAAACCACAAAGGCCTATGATTTTGTTATTTATTCTAGTTTCCATTTTCCTGTCTTTTCTATCTAAGTTCATGCATTCGTAGTGCTTAAAGGTATTGCACAGAATGCAGTTTAAGCCCAAGGTCTGGTCTGCTTCATTTTTGCAATCGCAAAGTTGATATGCGGCACATTCCATTACACATAATCCAGCTTTATTCAATTAATTACAATATATATACAGTATTCCCTCGAATATCGCGGGGGTTACGTTCCAGAACCGCCCGCGATAGGTGAAAATCCGCGAAGTAGAAACGATATGTTTATTACGTATTTTACGCCTTTATAAACCCTCCCCGCACTCTTATAAACCTTTCCCACACTCTTATAAACACTTTCTACACTCGGAGTATGAAAGAGACTAACAGTATTTTAAAAAGAGAACATTTGTATATACAGTATTTTTTAATAATTTTACCAACATTAAAATTTCGTATGGGTACTCACCAGCGAAGATACTAAAACTTGAATGATGACGATGACGATGAATTAGCTGTGCAGTACTGAACGATGAAGGTGATGACGATGATGAGATGAATGTACTGCACAGCAAAGAAGAGCATTACATCTCTTCTAAATGAATAACACGTGGAAGCGAACTGAGCAAGGCGAGATGCTGAATGCTTCGGTAGGCTGCAGATCGAGATGCGACGAACGCTAAGCCAATCAGCGCCCAGGATACTGAACAGCGTGCTCTGATTGGTCGCGTCTCATCCATCGGCCAATGGTGTGCCATGTACGGTATCATATAGGCAAAGTAGCTCAAGCAGCACAAGCTTCGCTGGTTTTCCTATCTCGCGGTTCTTTGTCAACTCAATTAGAGTATGTATTTTATTTTGGCTAGAAAAAACCGCGATGTACCGAGTCCGCGAAATGTGAACCGCGATATGGCGAGGGACTACTGTATATATATATACAGTGCCCGCGAAAAGTATCCGATCACTCAAGAAAATACAATATTTTCCCTTGATATTCAGAGACACATAATTCACTTTCTATTTGTTCTAGCGACATCTGGTAACTTTGAGGTTGCTCGCTGATATGAGAGCTATCCAACGCATTCTCAAATTAGTGTTCTGGTAGCCTTCGTTGCGGGTGGCTGTGTCTCAAAGTTGTCAGATTTCACTGTTTGTATAAATTTATTGATATTTTGTTATTTTTTACAGAAAGTGGTGTAAATAAAATTTATATATAATGTGTGCTAAAAAACAACTTAAGAGTGATTGTCGAGGTGCTATTGTTGCTTTGCATACATGTGGGAAATCACAGAGACAGATAGCTAAGGAATTAAACATATCCCAAAGTACCGTTAATTTATGGGTTTCACGGGCTAAGAACAATGCCGGCCTAACCACACCAGTCCCTAAAAAACGATCTGGCAGACCGAGAAAAACAAATTCACGAACAGACAAACTTATGAAACGTTTAGTATTGAAAAACCCAACAATAACTGCGAAAGAAATAAAATTTAATATGAATAATTTGTTATCTGGTGTTTCTGAACGAACTATCCAGGAGCGGCTCCAAAAAGAACTCGGATTGCCATGCTGCTAAGAAACCGTTCATTAATGAAAAAATGCGTAAAAAACGTGTCGCATTTTGTAAAAAATACATTCATTGGACTGTTGATGACTGGAAGAAGGTTTTATTTAGCGATGAGTCGACATTTTTGACATTCAGAAGTTGTCCAAAAAAGGTTCGCCGGCCTATTGGCTCAAATAGGATGGACCCTAAATACATCCTAAAGACAATGAAACACCCTCCAAGTGTGATGGTTTGGGGTTGTTTCGGTTACTATGGGCGTGGAAACTTTATTTTCTTCCGAAGAACACAACTATGAATGGTGCACGGTATTTAGCAATGCTACAGGATAAACTTCCAATGGCAATGGCAATCCAAAGGACAAAAACATACATGCATGATGGTGCACCATGTCACAGGGCCAAAATAGTGACAAAATGGATTACTGACAATAAATTTGATATTTTGGATTGGCCTGGTAATAGTCCAGATCTCAATCCGATAGAAAATATGTGGCTAATAATAAAAAATAAGGTTGAATGCCACGACACTGGCTCAGTCGAAAAATTACAAGAAGCCATCAAAAAGGTATGGTGCAAGGAAATATCAGTGGAAGTTTGTCAAAACTTGATTAAATCCATGCCAAAACGTCTAGAACAAGTCATCCAAACCAAAGGACAGATGACAAAATACTAATATAAGGTTAGTATACATTTAAACATTGTTTTTTATGTAAAAAATACAAATTTCCAGGGTGATCAGATACTTTTCGCGGGCACTGTATATATCATGCACCCTACCATTTCTATCATTGAACCGTATCCACGTTTGTGCCATTAGAAGTTTGCTGTAAGAAGCGAATGTCCCTTAATTTCATTCCCTCAGAGTACAAACAAGACAGTCGATGGTTTAGATCATTTAACATTTCCATCCGAATATTACCCATATCTCCATTTTCCATTTGTTATAGAATTTATTATAATTAATTATTGTTGTCTTGCATCTAACCCTCATCCCTAAATTTTATTAGATTATGCATGCACATTGAATGTAGCATGATTTGAACCCTTGTTTGTACTTCTTTATTCATTTACTTAATTCTTCCTCAAATGTACCCAATTCCTTAATATTAACTGAATATTCATATAAGTATATATATTTAATTAATAGTTTCAATCACTCTTGTACCATGACTGTAAACCCTTCATTACTGTATCTCTCTAATTCGTTTCCTCTAATTTCTCCAAATAATGACTTATACTCTATGTACAAATTAAATAACTACAGTGGAGTTCCGAAGTTCGTGATTAATTGAGACTGCCAAAATCGTCTCGAACTTCGAAATCATGAACATCGGAATCCATTTTCCATTAATTTTTGCTAATGCATTCCAGAGCTTAGAAAAATTGATACCAATCTAAGAAAAAACAAAAATATTACAATTATGTACAGTACTACTAAACTAACAGCTGCTTGTTTATATTTTTCTATGCTTTTCAAAATTGAGTCCACAGTCAACCATGATAAACTAAACATTTTTGATATTTCACTAGTTTTTAAACCTTTCTCACATTCAGAAATAATCTTTAGTTTAGTCTCCAAATCAGTGACATTTTTGGTTCTTTTATTACTAGATTGACTAACACTATCTACTTTACGTTTTGGAGCCATTTTGACTAAATACTCTAGACCAAAAACTAGGTTATTTTTTCCAAAACAATATCTGAAAAATACAGGATAAAATTAAAGCAGATTAAATCAAACTAAATATGTTGCTAATAAACAATAATAATAATACAGAAAATCAAAATCACAAATATGCGGATTTTCGGTCAAAAATCATGAACTTTGAAATTTTTGGTATAAAAAAGGGTGATCACGACTATGCATAATCATGAAGTTTGAGTCTCTCGAACTTCAGAACCCCACTGTATGATGTATTAATTATGAATTAACGTATTGCATAACTTGATAAACTATGACATCATAAAGTAACAATTCCCTTCCCATTTTCCATACCTTCAATACTGAATCACATGTTTAGTATGTGGATATTTTTCATATTCAATGTATGGTAAATTCTTTAACATAATAAAAACTTTATACTCTATATGTCATTATTTATATGTTGTTCATTTATACATCCATGTCCTTTCTTGACTGCTATCCTTTATTAATTTTATTACTTATTCATCTACTTATTGTCTACTTATGCCCTATCAACCTATCAGTCTATGTTTACTCATGTCCGACTATATTATGCACACAACCTATTGTGTTACGTACTGATATCTGTACAATAGGCACTCGTACATGTCTTCTGATAATCATGATTATGTATGGTTACCATACATGTAAATATGTCCACATGTATTTTTTTTTACTTTTTCTTTTAATTATTTCACCTCTCAAGATATTTGTTAATGCTGATATGAATGTTTGAATGCCAATGACGTTGACAAAAGCAAGCATCTGAATTCAAAATCTTCTCTCTTGCTCCTGCTACCAATTTATAACGTTAAGATGTTATGTTATATTATTATAATATACTGTATTGTTTCCCTGCCAGGTCACTGGTTCATTATCTGCTTACGTCACATAGTTATCCATGTTCTCATTACTTGTACTTACTATTTCTACCTAATTGTCATTCAAATTCTATATTACTTATGTGTTACATTATCATAAATGTCTGTGTACTTCCAGTGGAAAGTACACCATATTTTTCCTCTACTTTCCTCATTGCTGGCTATTTAGGCTTTCAAACTATGATAACCAACCATTTTTCTGATAATATTTAACATAATTTGGTGTAATCATTGTTAACTAAAAATATATAACATTGTTGTTAATCCCCTTTAAATTACAGAACAATGGTTAACTCTCCTTGATTATATAAATTGTATCACCTATTTAGATTACTTCAGTATTAGATATATCAATTAACAATTTGCTAAAATTGTAATTAACCGTAATAATTTAATATGATGTAATTAATGTACTTAATGTACTCAGTGCATGTCAGCACCCCGACATTATGTCACCATCCAAAAATGTATCCTTTACAAAAATTAGTATTTTTTTGTTAAATTTTTTATCTTTCTAAATTTTGTTGCATACGGTACTTAAATTATGCTTAACATCAGAATTCTTTAGCTCTCCAGTTAAAGTGGGAGCTTAACCTTCAACTGCACTCCCCAAAAATTTAGACATTTATTTCTTTTATTATAAATTAAATCATTCCTGCTTTAGCCTCTACCTAAAGAGGTCAAACCTCCTCACTTTAAATTCCTGCCTTACCCTTTATTCGTGGAGGATGAGCCTCCTCCCTTTAAGGCTCCTCCATAGCCCTTACTCGAGGAAGACAAGCCTCTTCATTTTAAATTCTTGCCTAAGTCATTGTAAAAAGGGGTTGAACCTCTCCCCTTTCAATTTCTGACTATCAGTGCCTCATTCTGTATATACTTCGCATAATAAAAATTATATGAGTGAACAAAGACTCCAATTTAGAACTGAAGTGTTTCCATTCACTCCTTCGAAAAAAAACTTGGTAGAAACTGTTTTACTCGGATGCTCTACAGCTAAGGCTGAGCTTAACCAACAAGGACCACCTTCATTGGATTGTCCAAAGTGCATTCATCATAAAAGTCGCAAGCAGGAAGTGGCCCGCACACGACATATATATATAATAGGGTGGTCCATAAAAATGAACTTTTGAATTGTCACGCTCCCAACCCAAGAAAAGATTGTACTCCTACTAAAGACACTTACAAAGAATTTTTGTGAACCTACTTCTATTATAAGGAGTCGCGCAAAGCCGTTGCACTTCCCAACAAAAGAGCCCCAGTCTGTCCTGGTGCGTTGGTGTGTTCGGTTCTGTCGAAAACTGAATTCTTGTTTTTTCATGTAGCGGTTAATGAACGTGTTCAAGTTAAAACATTACATGTTTTATTTATTTTATCAATGTCATTATTTATAGTTATTTTTATTATAATTAGTTCAATGAACATACCTACTGTAACCAAGAAATATATAAACATTTAAAAAATTAAAATACATTCTTCCACTTATTAATAGTGATGAACATTTCATAAACCTAAGTCCATGACTCCAGATTTGAAAAAATTTACTGGAGCACAGCTCTGAATTTACTTTTTTTCCCCTTATACCACTAGATAGGTTAATGATAGTAAACTCTTGAATTGACGACATACCAATTACAAATTGTTTTAGCTAAACATAATAATACAATAATGTACAGTTTATAACTCACCTTAAGTTTATTTATTCATTGCAGCAGCAACAGTGGATGATGTTAGACCTTGCATGTAGGCATTTGTTGTGAATTTACCGCCATGTATGCTTGGCCACTGATCAATGGCTTTCTGTGTGATCATTACAGCAGATCTAGTGCCTGGAGCTGGACCCTCCTTCACAATTCTGCACAGCTTAGTCAAATGAGATGGCTTAATGGATCCTTTGTGTTCAACAATGTAACCAAGAATGGAGAATGTCCCTTCAGCTGGTGCTTCACTCCAGGCAGTTGATCCATCTTTATCAAAATGCTTTAATCTCTCTGTGATTCCTTTCCACAGCTGTTCTATATATTCTGTCAGCCAATTTATCACTGAGTCTTTTGTAAAACTACTTTCAGATCTGGTTCTGGATGGTCTAGCAACTTCAGCAACCTGGTAGTAATCAGAACGTTTCTTGATGTATTTGTAAACTTCATTTAGGATGTAATCCTCAGCTGTTAGTTCCTTTTGCTGCCCTGTGGTATCGTGCTTAAATTCAGAAACTACATCATTTACATTTCCTCCATTAGCTAATTTGGAAATTGTTTCCATCACTCTTAACATAACAGTTTTCCCTCCTTCTTTATAAAATATATTTTCTACAAATTCTGCACTAACTGTGGTTTTTTGAGCTACTTGCAACATAATCTTTGTTACATAGGAAATCAATACATAGAACTTGGCACTAATTTCTTTCTCTTGTGGATGATCAAAAAACACAATTTTCCACAAATCTGTCAAATTGATCAAATTCGTAATTAACCATGCGAGTATCAGATTTGAGTTTTGGTCTCTTAAAACCAATGATATTGTCAAGAACCATATTGGTATAGTCAAGGCCTGATCTCAGATTTGAAGAGTGATTCTGAATAAAGTCTAAAAGCTCACTTAGTTTACAAATTTTCTTCAATGCATCAACGTGGGCTCTGTTCACAAGATGCATTAAGTCCCATCGAAATTTGAAATTTTCTCCAAACAACTTTTTCATTTCTTTTTAAATGGCTCATTGTCCTTACAAAAAGCCCCATCTCCAACCATTCCAGATACCTTGGATTTAATTGCTTCTTCAGATAGTTTCAAGTGATTAGGAGACTTCAACACATCAAAAATTTCATTGGCCAAATAAACTCCTGATTTGCTGCGTACTAAATTTATCCCAGCAAGTTTTACAGTCTTATCTTCTTCACTCATAACTAATACAACTAGCATGCTTAATCCCAAAATTGTTCCAATGTCAGCTGTTATTGTTACTGAAGTTTGTTCTAAGAACCACTTTACAGTTTGTTCTTTAAGTTGATTATCTAATAGCTCACAAATTGTCTCGCACGCATGTGTGCTATGATTCAAATTTCCAACCTCAACCTGACCTATGTAATACAGCTAGAAGTACTGGATATAGAGCCCATGCAGTGTTTGTTGCCACATAAGTCTTCTATGCATTTAGTAGTGTTCCGAGAAGATGTTTTCATCACTTCATAAACAGCAGCTCTTTGATGATGCTGAAGTTTAATTAAATGTCTCTTCAGGTAGGTTTTCAGATTTCTAAACCATCTCTCTTGATTTTCTCCTTGTTTGCATACATAGGTTAAATCTTTAACATTGAAGTAACCTTTTATGTTAGAATGTTTGTCTGAAGCACATGCTTTGGGGTCTGTGCAAGCTATGCAATATAATGTAAACATTTTATCATCAAAAGCATCATCAATATCTTCTTGATTATCATCATCTTCATCCTCAACAGCTATATCTACATCAGGCATATTAGTGTCACTATTTGCAATGTTTTCCATTATATCACTTGGTACTGAAAATGAATCATCAGCATGCCCTAGATCCTTCTTTTCCACCAATTTGAATGTAGATTTGATCAAATCATTGTTCAGGATTTCTTGTATTGATTTACACTTGCTTAAATGGGCTATGGAAATGTCAAATTTGTTGCTTTTTGCTTTATTAGATTTGGATGCAACACTTGAACTTGAAGGCATATTTTGACTCTTCTCTTTATTAACCACAACAGCTTGGTGAGTTTCTTTTGTTAGGCGCAAAATTGCATTCAATGTCTTCTGGATTTGGGAATTTTCAAATTCCTCTAAAGCAGTTTTGTTAGTCTGATGCGCAGATTCCTCACTTACCTTTTGTTTCTTAGGTGGAGGAGAAGCACTTTCTTCAGTCTGTGAAACATCTAGTGAAAAAGTTTCATTTTCTAGATTAGCAGTTGATGAAGTTGGTTCATTTTTCTGAGGTCTAGCACTAGCACATTTTGTGAACAAACTAAATGACTGCTTTGCCGTATCTCTTTGCTGCACTTCATCCTGGTATTTCTTTACTGCAATATCTAAGCTGTGGGCCCAAACTCTGGGACCTCTTGTATTGTAACAAATATTTTTTTTGGAATTAAAATGTTCCTCCCAGTTTTGCTTCTTTGAATATTTGTTCTTGCATTGACCACAAAAGTAACCCCTTTTAACACCCTCACTTTTCTCTCCAACTTCATCAATATTAGGATCCATGGTAATTATATAGAAAATGGCGCAACCCGAAGTATGATGTAAAAAACATTTTATTAGGTCAATTTCGATGTGCTGAAGCCAAATCTGTTAACCATTTGGTGTGCAAATGCTTCAAATTAGAGTAAATGTTATTTATATTTTACTCTTATTTTGAAGCATTTGCCTAAAAAATGGCTAACAAATTAGGCTTAAGCACATGAAAACTAACCTAACCTAACCTAACCTAACCTAACCTAACCTAACCTAAGAGTAAAATAATCAAATCAACTTACCTTTAACTTAAACATTGGGAGGATACAACTTTGCCGCAGCTTTGAGGAAAAAATGAAGTCTCTGATCACTAGGGACATTATGTAAAAATAAATATCTAGCAAAATGATTTGATTATTTTACTCTTAGGTTAGGTTAGGTTAGGTTAGGTTAGTTTTCATGTGCTTAAGCCTAATTTGTTAGCCATTTTTTAGGCAAATGCTTCAAAATAAGAGTAAAATATAAATAACATTTACTCTAATTTGAAGCATTTGCACACCAAATGGTTAACAGATTTGGCTTCAGCACATCGAAATTGACCTAATAAAATGTTTTTTATATCATACTTCGGGTTGCGCCATAATTACCGGATCCATTATTGATTATTGACTACCTGAAAAAATACAAAATAAGTAAAAGTTAGTAAATATAGTATGGTAAAAGTGAGTAAAAGTAAGTAAATATAGTACAATGAAAGTAAGTAAAAGTAAGTGCTTTAAACTTAGTAAAAGTAAGGAGGAGTAAGTAAAAGTAGGTAAGTTAAAGTAAGTAAAAGTAAGTTTAAACTTAACTAAACTTTTCAATTCTAGAGTCATGGTGGATTACTTAAAACCGCGCAAGTAATTATCTGGCCAATTTATCAAACCTGGCCGAGATCAATGGAACATAGTCCAATCCTGATAATTTTATATTAAAAAAATATACGTTTTAATAAAATTTTAATTATCAAAACATTGAAGCTTAACAAAAAATAAAAATAATTGTTAAATATGGAATTACCAACTAAACTTAAAATAACTAAATTTGTAATTTAAAAAAATTGGTTTGTACAAGAACGTATACGCAAAAAAATTGCATAACGTCTAGTGGATGAACAAAACCCAAACCCAAATTTACTTTTTCTCATGGTCAAATTTACTGGAGCAATGCTCCCAAGATCCCAGGAATCTGGAGTCATGCCTAAGTCATCATTTATTAATTTCATAATTATATAATGGCACCATAGTCTGCATGTATGATATTTACTTAATCGAAAGTATCAGGTCATCCCATAAGTAATGTCATTTTTAACAATAGATTAAGTTTAAACTAGTCCTACTCAGTTTAAACAAATTTTCTGAAGGTTATATCTAAGAGGAGATTTATTGTGTTTTGCTACATACTTTACAGACCTTGACCAGTGAAGACATGTGTTTTGCTTTATGTGAACCCCTCATAAACATGGCAGTATCAGAAGAACATATAATGCTTTACGATTTCAAAAAAGGGAATAGTGCTACTGAAGCAACACGAAACATTCAAGAAGTTTATGGCAACGATATTCTGCATGTGAGGAAATGTCAAACATGGTTTCAAAAGTTTAGGAATGGTGACTGCTGTTTGACAGATGCAGCACGCTCTGGATGCCCTGCTGAGTTTGATGATGACCTGCTGTTAGCCGCACTTGAAGAAGACTGTTCAACAACTGTCGAAGAATTGGCCCAGAAACTCAATTCATTCCCATCCACCATCCATCGACATTTGCAACAACTCAGGAAAGTGCCTAACAGTGTTGGGCACTAAAGCGTTAATCCGATAACAGTTAATTAACGGTTAACTTTTTTAACGGACTATTAACGGAAGTTAATTTCCATTTATCGTTATCGGACCAGTTAACTTCCGATAACTCGATATTTAGACTGTTAAAGTCCATTAACACGTTAACTGCGAGGAGTCATTCATGGAAGATCACCGCTCCGCGAATGAATTCAAACCGCCATAACTTCAGTCTGCGTCCAGATCTCGCAAGGGGAGAATTCACAGAATAATGGCCCAAATAATCTGAACCAGGTTCTCTCACTAAAGTGATATGTTCTTCTGTTACCTTCTTCTGATATACTTTGGACTCTTTTTTTTTTCTTGGAAGAGTGTAGAATCTTTTCGACCATCAAAATAGATTCCTCTGATTGGGACCTGATTTTGATCTTTCATATTTTCTGATCTCTTCTTTTGTCTTTCTCTTCTGATTTTACTCCTATCCACTACTTCAGATGTATTGTCAATAGAAACTTCTCCAATATCTTGCAATACTGCACTAACAATGAATGCTGCAGCTCGATCTGAAACTGCAGTCCTGTCACAAGCAGTAGCCACTGAAGGTAGATTTGTAGTTTTCCTTTTCTTGAATAATTGTTCTTCAGGTTGTTCGAGCTTTCTCTTCGAGCTAACTGGCTCTGGAAATGTATCGTCTGATATTTCGCAGATTCACTTTCACTATTTGATGTCGATGATGATAATTCAACATTTGTATCCTGCAATTTCTCCTGTGAAGATTCTTTGGTGAGCCTCACAGCTTCTTTTTGCTTTCTTAGCAACGTAGATGCTTTTTTCTTTGAGTGTGTAATATCAACTCTATCAATAAACAGTTTTCTTTCACTCCTTTGATCTAAGAGGAACGTCACTTCTTCCTTTGGAACCATTTTTTCTTTGGGACAAGAACATTGTGTTAGTACTTTGCACTTGCACGCTGCAATGTCAAAAAGTTTCGTGTGTGCTTCTTTTTTGAACATATCAATCTTTGCTTTGTAAGCTTCAGAATTTTTTCTGCTTTGGTATGGCTTCATAATGACACGATACTTTTCGTGGTAGCTTCTGAACATTGTTTCAATTCGCCTGTCTGACAGAATTGGGACGGAAGCACTTTCCCAAATTGTTTTCAATTTATCAACAACTTGTTCTAATATTTGAGATATTGAAGGATCTTTATTAGTATTCTGTTTCAAATCGTTTCTTACAAACAAGTAATTTAAAAACTCCTTCGTATGTAGGAAGATTCCTGTGCCACAAATCTTCCCCCATACCAAACATGGGGCACTCAGTTGAGGCCCTGGTTGATTTTGCACAAACTCAAGACATTTTGAAAGTATACAAATCTGAAAAAGAAAGAGCTAATATCAATTATACGTTAATTTCAGTTAATAGTACATGGCAAACTTAGGGCAACACAATACAGAAATGCAAAATATATAAAAAATATAGTTTAGACTATCTGAGTAACGCCAACAACAGAACACCCACCTGCTACGAGAGCGACAGCTACACTGAACCGAGGTACTCACGTGACAGCTGAGTGAGCTGACTATAGAAAACTGTTTTTAGAGAATAGAAACTTTTTTAAAGGTTGACTGAGCTATTTTTATACAAGTGTGAATAAATTCTTGTCTATTGTGCATCGTGGACTCTTCTGTAATTATTGGTTAAAATCTGCTTTTTTCAATTTTTTTCAATATTGAAGGTCATTGTGGCACCTGAAGATATTAATGTTATGATTTTAAATTTATACCAGCTTATTTCCTCACTACTCCACACATTTTCCACACTAGCCAATTTGAAAATTCGAAAAATGAGTTTTTTACTCCGCCCTAATGGCCAACTCTGACTTCATGGGGGAGCAGATCTTCATCAACCTCTTCCTGAAGTACAATACGCCAATTCCGTCCTCTGCCGCAGTGGAACGGCTCTTCTCTCTCGGCAAGGACATCCTGAGGCCCAAGAGGTCAAGACTGGCAGTTGGGCCTAACTTTGAGAAGATGGTCTTTCTGAAGGGCAACCAGCACATTGTGTCATAGTCTTTAATAAATGTGCCTAAAATTTAATTTTACCTTTCAGTTCCCGCCATAATAATTCTCTGGTAAATTAAAATTTAGTTAATGGTTAGTGGTTACAAGGGTTTCAAAACATGTAATCAGTACATTTTTTATTAAAAATAAAAAAAAAGCTAAGCAAAAAAGTTGCAAAACTTGATAAAAATACAGTTAAATACCTATTTATTGTTGGATTTTGCATAAATAAACATTTTCTATGGGTTTTAAAGCTTTTTTCCTTGATTTTTTTTAAGTGTTAGTAAAGAAATAGTTATCGTTAACAGATTATTGTTAACTTCCGTTAACTTTGTAGTAAAATTATCGGATTATCATTATCGGAGTTAAAAATTGGGGTTAACGGATTATCGTTATCGAAGTTAACTTTTTGGTTAATGGTGCCTACCACTGGTGCCTAAGTTAGGAAAATGGGTGCCACATGAATTGTCAGTCGACAATCTGAGGGTGCAGGTAAACATTAGCACAGCTCTTTATTCCTGTGAACTCCAAAATCCATTTTTGCACCATTTAGTGACTGATTATGAAAAGTGGATACTGTACCAGAATGTTAAGCACCATCAACAGTGGGTTTGTGCCGGAGAACCAGCGACACCACAGCCAAAACCAAATCTTCACCCTCGGAAGGTGTTGCTTAGTGTTTGGTGGGATAAAGGTGGTGTAATACACTTTGAAACCTTACCACACAACCAAACAATCACCGCTCAAGTCTACTGTCAACAACTGCATTGATTGAACACTGCACTAAAAAAAGAGAGACCTTCTTTGGTTAATTGGAAAGGAATTGTGTTCCACCACGACAACGCACGTCCTCATACCGCTCAGATCACTACTGCAAAAATTGAGGAGCTTGGGTGGGAAAAACTTCCACATCCTCCAGACCTTGCGCCTTCAGATTATCATCTCTCCAGGAGTCTGCAAAACTATCTTGATGAGAAACAGTATACTTCTTTAGATGACCTGCACACCAGTCTTTGTACATTTTTTGCCTCAAAACCACCTGAATTTTATAAACATGGCATTGAAAAGCTTGTAGGACATTGGCAGTGTGTCATTGATTCTGATGGAAAATATATACTAGATTAAAAAGTTTTAGTCATTTTTTTTTGTCCTTCAAATTCCGATCTAAAAAATGACATTACTTATGGGATTACCTGATACATCACTAACAAGTCACGTGTAAATTCAGTAAGCATTCCATTCTCATGGTAAAGTGAATATTTGTTGATTATCATGGGAGTTTTGTTTATGTTGTGGATGTATTAATATCAACAATTGAGTCAGAGATCATTATTTGGTTATTGACTTTTATTGTGTGAGTTATCTAATCGGAATTTTTATTCATTTCAGCGTTTTTAAGTAGTTTTCACAATGTCAAAGATTAAACCTAACACTAGAGCACCCCCATTTCTAATGGAGCACTGGCAGGACAAACTTATAGGGGCAAAATTGCCTTCGAATGGTGAAGTGTTATCAGTATTCCTTCATCTTCACCAAAATTAAAAAAGAACTGTAAAAGATAGTTTGAAAGAGGTACTTGTGGATGTAGAAAAGTTTTGGAATCGAGTGTGAATTCCTATCAAATGCACAGACCACTCAATGGAAAAGTTAAATAAATTATTTGTTAAGTGGCAGAGACTAAAGAAAAGCATGAAGAGGAGGTCAGAAATGCAGATCAAGAATGAAGAGGAATTCACAAAAGAATCAAAAAACGTTTTTGATATTGCTCATGAAAACGCACTTGCCATGATAAAACTTCCTGAAGATCGAGTTTTCTTGTTTGCTCAAAGAGAACCTGGTCGCAAAGGATCTATGGCTGGGATTGATATGGTCCTTGTTCGGAAGGAGGAAGCAGCTATCAAGCGGAGGCTCAAATATGTGGAATATCAGGCTGCTGTGGCTTCCCGGGACAAAGCAAAAACCTCAACTGCACATTTGGAAAGCTCTTCCAGTGAAAATAACAGTAGTGTTTCCAGTGATGCCGAGGAATTGGGTACAGAGAAGGAAGAATTCGGTGCAGTAGCAGGTGGTTCTTCACATCCAAAGCGTCGACGTGCAACAAACGCTATCACAACTCCTAATCTAGCATCAACCCTTGATCGCACGAATGTTAGTGATCGCTCAGCAGCCTTCGTGTTGGCAGCTACTGCACAGGGACTTGGTCATGACGTATCTGAGCTAGTTATTAACCATTCTAGTGTGAGGCAGTGTAGACAGTAGCATCACTCTTTAACGGCTCAACACATAATGGAAGATTTCAACAAACACTGACTGTCCTATCACTGTTCACTGGGATGGAAAAATTCTCCCAGACCTCACTGGTCAAGCCAACATCCATCGTCTCCCTGTCTTAGTCTCCAACAAAGACACGTGTCAGCTCCTTGGTGTTCCAACTCTTTTCCAGAACAGAAGAGCAATCTCAAGCTATTGTGAACCAGCTCCAAAAGTGGGGGCTTGAGCAGTCCATTGTTGGGATGAGTTTTGACACTACTGTTTCAAATACTGGCCATTTTGCAGGAACTTGCGTTCTCCTCGAGCAAAAACTAGGGAAAAACCTCCTGCATTTTCCATGCCATCATAATATTATGGAATTGGTGTTTGGAGCTGTTCTCGGGTCTTATTTTGGAGCACCTTCTGGCCCTCAAGTACCTTTATTCATGCGTTTCAAGAAGTTTTGGCCTCAAATTGATCAGTCCACATATAAGATGGCTGCAGATGACATCGACAATGAAGAGAAGAGGTCATTAACTTCTTTTGCTTGCAAGATGCTACAGGAAGGAACAGTTTGAGATGATTACAAAGAATTCCTGGAGCTGGCACTTCTTTTCTTGGGCCATAACTCTTGGGATGGAAAAGAAATTCGCTTTAAAACTCCAGGAACTATGCATCATGCCCGATGGATGGCTAAGGTTCTCTACTCCATCAAGGTATGGTTGTTTCAGAGTCAATTTCAACTAACTACCAAAGAAGAAGAAGGCTCTAAATTAAATTTCTTTCTTTGCTGTCCGAATTTACAAGAGAGCATGGTTTTGTGCTCCGCATGAAGACCTTATTCTCCTTAAGAAACTTCAAAGATACCCAAATAAGATCATCGCAGAAGCTGCCACTAGAAAATTCAGCTCACATCTCGTATCTGTCAGAGGAAATGCTGCCCCTTACATTATTCAACGAAGACGTTCCTGCAAGCATTAAGCGTGATATAGTTCAGGCCATGAGGACCAAAGAAGGAAGTGATGATTGTCCAAAGCGGATCGAGCTTCCACATAATACTCAGGTCAGCCTTGTTGACTTAACATCGAAAAACTCAGTTAAGTTTTTCAGAAGTTTGGACATTTCAGACGAATTCCTTAATGAAGATCCTGTATTCTGGACTGTTCATGATAGTTACAAATATGCATGTAGCATTGTGAAAGGTATAAAAGTTGTTAATGATAATGCTGAACGAGCAGTGGCCCTCATTGAACAGTTTAATTGCCGATTAACTCACGACGAGGAGTAACTGCAGTATCTGATGCAGGTTGTCGCTAATCATCGTCAAAAATATCCTGACAGCAGAAAATGCACACTTGAGTCCAATATTCAATAACACTTTTTTGTAATATGAAAAATATGTTGCTTTGGTTTCTTGTAGCTAACATTAAAAATATCTTGTTTTTATTTCTTGTCATATGAAGAATATATTGTTTTCGCTTATCATGTTTTGGGATGTTATGTTTTTTTGGAAAGAACACTAGTTTTATGATCCTACTTTACATGGAGATTTATTTAAATTTTGGTAGCATATTCAAGATACCGCGAAGATTATTTATGTTTATTTTCTTAAAAAATTCATCATTTATATTGTTTTATTAGTCAACCTTTATTTTAGTTTCCGTTTGATAAAATTTTAAAAAATTACCCATGAAATGCAAAACTTTATTAAGCCTGCACAACCCCTAAATATTCTCTAAAATAGAAGAAACTCTGAGATAAGTTCATTCATTCAAGAGTACCTAATTATGGGTTGGGAGCCTGGAAAATTTAATATCAAAATTTTTTTTATATTTGTAAGAACCACTCTAATATATATATATATAATATATATATATATATGTTACATGTAGCTATATATTTTTTTTTTTAAGTTCAGGAAGAACCGATTCGCCTCTATTTAAAAGGGCATATCTCAGCGGAAAAACAAAGAAAAAGGGAGAGGAAAAAGAAAGGGTGGAGGGGACAGTCGAAGTGGAAAAAGACCAAGGATGACAAGGACTGCAGGGTCGAGCCCCATCATCCTTGGGTGCTAGGGCCGGGAGGGCGCACATGTAGCTATATATATATATATACACACACACACAGGGTGTTTCAGGACAACCCTAGAAACATGGAAAAGAAACCCTTCATATTAGTTACAGAATTACTCTGACAAACTTTAAATACCAAATACAAACTACAAATTCCAGAATTTGTAGTTTGTATTTGAAGTTTGTCATAGCAATTCTGTAACTAATATGAAGTGTTTCTTTTCCATATTTCTCAGGTTGACCTGAAACACCCTGTGTGTGTAATATATATATATTAGGGTGTCCCAGCCTCACATGTGAAAATAAAAATTTGCAAGAGTCAAAACGCAAACACCCATTTAATTAATTACACTTGAAGAAAGGAAAAAATGGGCGAAATTTCATTGGCCTATTAGGAGGGGAAGGGTCCCCTCATTGACCTTGTTTATTCGACCCTATATGAACAAACGTAAATGCTCAGCATTAATCATTCTAGAATGGAAGAATGAAATGTAAATTCTTTCTAATGAGTAATGACTAAATTAAAGGAAATGGAAATTCTTCGTAATGGCACATTTCATTTCGGGGGATAGAGGATCTTTTTGTCTGCTGAGGGGAACTGCTGGTGGTGGTATTCGACGACTTGGTACACAAGCTGCCATTCCTCCTCATTTTTTGTCAGGCCCTCGTTGAAATCTTCCGCCAGTTTCACCGCCCATTCTGCCGCGTCATTCACAGACTTCAACGATGGTGCACATCCTTCGGGATTTTTGGGGGTTTTTGGAACCGGCAGCTTCAGGCAATGAAAAAGGTTTTGAGTCCTTTTCGTGACCAAGGTGCTCAAATCCGACCGTCTCACGGTCAAGACACACTTTCCCTCCAGCCGACGCAGATCTTTTGGGTTTTCGGTCTTCTTGTGCAGGTTTTGGAGCATGGCCGTCTTCTCTGCATCGGTGGTTTTGGAGGAGAACATAGCGAGTCTGGCTAAATCTTCGCTTAGGTACCAGAGGTGGCCCCGGAATTTCGTCAATGCGACGGTACCTACATCATGATCCACTGCCTTGTACTGCTCTAGGTCCACCAACAGCTCCAGGTCATTGACGGGCGCGTCCGCCGTCAATGGAGCCTCGAACCACCTCTGGAGGTAGATGGTGCCGGCAAAGACGTTTATCCTGCGTAGTGACCGGCAGAGCTGGGCATTTGCAGCATATTTTGCGGTACTTGCGGTACCACCGCACTACCACCCTGGGCCCCCATAACGCAGTACCGCAATATGCCGCAAGTTCCCAGCTCTGGTGACCGGACCTCGTGAGTGGTCAGGTGGAATTGGCTTCGGAAGATGAACATCTTAAGACAGTAAATGCCTTTGGCCATCCACCTGGCCCGGTGGTATGCTCCAGGATGATTGTACCGGAGATCTCGTTTGCCATGACCATCGAGGAAGACCAGAGCAAGGATCAGGAACTCCCAGTAATCGTCTCTTGGGTGGCCAACTTCAAGCTGGTCTTCAATGAAGTGGACAATCTGCTCTTTTTTCAACGCCACCCATTCCGAAAGGATGTCGCTTGGGCCATCGCCGTTGAACGGAGAAGCCTGCTTCTGGTCGATGAACTCCCATTGGGATTTGAAGCGAGCGAACAGCGCAATTTCGGGGCCAGAAGACCTGAAGAACAGGTCAAAGACTGAGGTGATTACCAATTCCATCATGTGGTGTCTGCAAGCCAGGAAAAGAACGCGGCGGTCCATTTGGTCCTGGATAATCGTACAAGCACTGATGTTGTGTCGAAGCAGAGACCGGCAATCCATGGTTGAACTTGCGGCCAATCGTCCAGCACCTTCAGAACAGCTCCAGCCATCCGCTGTCCTGTGCTCAGGGATTTTTGGGATCGCCAACAACTTCTCAAGATTCTTCCCACTGACCAGCACTGGTATGCGATCTGATTTCCCTCCATCCGAATCAGGGAGGAGTTTGCCATCAAAGTGGACAACAAGCGGCGTATCAGGATTGAACTCGGTCTTGATTCCGGCTGCCAAGTTCTTCCTGGACTTCTGCCGTGAATGGTGAAGACTTGATTTGGACAAGGTGACCGAGGATAACTCCCACGGCAGCGAGTGCTGGAGCCACAATGTGCATCGCTTGGCGTACTGAGGTTCCAGTTCGATCCAGGGCTGCAGCAAAATTGGGATATTGGATGATCCTCCTTGCCGACACTTGGCCGTCCTTGGGAGCGGATCGAGGAGCCGAAGGACCAGGAGAGGAATATTGGACATCTTCATTGGATGCTTCGGCCATGGACTCCGAAGAAGAAGAAGACCCACTTTTCACTGTTCCTTTTGCTTGCAGTGAGTCCATCTCTTCGCGGCTTTTCTTCTTCCTCTTCTCTTCAGCTGCTCGGCGTTTCTCCTGCTCCGCTGCCCTGCGAGCAAACTCCAGGTCCTCTCCTCCGATGTACATCTTCCGCATGGTTTGCTGGTCATTCAGAAAGTCTCGATCTTCGGGGACTTTGATGAGTTTCACGTTGGCATGAGATGTTTCGAACAGTGTATTCAGTTTGGCTTAGAATCCCTTTTCCCGCTCCAGTTGCTTCTCTCCCCCCATGGTTTTGGTTTCTGGCAACCTTCTCGTAGTCCATGGAGAGGGCCTTGATCCTCTCGACGCACTTGAGCTTGTGGGAGGTTGGAATAGATGCCCGAGCCCACACCGCCATAACTTCATCAACTACCACATTGGCAGCTTCCACCATGGACATTTTTTTCTTCCGAGTGAAGAACAACAGACGTCGAAGAACATCTCCCACTGTCGGGAGTTGACATAGCATTTCCAGGGGTTCATTTCGCAACACCCCCACCAACCACACAGTCTCCTGCTTTCTTGTATCCATAACCTGAAAAGAAATATGCTACAATTAGTATAAGGTAGAGAGTAGCCATTCAGCAATAGTAACACATGGTTTGAGGGGACCCTTAAAATTAAAGAACACGAATGAAATTCATCTTGCTGGCATGTTTTCACGAGTGGAAGAAATTAGGGCGGTGTGCATGACAAACTTCAGGAACAAAAAAAAATTGGCACACACTAATATATATATATATAATTATGAATGACTACAAAGAGTTTAACTAAGGCCCTTAAACTCTTTGAGCAAGGGCTGGCAGTCCTGGAAAGAGAGAATCACAACTTTGAAAGGAGCAGCAAAGTTGCCAATTGGAATGCACAATAACATTGCATGCTATAAGGAGATTTTGAGAGAGGGGCAAAACAAGGCCAGACAAACTTCTTTGGACTCCTCCTTCAGGAAGCCCACAAATGAACCTCCCACTCCAGCAAAGAACACACTCCCTGGAAGCCCATCTAAATTTCTTTCAAATTAATGTCTAAAAGTAGCTTTCATGTCTTTTATTTAATAGGAAACTGATTTAATATTTGTATGCTTATTCCTCCTTTAAAATGCAAAAGTTGTCTATTTTCATGAATTTTTAGGTCTTGGGAGCTGTCATGAACAAATTAACCTGTAGCTATTACATTAATTCCCATGGAAAAATTGTGTTCACTTCACAAACAGTTTCCAAGGAACCAATTGATTCATAATTCGTAATTATAAAGAATAACATTGAAGATCATTTGGAAAATTTTAATCTTATTTCAAGTTCCTAACATGGATTTAGGTCAGGAAGGTTTTGTCTGTCTGATCTCTTAGACTTTTTAGAGTCTGTAACTAAACAGGTGGATAATGGAAATGATATGTTATTTACCATATTTTTTGGTATATGAGAGAGACTTTTTTTCCAAAAAAAGGGGTCTCAAAATCACCCTGTGTCCTATACACTGAAGGTCATAATATTACCTTTATATGGGCTAGAAGAACTGATCCTGACTGTGTATTGGTTTGGCCAACTTTACACTAAGTTTCTACTCTTCCCAACCTACTGATAACAAGAAAAACAGTACGTATTGCATAATGATTTACTTTTATGTTTCATAACATATAGTATAGTCTCCTGTATACTTAATACTATTTTCTTATAATGAGTATGGGTGAAAGAAAACGTATCACCATACTTTTGATGGAGGGCTTTAACAAAAGTCAGCCTCGCTGGTAGAAAATTATGGACATTTTCTGACAACTAGGCAGTTGGTCATAATTTTTTTCCTGAAAAAAGGCCTTGAAAATAGGGGTGCATCTTATACAAAGGTGCGTCTTATACACCAAAAAATACAGTATTTGGATTTTAATACTGATTTGACAAGGTCCTACAGAGGAGACTTCTCTATATAAATTAAAAGCTCATGGGATATCAGGGTCAGTAATTAATTGGGTAGAAAAATAGTTAGAAGAGAGAACAGAAAGTAATTCTAAATGATTATGAATCTAGGCAGCAAAAAGTGAAAAGTTGGGTACCACATGAATCAGTGTTAGGTTCATTACTCTTCATTTTATATCTGATTTAGAGAAGGGGGTATATAGTAAATTTTTTAAATTTGCAGATGATACAAAAGTAGTTGCTCCAGTTACAAATATACTATAGAAAATTCTTATAAACTACAAAAAGATCTTAATAGATTAGTTGCCTGGGCTAGTAATTGCCAGATGAAATTCAATATTCAAAAATACAAAATCATCCATTTTGGTAAAATTTAGTGATGTACCAATTCCAAAATTTAGCTAATGCTGATGCCAATTCTTTGCCTAGATTTTAAAAAACCAATTCCCTTCATAAATTTTACTAATGTGAAAACTTTCAATTTTCATATTTTTTAATTTCAATTTTTAAATGCTTTTCCTCAGCTCACTCCACAATATTAGGGATGAGGGAATAATGACTTTTTTTGAAAATTGCCAACAAGTGGTTTCTATGGCCATTTTTGCTGCTGAATACAAATTTGGCTGGCTTTTGGACCTAAAATGGAGTTTTGACCTGGTTCAGTAGATTTTTTTCAAAATGATGGGAAAAAAAATTGTTTCCTCTTTTTGATGCTTAAGAAAACCACTACCCCTCATATGTAGTATGTGTTCAGGGTCACTGAAGTTGAAAATGAACAAATCAGAAACATTTGATGCGTGGTTCAGCAGTTATAGGCAAAAAATGGAAAAGATATTATTCTATTAAAAAATCATGTACAGAAGAAACACAAGGCATTCATGAATATCAGTTCCATGATGTAATTCAAATCATGAAATCATCATATTTACAACACATTGTTCAATAAACTATCAATATTAGGGGTGTACCGGATATGAATTTTTCATATCCAGCCGGATACTGGATATGGCCATATCTATCCGGCTGAATATATATTATTAGGTACCATATTATTTTTACACTCATATTGCCATGTTTTGTTTTGCATTGGGGCAAGTGCCCCCCCAAATATAAGATAAATAATAATTTAAGTATATTCAGATGTTTAATTGTTTTGTTCTCTTTCAGGTTCTTGTGTTGTATTAAACTATTAAGTATTTAATCATGACAAGTTTTGTGTGGTCACTGTATACAATAAATGATCCTAGTGATATCACTGCAAAGTGTAATATTTGCCAAAAGATTATCAAATGTGGGACGGAAAAAGGTGGCCAAAAGTCTTTTAGCACAACTCCTCTCCATAATCATTTGAAGATTAATCACCCAAAAGAGTATGCTGAAGCCAAAAGCGAAAATGACAAAAAAAGAATAGCTGCGACTGAATCAAAGGAAATAGGCATAGATAGAATACAGGCTAGACCATCAACTTCTACTGGTAGTACTCTGAAAGAAAAGAAAATGGACCAAATGAGTAAGCAGATCTCAATAGAGGAAAGCTTTTCATCTAAAAAAATATGGGACATCAATGACTCCAGGTTTGTGATGATTCACCATAAAATTGGCATGATGATGGCTTTGGACAACCAGCCATTTACTTCAGTTGAAGATGATGGTTTTATTGATCTAATGGCCTACCTCTAACCCAGATATCTCTTACCAAGCAGAAGGTACTTCTCTGATACTATAATTCCTTGTCTTTATAATGAGTTCAAGTCTAAAATTGCTCAGAAGCATGTCAGCTTTTCTTCAGATATATGGACATGCACAACCTCTCAAGAAAGTTTTATATCATTATTGGGTCACTGGATAGGTAAAGATTTTGAAAGATACGATGCTGTGTTACATGCCTCTCATTTCTCAGGGTCGCATACTGGCAAGAATATATCTGAAAAGTTTCGCTCTATGTGGGATAGTTGGGATCGTGATGCAAATAAGAGGAATTTATTGGTGAGGGATGGAGCTAGTAATATGGCTCTTGGTAGTGACCTGGCTGAAATACCTTCAATACACTGCAGCATTCATTTACTCCAACTGATTATTAGTGACTCAATTATGGTTCAGAGGTGTAATTGATATCCTTGCAAAAAGTCACCACCTTGCAACTCACTTTAATCATTCTCCTTTGGCCTGTAACAATTTCAAACACATTCAAGTGCAGCAAAATCTTGAACCTCTCCTATTGATTCAAGATATCCCAACACATTGGAACAGTGCATATTTGATGCTAGAAAGATTATATAAATTAAAAATTCCAGTGCAATTGTATTTGGCTGATCGTAGTGAATTACCTACCATCACATCCTTAGAGTGGACACTGATAAGAAATCTTAAAATATTAAAACCATTCTTCCAACTAACTCAGAAAATGAGTTCGGAAAAATCAACTTTGTCTTTCATAATCCCAAGCATTTCTATTTTACAAAGATTTCTTTCAAAGATTGGCCATGATGACCAAGGTGTTCAAATGACAGAGAGAGAACTCCTGACTTCTCTTCAAGTACATTTCTTGTTGGAGAGTAATGATGGGAAGTCTTTGAACATAATGAGAAACAGGGCTTATGTGACTGTGACTGCAATAGATCCGCGATATAAGTTATCTTTCTTTCAACAAGATCAAAGAGAGCAGGCTAAATCCTGGCTGATTGAAGAAGTCATAGGTATTGAAAATGACGAAGATGGTAATGATTCTAATGAAAATGAAGGGTGTTTTATGGAGATCACAAAAGGAGAGCAATCTGGGGAAGTAAGTTACAAGAGAAGAAAGGTTGAAAAAAAGACTGCTCCTGTTCTACTGATTGCAGGGGAGTTAGACTGATATGCAGCTGAACCTCTTGTAGATAGGAAATGCTGTCCAGTTCAAATTTGGAAGCAGGAGGACCAATTTCCTCTCCTTAAAAAAATCTATTGTTTCAAAGGTTCTCTGCACACCCGCATCCTCTGTATTTTCAGAGAGAATGTTTTCTGAATATGGAAACATCTATGAAGCAAGGCAATCCTGAATATTGCCTAAAAGAGGAAAAATGCTCGTGTTTCTGCACCACAATGGAAAAAAGTTCTAAATCACTGTTGTTGAGTTTTTTTATTCTGAAGACCTCCAGGCTGAATGGTGGCATCCAACCTACACAATACTGCCCTCCATTCATTGATTCCACTCCAGGCATTTTATATTATATTCAATGTATTGTTTTACATTTGTCAAGCTTGTAATGTTTTGTATTGTTTTGAAAATAAAGGAAAAAAAAAGGAGAAAAAAGAATGGAAAGCAAGTGCAGGGGTCTAGCAATATTTTACTCTTTAAAAAATTTAACGCAGACATTTTTATAAAAAGCTGATTACATTAATATAACTGTAATCGTTAAGGATGGACAGATGTTTTATTTATTCTTGTCATCGGTATTATGTTGATTTAATATAAAAAGTGTCGCTGGACTGGTTTAGGAGTGGGCCCTGGAGGGCCATCTTGTGTGATGGCGAATCTCAAATAGGCAATTTCTGTGAGGAGCTGCTTTTCATTCAGTTTGTACAGAGCACCCAGCTTTTTTCTTGTTGAGCGCTTCTTTTTCAGTAGGGACAATTTCTTTGCAGCATGTGCAGTAGCTAGAAAATCTTCCTCTAATTTCTTCACTTTCTGAACCCCTGGCCCATTTCCAGGTGCCTTCCTATCCTCAAGAGACTTATCTGAATGAAGAGTCTATCAGAAGTCCATTAGTCACAATAACATTTTTTCTTGTGTGTGTTTGAATGGATGTGCTACCATCACTGGCCCTATTTCAGTTGTCAAGTTTTGAAAATTCTGATTTGCATCCTAAATTTGTCAGAGGAGCATATATCAAGTCTGGATTAGCATCACTGTCTGATCTTGTTAAATAGTCCATACAAGACAGCTGATTATTTATAGTATCAATGACTTCCTCTGAACTAGAGCTTCAAGTTTATCTTTACCAGATATGGCTTGTTCCTTCCTTATAGCTATCAAGTCATTCAATTCAACCATCTTACCTTCAAAGAAACATTTTACTCCAGACCAAGTTCTTTCACTTAAATATTCTCATCACCCCTCTTGTCAATTCCAAGAAGCTCCATCATAGGGAAAATCATCACTTCACCCATCATTGCATAAATTTGGGAACAACACACAAACCATTGACTTTGGATGAAAGTTAACATTGCGAGAACTAGCTTGTTACTGTTGACATCTACTACAGCATCAAAGAAAGCTTGGATGGAGTCTTGCCTTGCCAAATATTCTTTCGCTAACTCAGTGATTCTCCCAAACCAGCTTGCCAAGAATCCTTTGAATCCATCACATTTGAGTCCATTATCCACCATCCAAAATTAAGTCATTATAAGGATACTGAATTGGAGGCATGGCTGAGAGAGAGCAATTTAGCAATTGCAATGAGTCCCAAAGTATGAATGGAGGAACCAGGAGAACAGAAAACTTTTTCTCCTGCCGTAACTTGAAGTAGGTACATTATGTAGCTACTCTGATTTTCTGTTCCATATTTTTAAACACTTTGTCTATCGCGTGATCTACTTCTAAAATGATATGGGCGCAGCACTTCAAGATCTTGTTTGATTCAATTCTAGACATCCAGAAGTCTATTTGAGATTTGACTTCATCAGTGGTAGAATTTGCTAGTACAGGTAGGTCTCAATGATACAAGCAGTTACATTCCTCCAACCCCACTCATATAGCGAATTCTCGTATAATGAACTACATTGTGGAGGGTGAACCTTTTTTCCCCTTATAGTTGTCAGCCCTTTCCCCCTGGCCTTGATTATTATTATTTATATATTAAATTTATTTAATTTTTTATTGAAATACTTCTATAGATAGGATTTTCATGGTTCTCTCTCTCTTTCCAGAGGAATAAAAATAACGATAATTGTTTCTCAAACCATTTTAGAAAAGAATAAAGATAATTATTGGTTAAAACCTGTTAGCAAGGAATGAGGAATACAATATTGTTGGTTAATATTGTAAGAAAAAGAATAAGAATTAAGTAATCACTTGTTAAAACCTGTTAGCGAAAGGCATTAAGTACATATTTGTGACAACATTTTAGCAAAGCCTTGGTTTATTTGCTTATAAGACCTATCCATAAATATTGTCTATAAAAATTAACATTTGAAGTAAAATAACATGAAAGGTGATCCTTGTCAGAGAGAAGCTTGTGATGTTCAAAAGTGTTAACAAGCTAATAAATTCCAAGAATCAGCGTGTGTGTCAAAACTAGAGTTTTGAGAGTGTTGTAAGAAGTGGGGGAAAACAACCCAGTGTTTGTGGAGGTGTTAAAGTGGAATCAAATGTTAAAACAAAAAAAATAAGTAGTAGAATATTTAACAAAAGGAATAAGAACTTGTTTGGTAAAGGAAGGAACTAAATTCAAGCTAGATCTCTCTGAGAAACTGAAGACCATTATTAAACTGAAAGAACTATAAATTTTATTGAGAAAAGGATGCCAAAAATATTGAAGCACTAACAGAAGGAAGCTACTCTCTTAAGAACTGTAAAACAAGTGAGAAACTGTTGGCAGTATGAGCCAGCAGTCGTGGAATCGGAGGTCTGGGCAGCGAGCCTAGATCCAACAACCCTTCAAGGTGAGCAGCCTGGTTTTGTGGAGGCCCTAAAAAATAAAAATTTCTATATTTTGTCTGGTGTGGCTGTTAGGTTAACTGAATCCCACCACATAAAATAAGTGGCGCCCAAACAGGGACTTCCACTCAGAAATGTGGGTTGTTTCATGGTTGGGTTGTATAGAAGGAGAGTGAAAGGGTAGTAGTAGGTTGGGTATAGTAGTGTATGGTGTAGTAGTAGGTTGGGTATAGTAGTGTATGGTGTAGTAGTAGGTTGGGTATAGTAGTGTATGGTGTAGTAGTAGGTTGGGTATAGTAGTGTATGGTGTAGTAGTAGGTTGGGTATAGTAGTGTATGGTGTAGTAGTAGGTTGGGTATAGTAGTGTATGGTGTAGTAGTAGGTTGGGTATAGTAGTGTATGGTGTAGTAGTAGGTTGGGTATAGTAGTAGGTTGGGTATAGTAGTAGGTTGGGTGTAGTAGTGTATGGTGTAGTAGTGTATGGTGTAGTAGTGTATGGTGTAGTAGTGTATGGTGTAGTAGTGTATGGTGTAGTAGTGTATGGTGTAGTAGTGTATGGTGTAGTAGTGTATGGTGTAGTAGTGTATGGTGTAGTAGTGTATGGTGTAGTAGTGTATGGGTAGTAGTGTATGGGGTAGTAGTGTATGGGTAGTAGTGTATGGTGTAGTAGTGTATGTGTAGTAGTGTATGGTGTAGTAGTGTATGGTGTAGTAGTGTATGGTGTAGTAGTGTATGGTGTAGTAGTGTATGGTGTAGTAGTGTATGGTGTAGTAGTGTATGGTGTAGTAGTGTATGGTGTAGTAGTGTATGGGGTAGTAGTGTATGGGGTAGTAGTGTATGGGGTAGTAGTGTATGGGGTAGTAGTATGTTGGGTATAGTAGTGTATGGTGTAGTAGTACATTGGGTATAGTAGTGTATGGTGTAGTAGTACGTTGGGTATAGTAGTGTATGGTGTAGTAGTACATTGGGTATAGTAGTGTATGGTGTAGTAGTACATTGGGTATAGTAGTGTATGGTGTAGTAGTACATTGGGTATAGTAGTGTATGGTGTAGTAGTACATTGGGTATAGTAGTGTATGGTGTAGTAGTACATTGGGTATAGTAGTGTATGGTGTAGTAGTGTATGGTGTAGTAGTACATTGGGTATAGTAGTGTATGGTGTAGTAGTACATTGGGTATAGTAGTGTATGTGTAGTAGTAGTAGGTTGGGTATAGTAGTGTATGGTGTAGTAGTAGTAGGTTGGGTATAGTAGTGTATGGTGTAGTAGTAGTAGGTTGGGTATAGTAGTGTATGGTGTAGTAGTAGTAGTGTATGGTGTAGTAGTAGTAGTGTATGGTGTAGTAGTAGTAGTAGTAGTAGTAGTAGTAGTAGCCTACCAAGGAGGAGTTAGAGAAGAGGTTGAGGGAGATGGAGGAGGCATTGGAGGTAGAAAGGGCTAGGAATCATCAATTAGAGTTAGAGAAGGCAGAATTAGAGAATGTTTTGGGGAAATTGCAAAGTAGATTAGATGAGCAGAGTAAAGAATTGGTAGTTTGCCATCAAGAGATGGAAGAAAAGATGATTGAGAATAGGAAAGAGATGGATGATGGGTTAAAGGCAATGGTTAAGAGAATGAGCGAGTTGGAGGGCAAGCTTGATGGGAAAGATGGTAAGTGAAAGAGTGATATTGGGAAAAAAGAAGGGAAGGGGGGGTTTTTGAAGGGAAAATAGTAAGGGTGTTGGTAACACGAAAGGGGCACATCCAAATGATGTAGCAGTAGGGGGCCTGGAAGGAGAAGGGAGGGAAAGTGTGAGTGAGGGGAAAGAAGAAAGACCTTATAAGGTGATGGTGCATTCCACTCCTAAAGAGGGTAAAAAGAAGCTTGAGGGTGGGGATCAGGGGAAGAAAGGTAAGAGGATGGAAGGGCAGGCTAAGAGGGGCAAGGCGGGAATGAAGGGGGCTCAGAGGGCATCTGGTAAGAGGGCTTCTCAGAGGGTTCAATGCTGCATTAGCGCAGATGACTGCCTCTATTCCAGTATTGAGGATAACATGAGTGAGAGTGAGACTGAAACAGTGTGTGATACAAGCAAGGGTGTAAGACTGCATAAGGGAATCCTAATTAGGGAGATTCCGAAGGTTGCAAAATTTAATGTTTATAGTGGTAGAGATGTACAAGAGTTTTTGAAAGAGTATGAATGCTATTGTAAGAGCAAGTATCCAGACATGCCTGAGTATTGGGTGAAAGAGATGGGTGACTGTTTGGAAGGTAGGTTGCTAGAGTTTTACAATGTTGTTGTAAATTCAGGAGTGCCTGTGAAGTATGAGGTGTTAAGGGAGAGATTGGTGGAGCAAATGTTAAGAATAAGAGGGGGTGTGAAATATTGAAAGGATGATGATTTTGAGAGAGCAAGGATGCAGAAGGGAGAGAGTATTGATTTGTATGCATATAGACTTGAAACTTTGGCGAGAAAGAAATTTGGAGATGATGGGATAGATGAGAATAAAAGGTTGGTAAGAAAGTTGATTGAGACAGTGCCTGAAAGTGTGAGGGAGTTTCTGAATGTTAAGAGGAAAGAGTGCGTAAGAGCGAGAGGGACATGTTTGAAGTGGCATGAAATCTTGGAATTGTTAGAGGACCGAGTATATGAGAGTGGGACTGGGCATAATAGGGAAGCAGATGTGCGAATGGAGACATCGATGAGGGAGGAACAAGTACCTGTATTTCCTAGTTATGCAGAAGCATTAATAAATACTAGGCCAGGTCAACCTCCAGTTAGCCAAACATCCAGGGCCCAAAACCCAATGGAAATGCTGGCTAACTTTATGAATGAGTTCACAAGGATGTATGGAGGGTCAGCCATGCAACAACCAGGGCCTCCTCCCACATCAGGTCCCAGAATGAATGGTCCAATGCTGGGGCAAATGTATAGAAGGCAAGGGCCTCAAGGCCAGTCAAGAATGAATGAGCAAAGAGGGCCAATGAATGGAGGGAATATGGGGAATTAAGAGGGTGTGCGTATTGTGGTAGAGGGGGACATGGTATAGAGACATGTAGAAGAAGAGTGGGTGCGTGTTTTGCATGTGGGCAGATGGGACACATGGTGTATGAATGCAGAATGCCTAGGCATGAATGTAGGGCATGTGGGAACTTTGGGCATATTGCCCAGTTCTGTCAAGCCTGACAACAAGGTGTTCTGGCACCAGTGGGAGGGAGTCCTCTGTCTCATGCAGGAAATCAGCCAGTGTCAGCCATGCCAGCTCCTCAACCTCAGAGGCAGGGCCCTCAAGGGGGTGCTACCACTGGAAATGGCGAAGCTGGTCCCAGTATGGAAAACACGTAGGGCAGGGGCCTCGCATTGGGGTTGGGGTCCCTGCTTCTGTGAGTGATGAATGTGTATTTGAGGCATTAGCAGGATGGTATTAAGTGAATAAGGAGGAGCAAGCGAGAAAAAGGCAGAGTGTATGGTTATTCCTGTTGAATGGGGAAGGAGTGTATGGAGGGCATTAGTGGACACAAGATGTTCACCTAATTTAATAAATAAGCAAGGAGTTGAATGTTTGTGTAAAGAGAGTGAATTAGGAAGAGTGAATTGGGGAGTAACTAGGGAAATTAAAAGGGTTGGGAACATCCCAGTACGAGTGTTGGGAGAGGTGCAGATTAAAGTGAAATTAATGGGGTGTGAAATGGAAGAATGTGTGCTTCATGTGGTTGATAAGGAGAGTGAAAAGTATAACATGATTCTGGGGTATGAGTTTTTAAAAAATAATCAATTGGTGATCCAACCTGCTAGACATATGATTGAGTGGAAGAATGAGTTGGGTAAGTGTGAATTCTATGTGGGGAAAAGTGAATTGGGTTGGATGAGGGTAATAAAAGGGTATGAGGTGAGAGCATCTGAGTGTGTAAATCTGGAAAAGGGAACCCCAGCATTGGTTCATGTTGAGTGGCCAGTGAGTGATGGTAGGAAAAAAAGGTAGGGAGGCATGATTTTTGTGAATGGTATGGATGCGTCGTATAGAGTGAAAAGCGTTGGGCATGTGTATGATGGTATAATTGATGAGAGTAACCCATGGATTTGTGTGCAAGCTAGGGAAGATGGGGGTGCATGGTGAAAGAGAATAAATGAGGGGGGATGTGATAGGGAGAGCGTATACAGTGATTGAGGAAGTATGTGAGGAGGGAGAAAATGGAATACAAATGGATGAGCAAGGGCAAGAATGTGGGGAGGAATGGACAAATGAACAAATCAGAAAGGAGGTGATTGTTGGCAAACAGTTGAGTGAGAGTGAATGAATGCAGGTGTGGCAGCTGGCAGGGGAGAAAAGGAGCGTATTGGCCCAAGGAGATGATGATCTCTGTTTAACAAAACTACCTCCCTTCAGAATCCAGTTAACAGATGAGTCTCCAATCTACCAAAGGCCAAGATGGTTCTCCCTGCCAGTAATGAATGAGATAGAAGAGCAGTGTGAGGAATTAGAGAGAATGGGAGTGATTGAACAGAGCACAAGTCCGTAGAATAGTAGAATAGTGCCTGTGCAGAAACCTGATGGAAGTATTCACTTGTGTGTGGATTATCAAATGGTGAATGAAAGGACAGTGAAAGACAGGTTTCCAATGTGCTTGATAAATGAAAGTGTATACTCTTTGCATGGAAAGAGGTTGTTTAATAAATTAGATCTATTGAGGGGCTATTACCAGATGCCAGTTGAGCCAGTCTCATCCTATAACTGCTTTCTCCACAGCCAGCAGGGTTGTGGAGTCAGTCCAAAATTTTCCGACTCCGACTCCACACATTGTAAAAATTTGACTCCGACTCCACACATTGTAAAAAATCTAAAAATCCGACTCCGACTCCTCACATTTTAAATATACGACTCTGACTCCTCTAGTATTTCACTCATTATCATAATAATAAGACATTTCATCACCACCACACTAAGTATGAAATTTTATATTTTATATTTTATATTTAAATAAATATTAATTGTATATTCTGAAAATGTAAAAAAAAAGTATTAAAAAAACTTAATCTAGGGGCTATCAATGAATAAGGTTTATTGACCAAAAAAACTAAATAACCTAAATATTAGTATTTAGGATTTAGAAATTAAGGGTGACACAGGACACAAAAATTGGAGTCGGAGTCGGAAGTTTTTTACCGACTCCGACTCCGCCCTGAAACGTGCGACTCCACGACTCCGACTCCACAACCCTGACAGCCAGGAACCATTATATGTTCCAGGCTCTCTCATTGGGACTTATAGCTGCACCTGCTGCATATCAGAGAGCAATGAATCGTGTTCTTGGTAAGTTTGCAAGGAAAATGTCATCTGTTTTATAGATGACATTTTGATTATGACAGAGACGTTTGAAGAGCACCTGAAAATAATGAGTGGGGTACTGCAAGTGTTGGATGAAGTTGGATTACGAGTGAAACCAAGTGCGTGCGAGTGGTTCAGGGAAAGTGTGGCATTTCTGGGGCACAAGGTGAGTTCAAGTGGTATACGGAAGAGTGGGGAGTATATGGAAAAAATCAGGATATTCCCAAAACCTCGAACAGTCTGTGAACTTAGATCTTTTCTGGGACTTGTAGAGTTTCAGGGGAAATTTATAGCAGGCTGCTCTGGGATTTCGAAACCTCTGACTGAAGTGACTGGAATGAAAGGTAGTACTCAATTGGTGTGGACTGAGAAGATGAATGAAGCCTTTGAGCAATTGAGAGTGGAAGCAGCAAAAGATGTGGAGTTGGCTTATCCAGACCTGAGTGAAGGAATGAGTTTGCTAGAATTGTATACAGATGCGAGTGGATTTTGTATGGGCAGATGCTTGTGCCAGTTGCAGGGAGAGGAAGGACAGGAAGGAAGGAGAGTAACTGGGTATGTATCTAAAGCATTCAGTAAGGCAGAGCAAAAGTACAGTACAATTGAGAGAACTTGTGGCAATGAGGTTTTGTGTGAAAGCTTTCACATCATTTTTGTATGGAATGAAAGTTGTGGATGGAAGAACTACTAGAACTTTGCTTGAGTTGAGTGACTTTGATTATAAGATTGAGTATGTGCCAGAGTAAAGGAATTGTATGGCAGACCTTATGTCAAGAATACCTGGGGTGAATGAAAGGTGTGAGAAAGAGGTGGTCAACCCTGAGTATTTGCCAGTGGGAATAGTAAAGTTGCGTGAAAGTAGGGGGGGTGGCAACAGTTTGTTTGAAAGTGTATGGTATGGGTTGAAAGATTTGGAATTGGATGGATTAAAAATGAGAATACCAGGAAATGTGAATGAATTGCAGACCTTGGTTATGAATGAAGCAATTGAGAAACCTGAAAGGATGGGTGTTTGTAAGGTCCGCAATTATGTACGTGAGCTGAAAGCCATGAGGAGCCTGGGTGTTTTTCCTTTCCAAGAGGTCCTCATGGTGGTCAGCTCATTGTTTAGTATTGAAGTGTATGTGCATTATGGTAGTGATCATCTAGTTGTGTATAAAAATAAAAGGATCGAGGAGAAGGGAGCCCTGATTTTGCATTTGCAGTGTATTAGTGGTGTACATTACAATTGGGTGAGTGAAAGGAAGAGGTATAAAAGTATAGTGCCAGGTGAAAATTTGGAAAGGGTTTTGGATGAAGTCAGAGCTGCACAGAGAGAGTCAGAGGGGGAGGGTTGTATGGAAGTAGGTATGTTAGAGGGGCCATGGATGATACATGACTGTGTGGATGAGGTAGAGCTCAGCCCTTCTGTTGTACCTGTAAGGGTTCCAGAAGGTCCTATTGAGCTCTACAGGGGTCTTGTGGATATAGGTGCCCAAATCAGTCTGGTGAATGAGCAAGTGTTGTGTGATTTAGATGAAGGGAATGTGCCTGTATCCCGAGAAAAAGTGGGTGAGAGAATATGTGGTATAGGAGGGGGGGACAGTTACGTCACATGAAGCTGTGCAGTTGAGGGTGGGATTAGGTGCATGTAAAGAGGTATGGGAGCACAAGTTCATACTGGGAATTGATTTCCTCAAGAATATGAACTTGAGTGTGGATGTTGGTCAGGGCTCAGTAATGAGAGGAGAGCATGTGGTCAGTATGGGAATGTTTCCAAACACAGGTATAGATGCTGTGTTAGTGGGAACAATTGAGTTAGAGGTGGAAGACCAGTGTGAAGTGTTGAGAGATGAAGATATTTTAGATATGCAAGAGGGAGATGAGGTGATATGCAAGTTGAGAGAATGTGTATAATGGTACAGATGTGAGAGAGTGGTCAAAAGAGGTGGAAGAATATAAAAGGTATGCGAAAAAGTTGGCTGTATGGATGGGAGTGCTATATTATATGAGGGTAAATAAGGTGGGTGAGATAGTGTGTGTGCCAGTGATGATGTTTGAGGGTATGGTAGGATTGGTTATTATTACACATAGGATGTATGGGCATGTGGGAAAAAACAAGTTATGGGAGTTGATGAAAGGAATGGTTTTCCACCCTAGGTTGGGACTGGTTGTTGCCGAAGTGGCAACTACCTGTGAGAGTTGCCAAAAGTGAAAATACCAATCCCAGTATAGTTGCCTCCCAGTGTGAAAGATTGAAGTGAAAGAACTCTGGGAGCTTGTGGTGTTTGATATTGTGAGTATGCCGAGAACGAGTAGAGGGAAAGTTGGAATATTAGTAGGGGTCACAAGAGTAAGTTTGTGTATGTTGCTGCATTAGAGAATAAAACAAGTAAGCATGTTGTGAGAGTGATGATAGTATGTTGCCAATGATGCTTGGAAGGCCGCATAAGTGTTTAACAGATAATGAGCCTGAGTTTAGGGGTACTAGTTTTGAGAGAATGTTGAGTGAGAATGGGATAGAGCATGTTAGAATAACTCTGTATATGTCTGCTTTGAATGGTTTGGCTGAGCGAATGGTGAAAACAATAAGTGAAATGCTACGTGCATTAGGGTGTTCCAGCCTCACATGTGAAAATAAAAATTTGCAAGAGTCAAATCGCACACCCCTTTAATTAATTACACTTGAAGAAAGGAAAAAATGGGCGAAATTTCATTGGCCTATTAGGAGGGGAAGGGTCCCCTCATTGACCTTGTTTATTCAACCCTATATGAACAAACGTAAATGCTCAGCATTAATCATTCTAAAATGGAAGAATGAAATGTAAATTCTTTCTAATGACTAAATTAAAGGAAATGGAAATTCTTCCTAATGGCACATTTCATTTCGGGGGACAGAGGATCTTTTTGTCTGCTGAGGGAAACTGCTGGCGGTGGTATTCGACGACTTGGTACACGAGCTGCCGTTCCTCCTCGTTTTTTGTCAGACCCTCGTTGAAATCTTCCGCCAGTTTCACCACCCATTCTGCCGCGTAATTCACAGACTTCAACGATGGTGCACATTCTTCGAGATCTTTGGGGGTTTTTGGAACCGGCAGCTTCAGGCAATGAAAATGGTTTTGAGTCCTTTTCGTGACCAAGGTGCTAAAATCCGACCGTCTCACGGTCAAGACACACTTTCCCTCCAGCCGACACAGATCTTTTGGGTTTTCGGTCTTCTTGTGCAGGTTTTGGAGCATGGCCGTCTTCTCTGCATCGGTGGTTTTGGAGAACATAGCGAGTCTGGCTAAATCTTCGCTTAGGTACCAGAGGTGGCCCCGGAATATTGTCAATGCGGCGGTACCTACATCATGATCCACCGCCTTGTACCGCTCTAGGTCCTCCAACAGCTCCAGGTCATTGACGGGTGCGTCCGCCGTCAATGGAGCCTCGAACCACCTCTGGAGGTAGATGGTGACGGCAGAGACGTTTATCCTGCGTAGTGACCGGACCTCATGAGCGGTCAGGTGGAATTGGCTTCGGAAGATGAACATCTTAAGACAGTAAATGCCTTTGGCCATCCACCTGGCCCGGTGGTATGCTCCAGGACGATTGTACCGGAGATCTCATTTGCCATGACCATCGAGGAAGACCAGAGCGAGGATCAGGAACTCCCGGTAATCATCTCTTGGGTGGCCAACTTCAAGCTGGTCTTCAATGAAGTGGACCATCTGCTCTTTTTTTCAATGCCACCCATTCCGAAAGGATGTTGCTTGGGCCATCGCCGTTGAATGGAGAAGCCTGCTTCTGGTCGATGAACTCCCATTGGGATTTGAAGCGAGCGAACAGCGCAATTTTGGGGCCAGAAGACCTGAAGAACAGGTCAAAGACTGAGGTGATTACCAATTCCATCATGTGGTGTCTGCAAGCCAGGAAAAGAACGCGGCGGTCCATTTGGTCCTGGATAATCGTACAAGCGCCGCTGTGAATACCGGTATTCGCCGCTGTTGTGTCGAAGCAGAGACCGGCAATCCATGGTTGAACTTGCGGACAATCATCCAGCACCTTCAGAACAGCTCCAGCCATCCGCTGTCCCGTGCTGTCAGGGATTTTTGGGATCACCAACAACTTCTCAAGATTCTTCCCGCTGACCAGCACTGGTATGCGATCTGATTTCCCTCCATCCGAATCAGGGAGGAGTTTGCCATCAAAGTGGATGACAAGCGGTGTATCAGGATTGAACTCGGTCTTGATTCCGGCTGCCAAGTTCTTCCTGGACTTCTGCCGTGAACGGTGAAGACTTGATTTGGACAAGGTGACCGAGGATAACTCAACTCCCATGGCAGTGAGTGCTGGAGCCACAATGTGCATCGCTTGGCATACTAAGGTTCCAGTTTGATCCAGGGCTGCAGCAAAATTGGGATATTGGATGATCCTCCTTGCCGACACTTGGCCATCCTTGGGAGCGGATCGAGGAGCTGAAGGACCAGGAGAGGAATATTGGACATCTTCATTGGATGCTTCGGCCATGGACTCCGAAGAAGAAGAAGACCCACTTTTCACCGTTCCTTTTGCTTGCAGTGAGTCCATCTCTTCGCGGCTTTTCTTCTTCCTCTTCTCTTCAGCTGCTCGGCGTTTCTCCCGCTCCGCTGCCCTGCGAGCAAACTCCAGGTTCTCTCCTCCGATGTACATCTTCCGCACGGTTCGCTGGTCATTCAGAAAGTCTCGATCTTCGGGGACTTTGATGAGTTTCATGGCGTTGGCATGAGCTGTTTCGAACAGTGTATTCAGGTTGGCTTGGAATCCCTTTTCCCGCTCCAGTTACTTCTCTCCCCCACGGTTTCGGTTTCTGGCAACCTTCTCATAGTCCGTGGAGAGGGCCTTGATCCTCTCGACGCACTTGGGCTTGTGGGAGGTCAGAATAGATGCCCGAGCCCACACCGCCATAACCTCATCAGCTACCACATTGGCAGCTTCCGCCGTGGACGTTTTTTCTTCCGAGTGAAGAACAACAGACGTCGAAGAACATCTCCCACTGTCGGGAGTTGACACAGCATTTCCAGGGGTTCATTTCGCAACCCCCCCACCAACCACACAGTCTCCTGCTTTCTTGTATCCATAACCTGAAAAGAAATATGCTACAATTAGTATAAGGTAGAGAGTAGCCATTCAGCAATAGTAACACATGGTTTGAGGGGACCCTTAAAATTAAAGAACACGAATGAAATTCATCTTGCTGGCATGTTTTCATGAGTGGAAGAAATTAGGGGGGTGTGCATGACAAACTTCAAAAACAAAAAAAATTGGGACACTCTAACGTGCATGTACTGAGGAAGGTGCCGAGTGGGATGTTGAATTGGCAAGAATTGCTTGGTGCTACAATCAACATACCACTCAGCAATTCAAACTTCCCCAAGAAAGTATGTATCTACATTTGGAAGGTCTGTGCAAAAGGATATGGGGCATTCCAGGAGAGATCACCTAATGCATGTCACCACTCCAACTTGGATTTTGATGAAAATTGACATATGGGGTTCTTCCAGGTGCTGATTTCACTGGTCAAAATAAAAAAGTTGTATGACCCATAGTTTTTGAGATATGGGCCCCACTTTGCCACCTAACTTTAATGGGCAATAACTCCCAAACATCTTACCATAGACCTATAAAACTATACATTTTTAGAATCAGCATGAAGAGATCTATTAAATGATACCACATTCAAATGTGTAGAACAATAATGAAAATTCCCCCCCCTCCCTTTTTTTTTACCCCCCCCCCCCAGGCAGTGAAATCCAAAAAAAAAAAATTTTTAGTTATTAAACTTCCATTAATTGTTAAAAGATACAAACAATAAAAAATGTGGGTATCAAGTTGCAAGATATTTTAAAAATTATTCAAAAAATATGTACATTGCAAATTTTGACATTTTTATGCCTGCAGACTAGAGAACTACAAATGATATATTCACATGGATGAAAATAAACAGCAAAAATACAAATTGAACACACATATTCTATCAAGTTGATTCATAATTACACGAGTTTTTTCAACTCATTTTCTGGGAAAACATATTGAATACGCATTGTTCCTGGCTTTAAAGTTGGTGTGCTTAATAAACCTAAAATTTTATCTCTTGGTATGTGGCATGTATCTCTAATTTGTGGAAAGTAATAGTAAACACTATATCCTGATGGGTGCAAAAAGCTAACCTCAAAGTCATCAAATTCCTCATTATAGGAATGTACAAATCCCACCCATTTCTGATCATTTTAAGTACAAACTATGTACTCTCCTATTTTCGGATTAACTTCAACATTATCTTCACCCAGAAAAGCTTTGCTTATGATCCTCACCTCACCAACTTCATCAGAAGATAATTCAAATGTTTTTATGTTATTTGCATTAATAGGTACAAATCTGTGGAATTTTTGTGTTCCTGTTAGCAACATACTTTTTTCATATCTGTCACTTAAACATTTTTCCATAGCTTCAATTTCTTCAAAACTTATTAAAAAAAAATTTATGCCGTCACTTATATTGTTTGAACAAAATTCAAACATGTCTTCTGATGTTAATATTTGATTTGCAAATGTTCTCTGCATACTCGCTCTGGCTACAGATCTTTTCCTGTACCCCCAATCCCAATCACAAGCACTCTTACCATGGCTTGTGGCAAAGAAATGCCATTCACATTCCACCCCAAAATCTTCATGTTTACAAATGTTAACAAAGTTGAAACAATTTTTATATTGTCCTGCACATCCGTCAGTAAAATAATGTAATTTTTTGATATGAAGGTGAGATTTTCTAATAATAGGTATGAGTGTATTTAAAAAAGTGTAAACCATTGTAGTGTTATGTTTTGTATTTGGAGATAGAAAACAATAACTTGAATGTTTTGTTTCATTACTTTCTGGTTCCTTATAATATAACACAAAGGGATGCACTGTGCATTGGGTATTTTCCCAATGAAAACCTTGGGCTGCATCCTGTACTACAAATGAGTAGTTTTCTGAAAAGTCACCAAGAACTACAGCTGTATGGCTATTTAAATTATTCTTCAAGTTCTTTACAAATGCACTCTGATTCTTTGCTATAAAGTGATGATGTGTCAATTTGACAATTTTTGTGCTTAATGAATTTATAAAATCATCTACAGATTCTGTTTTTTCAACCATATTGCATCGATCTGTAGTAGCCCATTGTTTATATTTTATTTCCTCACATTCAGGATCATTAACACTTTGAAAAGTGAGCAAAAATTTCTTAATACCTTGTTCTTTTGGACAGAGATTACATATTTGCATCATGCAATTCCTGTTGTTGACATCACACACTGCTTTCTCCATAAGAGTTGTGTATTCCAACCCTTTGACACCCAAAGCTGAGAATTGTATTTTGGCATTCTGGTGGTACGTACATACACACAGAATGGGTACCAGCAGCTCCAGCTAGAACACAATGTCTGGGGCGAAGGCTGGCAAAACTAGAGAAGCCAATTTGGGGGACTATCTGGATTATTTTTATAGAGACTGAAATCTTCTTTCAGATTCATTAACACCAGTCTTTTCTGCATAGATTCTTTATACCCACTTTCATTTCTGATACTCAGGCAATCTTTTGTACCTGGGCACAAACTAATTTCATCTGATTCAAAAAATTTCTGAACAGAATCTTTGGTACCTTTAGTTATTACTTTTCCTTTTGACATGGGTTCAATTTCAGGAATAATTCCAAGTCTTTGTTTTATATTTCTGCTTTTCTTAACTAAATATTCAATTGTCTGAAATAGATTTTGTAGTTTTTGATATGGTAAATGGAGATAATGTCAATATTTTGAGTTTCCTCTCATAACTGTCAGTAGAATGGAAAGCTTCAACCAGTTCATTCATGAGATGAATCATTGACCTGAAACAAATTCATGAATGCATAATAGTTATAAACAAAACATTACATGTGCATATTAAATTTTTTGGATTATAATATTGATTTCAAGTGTAACAAAATGAGCATTCTTTGAGACAGAGTCAAATTAAACCAAAAATTATTTTGTGACCAAATGAATTCCAAATGATTTAATGAGCCCATTGATCTCCAATCTTTACGGAGTTGTGCTTCTAGTTTCTACTATCAAAGGTGAATACCTACATTTTGTTTTTATGCTTCAGTTTTAGTTTAGGTATATTCCTACTTAAAAATAGCATATCATTTTAAAATTTATACCTTTGAGTTTCATGATCCAACTTTGTAGCTTTTGATGGGCTTGGGATCTCAATTTCTAAACTTGTTTCTAGCTTTTGTTTTAAAGAACGACGTGCTTTTTCTATTGTTTGAATAGCTTTTGCTTCTTTTCTTGAGGAACCCCAACCATCTGAAATTTTTGAATTAATAAATATTTGACTCCATTTGATATATATGGACAATAATAATTAATATGTCAACATATTAATTTCATAAGTTTAATAAGTTTAATAAATTTAATATGTCAACATATTAATTTCATAAGTTTAATAAGTTTAATAAATTTAATATGTCAACATATTAATTTCATTAAGTTTTTCAGCAACTGCTGTAAAACTGTCTTGAAAGTAAATGCATTATAAATAAATAATATAAATAAAAAAATTATAAATATAAAAAGTACCTATCATTAAATACTTACGCTTCTTCACTGGAGTCACAGCAAGACTTTCTAGAACTTGAGAAACCTCTACTTTGGCATTACTTGATATACTTGGATCATATTCATCACTTTCTGAAATAACATTCTCAGAAGACTGATTGTGATCAGACTCTTCACTTTGTGATGTTGATAGCAACTCTGGTCTCTGGGTCAATAATTTTCTACAGGTGCTACCTAGTACAGTATTCCTTTGTAGTTTCCATTTACATCAATCATAAAGTGATTGGCTGATGGTTCTTATATCCTTGTGTATCTTTTTCTTATGTTTTTATAAAGGATCATCACAGTATCTAACCATTTTTCATTACTAAAAATACACGATTGTAAATCTCAAAAATAAGATATGATTTGACTCAAAATAAGCACATCTCTAATAAAAATAAGCATAATTAACAAAACATTTGAGTGTGTGAATATGAGTTATACATAGGATGTAAATATATCATTTGTAGTTCTCTATTTTAGTCTGCGTAAAAATGTCAAAATTTCAATGTACAATGTACAAATGTCAATGTACATATTTTTTCAATAATTTTTAAAATAACTTGCAACTTGATACCCACCTTTTTTATTGTTTGTATCTTTTAACAATTAATGGAAATTTAATAAATGAAAAAAATTTTCTTGGATTTCACTGTCTAAGGGGGGTGGGGGGGGGGGTGGGGGGGGGGATTTTCATTATTGTTCTACACATTTGAATGTGGTATCATTTAATAGATCTCTTCATGCTGATTCTAAAAATGTATAGTTTTATAGGTCTACAACAAGATGTTTGGGAGTTATTGCCCATTAAATTTAGGTGGTAAAGTGGGGCCCCCAAGATTTTGGGGACCCATATCTCAAAAACTATGGGTCATAGAACTTTTTTATTTGAACCAATGAAATCAGCACCCGGAAGAACCCCATACATCAATTTTCATTAAAATCCAGGTCAGAGTGGTGACAAATTTTTTAATTTTTGGGTGATTTGTCCTGGAATGCCCCATATACGATTAAATGAGAATGCATGTGATAGATGGAGAGAGGCCGGTGTACATTTTCGGTCATTTGGTGTTGGTGAGCTTGTTTTGAAAGAGGTGCATGAGACAGAGAAGGAATGAGTATAAGTTGGCGCAAAAGTTTGAGGGTCCATTTGTGGTGAAAAAGGTATGGGAGAATGGGGTAACATATGTGATAGAGAGGGAGCAAGAGAATGGACAGTGTGAAGAAGTAAGAGCACATCATCAGTAGTTACACAAGTAGCGAATACCTCCATTCCTATGGCTCATTCGGTTTACTTGAAGGAAATGTATGAAAATCTTGAGCTTCTAGCTAAGGTTAAATACAAAGAACACGGTTGGCTACTTTGTGGAGACTTAAAAGTGATTTGTATGTTGTTAGGTCAACAACCAGGTTATACAAAGTTTCCATGTTTTTTGTGTGAATGGGATAGCCGAGCAAGAACTCAGCACTGGATAAAAAAGGAATGGCCATGCAGAGTCAACCTGACACCTGGTTCTAAAAACATTCAATGTGAAAGTTTGGTTGACATGAAGAAAGTCCTTTTACCTCCACTTCACATAAAATTGGGCTTCATGAATCAATTTGTTAAGTCCTTGGATGAAGATGGAGATTGTTTTAAGTATCTGTGTGGTAAATTCCCAACTCTTTCGAAAGCAAAATTGAAAGAAGGAATTTTCGTTGGTCCCCAGATTAGAAAACTGACTTTGGATGAACACTTTGAAAGAACAATGAACAATCTTGAAAAAGAACCATGGATTGCTTTTAACCCTTTGGATGCCGTAGTCGACTGTAGTCGAACGATTTTTTGGTAGTCACAAGTGCCATATTCGACTCTAGTCAATATGGTCGATTTATATTATTTTAATGATAATTTAAGTAAGTATATGCTTAAATCAAACTGAGAATCATAAAATTTACTATCAAAGAAAATTTGATTTTTTATGGAAAACTGCATTTTTTCACAAAAAAATATTTCCAACCAAATTGGCAGCTTAAGGGTTAAGGATGTTATCAGCAAATTTTTGAAGAACAAGAACCCAAATCACCAAAACACTGTGAACATGCTAAATAAGTTCAAAGAGTTAGGTTGTAATATGAGTTTAAAATTACATTTCTTACATTCACACTTGGATTACTTCCCTGAGAATCTCGGAGCACTCAGCAAAGAACAAGGAAAATGGTTTCACCAAGACATCAAAGAAATGGAGAAGAGATATCAGGGAAGGTGAGACATTAGCATGATGGCTGATTACTGCTGGATGTTGAAATGGGATAGCTACTCCAGAATTATTACATAAAAGAAAAGGAACAACGAGTACATTCGAGACTAAAAGGCATAGATCTCACAAGAAAACTCAGGACAAATAAAGATGAATATGTAATTGACATTAATACTCTTCTTTCTTTTAAAAGTAGTTTGCATTTGTAGTTAGTATAACAAAGCGAAATAGGTACCTAATGTAAACTTGAAATAAATAATATTTATTTGTTTTTTTTCCTTCTAGTTTGCAGAAAATTCTTACGTGATAAAAAAAAAAAAATGGACACCTTATTCAAAATCAGCATAGCTGAATTATATAAAATCAGTTATCAGTAAGAAAACAACTCTTAAAAAGTTCTCATTCGCAGGCCAGTGTTGTTGATCTGCAGCTTGGAAATACATACTGGTACGTCAAGTCTGAATACTGGTGATGGACTTATAACTCTTCATCTTCACTCTCCATCTCACCCTCACAATCTTTCTCATTATCATCTGCCTTCAGCTTCCAATCTTGATCAAAAACCACGTTAGCTACTCTTACTATCACTCTCAAAAGCTCTTCAAGAGAAGTTTACGATCAGTAGAAGGAAATGTCTTTGCCATTGTTGGTTTTTCATTTTCAGAATTGACTGAATTTGCTAACATTTCAATAGTTTCTGATCCCTCTGGCTCCCTTTGCTCTCTCTCAAGTTGCTTTCTGTTGCTTTTTGCTTTTTCTCTGCTAATCTTTCACAAGTTTCTTTCCTCTTTTTGTGTCTCACCCATCATCAGTCATTTTGACCCCAAATTCTTCTGCAAGTTCTGCTTTGTAATCCTCATCATCAGTTCTAATGTTGTAGGCATTCTTAGTGAGCTGATCATTAAAGCCACTCCCTTTTTGGTACCATTCAACACTTTTAGGTTTTTGTTGGCAGCATTCATTCTTTCTTAGTTTGTTAAAATGTTCCTAATCAACTCTTATTTTTTTTCACCACTGTTTTTTCATGCATGGGATAGACATTTTTATTAATCCAATCTTGTCTTAGTTCATTTACAACTATCTTGCTGCCATCACCTCCAGTCATTAACTTTTTCTGTCCTTTTACTCCTTTTTTGCAAAGTGCAAGCATCCTACCAATCACAACTGTCCCTGGTGGCAACTTTCCAGTCCATTTAAATTCATCCACTTCTGTGTAGGTTTACACAAGAAGTTCTTTTCTTGCAGCACTGCATGATTTCCTTTCACCAGCCATCATTACCAATCAGCATTCACTAAGCATTAGGATCTCCAAGTACAGTAAAAACCCATTAGTTGGCATATAACCCCAAAATATGATAGGTAATACAAATTATAGTCATGCTAGATGTATCATATATATTATTATTATTATTAAAGTAGATTATATCAAATATTGTATTTGATTATATTATTTACTATTATTATCAAAGTACCAGTATATATACTATATTATTATTAAAGTAATATATACAGTTATTATTAAAGTAAATTAGCACAAATTGATAGTACAAGAAACCACAAAAGAGAAAGCAGCCAAACACCAGAACAAGCCAAAATACTAAAGTCTAAATAAAACATCAATATTATGACACACTAGATACTTAACAACATTGAAGAATGAACATAACCATAATTAAAAATATAGCAAGTATCTATTGACTAATTTTTTTTTTTACCAGTTATAAAGGTTTAGAGGTGGGAGGCCTCATTCATCCTTTATATTCGATATGGATTGGGTATTTTTTTCAAAGTTTTCATCATCTATCTGCTTAACCACACTCCTAATGTCTCTCATTTGTTCATTTTCGAGTTCAGCAACCACGAAAACATATAAAAAGACATATTACATGTGAAGGGTAGCAGTTTTTTTTTATCATTAAAACAAAAAACCAATTTTTTTTGGGTGCCATTTTGAAAAAGGCCCACTGAACCAGGTCAAAAATTCATTTTAAGTCCAAGAACTAGCCGGATTCATATTCAGCAGCCAAAATGGCCATAGAAACCACTTGTCCTAAAAAAATGTTAGATTCCCCCACCCTTAACAATATATGGTAACTACCAGAATTTGTTATTCATATACGGTACTGTAGCTAAAATGATGTGTTTTATTATTCAGTAAAATGTTACAATATTTTTATTTTAGTTTCATAAATTGAATACCAATGTGTAAAGTAGCTAATCAGTTTTCCTTATATTGAAGGTATTTTCTTTCTTCAGCAATGTAAACAGCAACAAAATTTTTCATTACAATTACCCCTTCTTCCCCCTAGAATACTGAACCTCCAACAAAAGTGGGCAGGGCTTTGAAGAAGAGGAAAAATGTAGGGTTTAAAAAAAAAAAAAAAAAAAATACAACCTCCAACAAAAGTGGGCAGGGCTTTGAAGAAGAGGAAAAATGTAGGGTTTAAAAAAAAAAAAAAAAAAAAATCCTAAACAGGCATCCTTCCTGTTAAAGTTTGTGATAATTAGGGATGCACCAGTACTTAGTTCTGGCCATTTACTTCTGGCCAGAACCTCAATTTTCATGAAGTTCCAGTTCTGGCCGGAACTTTAGAAAAATAACCAGCCAGAACCAGAACTTTTTATTGTGATATTGGTTACTGTTTCATGAATTAAAATATGTTCTTATTAATGTTCTTATTGTTCCTCCAATCCATGATGTAACACAAAAGCAATTCTTAATGCTTCTTATTTTTTCTTTCACATAATGTAGCTTATAAAAGCATTTTATGGTTAATAATTAAATACTATGTAGTATGAAAAGTCAAAATTTTATTACATCAAAAATGATGTTATAATAACACCTAATGTATTTAATATATAGATAATCAAGATCAAAATATGCATAATTATATGAAATTAATGTAACTTTCTGATATCCACTGAGAAAGCAACAGAAAACATTGAACCTAAGATTTCTTTAATTTCAGTAAACTTTTTCTGAAAGAAATGGATACTGGGCAAGTTTGAGCTTAAAATTACGAATGAAATTAAATTTCCATTTACGAAATAATAAAATCAAATTGTCCTTTCCTCTTTCTTTTTCATCACGAAAAATGAAATATGAATTTATTCACTGTTCACACATTTACTTGTTTAGGTCTGAGAGGGGGAACCCAGGAAGATTTTTTTTTTTCATTGTTTAAGCAACACTTAAAGTTCCAGTTCTGGCCGGAACATTTTAAAAGTTCCGGCAAGTTCCAGTTCCAGCCGGAACTTGATATTCTGGTTCTGGTGCATCTCTACCGTAGTGATAATGTCCAGATAGCTGAGGGTACACCCATCACACACCATGGAACCTAGCAAAATATAGAAGAAACAACTTCTCCAGCACCAACAAAGGATGACAGAATGGCAATGATTGGTTGATATTTTGTAATGTGTTCAGTTTCTTGTCACATGATTAATACTGCAGGTCATTAGCCAAAAAACTGTACAGGACAACTCAAAAACTGAGCATTTGCACAAGAAACAACTATCAATTTGGAATCATCATCAAAAACTCATCTAGAGAAATAGTCAATTATCTGAACCCAAGAGCAGTCCTTTTCTATATATTAGCCCTGCTCTGAACTTGCACCTTTGAATACTGAAAAGTTTATTGATTCTATGAACTTTTGCACACAAAATTTCAAAATAATCAGACTAGGGCGTCAAATTCTGAAAATGACCCTATATAGGTTTCGTAATTAGAGCCTATGGACTCTGTCTCTGAACTGTGTATGGATTCCAGCTGGAATTTTACCCAACTTACTCTGACAATAAGCTACAGTACCTAATCTAAGATTACTGCCAACTAGCCTAATATGCTTGGAAGACCTTGGGCTCAGATTAGTTTAGTATTTGATGGCAGTAACAAACAAACAAACACTTTATTTCAGACTCAACATGTACAAACATTAGACAAGTGGTCCATAAAAGATTAAGAGATAGTTGTCTGGAGCACTGACTAAGTAGGCCAGTGAATCACTGTGCATAATGAACATACACCAATGCTTCCAGATTTGAGATTTATAAAATATATCAGAGACCAGTCCACTAACCATGGCTTCTATTATCTTAGTGACTGACTCACCAAGCCTAGTGATAAATCTAAATAAAAAATTGTGAATAAAACTGACACAGTTAGGCACATTATTGACTACAAACAGCATACTGACACTAGAAGGAGCACCATTTAGAAATCTTGGAGTTCTTAATAAACACCTAAAATTATTATTATATGCAACATATAATTTTCTCAAATTCTACATCCTGTAGTTCCACCACAAATGAGCTGTATACATTGGAGTACAAAAGGTTGGTATTTTTTTTACAAGAGTACATTACAGGCTTTTGAGGAATTTTAGAATTTTAGGTTGTTAGGTTAGGTTACCATATATATTAAAACTGTTTTTCCAATTATTTTTTATGTTGTTTGAATGAAATTAACCTTTGTTCAAACCACATCAAAAACCATCAGAAAAACACAGTTTTGATTTACAAAGCCTGTGATGTACACTTGTAAAAATTTACCAAAAAGTTTTGAACAAAGTCAACTTAACATCTAATGTACACATATGAAATCTTCTACCCAAAGTATTTCCCTGAGCATATAATTGTCTACATTGCCTTAGAATATCGCAGTCATCTGAGAGACTACAGTACCTATCAGTTAGTATATGGCCAAGATACTTAGTCTAGGTTACTTCTGACAGCACCATACCATACAATTGAAATTCAGGAAATTTTATATATTTGTAGGCCTTGGTCCTCATAATCATAACATTACTTTTAAATAGCAGGATTATATTTTTATGTCATTATCTTTCCCATACCTTTCACACACCTTCAAAAGTGTGCTGAGCCCTTTTACAGATGGAGAAATAAGAACTAGATCATCTGCATACATCAAATAATTAACAATCATTGGGCACTTTTTTGGTATTCCCCACCACTTTTTCCCAAAAAAGCACCCAACTGTATGCCCTTGATGAATGGTTAGGTTGTCATGATAGTTTTGTTAGTTTAAACAAAAATATCATGATGACAACCTAACCATTCATCAAAGGCGTACAGTTGACCTAACCAGGCAAAGAAGCAGCTACATAGTCAACATGGTACGTATATCACATGCCTTATTTCCCAGCTATATTCACGAATTCTTATGGAGAAATAAATATAAAACTAACTTATTTACACATATGATTATATCCATTAATGACATTTATTTTTTTTGGATGAGCAGCCATGTTTATAATCCATAGTTAGTTTCTATTCTGAATGGCAACCAGTACCCAATACCCATATATATGGACTCTAGTTTTATAGGTTTTTGAGGATGCTAAATACAATGGTGAGGTCCATTCTTGTTGCTGTGCACTGAATAACAAATTGCACAAGTGTTGCACTAGTTGCGCTTCTTGTTTATGTATATGTGGGCTCTGTTTCTTTATGTGCGTGCATGCATCCATTAATACAGTTGCGCAAGGAAGCATCTGCGCATGCATGTGGTTTTTTATGCGCATGCATGAATCCATTAATATAGTTGCGCAAGGGAGCGTCTCATTTATAAAAAATCATGGCTTATGAAGGTTGTGAGCAAACATCCTATAGGGTCATTCCACGTAACTGTCATCCTGAGGCTGAAATGTTAAAATTTATCAAAAAGCAACATATTATACATCATTGGAACCAGGAATGTGTCTAGTGTTCAAATCGTTTTACAGATTTGAGCTATCTTTATTGGGTTTGGAGATATCATGTTTTATGCAAAGACAAGTTATACAATAAGCATTAAGTGCTAAAATTTAAACCTTTTAAGTTCCCCAAATTAGTAGAAACCAAAACGTGCTGACTAAATTTTGTTATGGGATTATATAGATACATACATGTAGTGTGTTATACACTATCACTATTGTCTTCATGCACCCAATGAAAATATTTATAGGTAGCTTCCCAAAATATTATAGTTACGTTACGAGCAACACTTTTTTGGTTGTTTTTCTTCTCAGGTCATCTGATTTGTAGGAATAAATGAAGCCTATTACAATTCCTCTTTTAGTTAGTTGCCAGGTATGTGTAACTGGCAGCACTTCGGAAAACATGTCCTATTTATTTAAGTTAGACCACATTTACAGTGTGGTTACGAGCAACACATTTGGTGTCGCTCGTAACTATCGTAGATCATGTTACAAGCACCACCACAATTGTGGTGTCATTATAATGCATAATGAAATTACAAAACTTAGTGTGTGTGTGTGTGTGTGTGTGTGTGAGTAAGGAATGACAAAATTAATAGAAGAGTATACATTCTAAGGTTTTAATGAAGGAAAACTGAATATTAATTTTAGAGAATATATTAATGGAACAATTTCTTTTGTTATGCTCATTGTCTCGTGAATTTCTTATATTGTTAATATTGTTTTAATAATTAATTCTCTTTAAAATAAGAAGAAAGTTTGTGTGAATTAAAATAAATGGAGGTATTTAGCAACTCTCTCTAATAAGGTATAGTACCTGAACATTTAAAATAAAGGATGGTATCTGGCAACTCAACCTTCCTATATATAAGACCCACTTGGCTTCGGAGCGGTCATAATGATGCGAACTTTGGTGGAATAAAGATCTCCTTGGGATATCAAATGAGATATTAGATAGATAGATAGATACAGATATATATATATATATATATATATATATATATATATATATATATATATATATATATTAGGGTGGTCCAAATCCATAGGGGGAAATTTCAAAATTGTCTTAGATAGTCTCCACAAGTGTGGTTTTTGTCCATTTAGTGTCCACATGGTCTGTGCAAAATTGCAGCGTAATTGGTGAATATTTAGAGGTCGCCCCACTCTGAATATAATATTATATAATGTACTTTTTCTTCCGTAGGTCCGATGGCTCAAACTCGATCAATTCCAAAAGTTTGGCTTCTAGGGATGGCAACTGGAACTTTATCCACGTCAAGGCTCCCTACATGCCTTGACGCCCTCCTCTTGGGGCAATACCACCACATCAATCAAAAGCAAACCACCTCCGACAGTCTGAACCAGGCATGCCAGAGGGTGATTGAAGTCTGGACCCGAGCGCGGATCCCAACTCAACGGATCGACTCCTGTGTCCGTAAGCTTTCAAAGCTTTTAGACCGCTACAAAACACTCAAGAAGCACAGGACCAGGCAATGTGCCAGCGATAGAATGAATGAAGACATCTTCAAAGCGGACATCCAGGAACTGTTTGACATCGCAACCAGTGATGCCATGAGCACAATCATCAACGTTGAGGACCGAAATTTCCTGTCCATGCAGCGCAAGGACGTCAATTCTTGCAGCATGGCTGGCATTGATAAGGAAACGACTACACAAGAGGACAGAAAGCGATCCAGAATGGAGAAGGAAGCCAAGAGGAAGGCAAGGCATGAAGCAACACAGAAAGATTTGGAAGAAGCAGGAGTCATCAATTGATCTTTCCTCTTCTTCTTCTTCCCTTTTTTCGCAAGACAACGACGACTATAGACCATCGGTTCCGATTCCTTCTTCGTCTGAAGCTCCGGCACCAAAGCATCCCAAGAACAAGGTTACGAACATTTTCCAATCTCCAGAAGTCATTGGAGCAATGGATCGCACCAATCTTTCTGACCGGAATGCTGTTTTCGTAACTGGAGCTGTATTACAGGCCGCGGGGCATGATCTGTCTGGGATGACGTGCTCTCGGAGCTCTATTCATCGCTACAGAGAAAGTGGGCGAGAACAGGCAGCTCGAGAAGACCTAGAATCATTCTCTCTAGAAGACCCTGTCCTTCTCCATTGGGACAGAAAGCTTCTCCCCGGCATTGAAGGGAAGAAGACGAATGTGCATCGGATAGCAATCCTTATAACATTCAATGGACAGGAGAAGCTGCTTGGTGTCCCAAAGATGAAACAAGGAACTGGAGAAGCACAGGCCCAGGCATGCCTTCAAACTATGAAATTATGGAACATGGAACAGCATGTGAGAGGTCTCGTCTTCGATACCACTGCGTCAAACACGGGTTTACATCGCGGAGCCTGTGTCAGGATTGAAGAAGCATTGGGTCATGAGCTAGTTTGGATCGGTTGTCGACATCATATACTTGAAGTCGTACTTGCTGATGTCTTTGCCTCAATATTTGGCTCAACAGGAAGTCCTGAAACAGGCCTTTTTAAGCGATTTCAAAAGGAATGGCCATCTCTCTCCCACGAAGCATTTGTCTCAGCATCGGACAGCTTGTTCGAGAACCCTCAACTCCAAGAGATGAGAAAAGAGATGCTCACTTACTTACCTAACGCTCTTCAGGCAAGCCAACCTCGTGACGACTACAAGGAGTTCCTTGAACTATCTTTGCTCTTCCTGGGGGGAAAGACTGGTGGTCAACTCTTTATCCGAGCTCCGGGTCCCATGCACTACACGAGATGGATGGCGAAGGCGATTTATGCACTCAAAATCTACCTCTTTCACTATCAATTCAAGCTCACAGCACGCGAAGAACGAAACGTGACTCAGCTGGCTTTATTTGTCAGTCTGATTTACGTCAAGTACTGGCATGAAGCGCCAATGGGGACACAAGCTCCTCTCAATGATCTCAAAATGCTGCATCTTCTGGAAAAATATCCACACGGAGGAGCTGCACAAGCGGCGAAGACAGCTCTAAGACGCCACCTGTGGTACTTGTTGGAGCATCTGATTGGACTGGCCTTCTTCGATAATAGGATCGATCCTGATACCAAAAGGAGAATGGTTCAACACCTCCAACATCCCCAAAAGAATGGCTGCCCCCGACGAATCGACATGGCGGAAGCTGGTGTTGAAAATGATGTGGCATCCTTCATCACGAAAAGGACATTGACCCTCTTTGATGCCTTGAAAGTTGGAGGTAAGGAGGAAGCGCGCCAGTTACTTCAAAAAGATCCACGGGAATGGCCAAATGACAAGAACTACAGGGAACTTAGAGATCGCGCCTTAAAGATGAAAGTCGTCAATGATGCTCCCGAGCGAGGTATTGCTCTCGCACAACGCTACAATGACACTTTGACACGAAACGAGGACCAGAAGCAGTACCTCCTACAACTCGTAGCCGCCCACCGAAAACAGATACCAATACCATCCAAGGCGACTCTGATGCAGAAGAAATAATGAAGATACACCCATTATCATGTCCTATTGTCTTACTGTTTTCTTTCATATTTTTTGAGAACCAAAAAAAAATTTAGTTATTCAGTTGTCTATATATTTTCCCAAATTTTCAAAAAGGGGGCAAGTGGGGGCGACCCCTAAATATTAACCGAATAACGTGAAACTTTGCACAAATACTGTCCACACCAAGAGGCATAAAACCAACCTTGGGGAGAGAACTTAGTCGATGCTTTAACTTTTTGGACCACCCTAATATATATGTATATGTATATATATTTATATTATATATATATATATATATATATATATATATATATATATAGTATATATATATATATACTGTAAATATAAATAATTATATATATTTATATATATATATATATATATAGTGCTTAATTTATAAAAAAGAAGTGATGGGACGCTAGTGAGCCGGAGGGGCATGGTGCACGGAGCACGGAGCTCGGGGAGGTTGCAAGAGGTAGTATCCTCCTCCTGCTGGGCAGGGGGGGAGATTCATTTAACAGACCTCATCTAATGTCTTTATACACTTAGTATGTATGAAATATATTTATTTTAAGTGCAAGAAATACTTTATATAAAAAGAAATGGGTGGCCAAATATAAGTGCCGGATCGCCGTTCTGGAGCGTTCCGGCACAAATTAACCACTATATATATATATTTCAATAATATTTGTGTATTGTGTCCACTATGCTATTCATTATTTATGTATGAGTGCATTTAATGTGCAAATATTGTATTCTGGGTCCACAGAATCGCACGGTTACGAGCGACACTTTTTTTTTTGTTACAAGCGACACTACACATTTCCCCCCTGGGAGGGGGTAACCTAAAATTGGAGAGCTAATTGCTAGGTCTCAATTTGCAGCAAATTTTATTGTCTTTCGACGAGGAATAATACGTTTTTCCCGTAGATGTCCACAATTCACAGGGCTGCATTTCAGTTACGAGCAACACCATAACTTTGGACATTTGCTGTAAACAATTATTTGCCTGATTTAGCTGAAACACACATCATTGTGTTCATTGACCATCCCTCAATACCCAATAGTAAGAAAAGTTCAATTGCTCTATAATTAATAGAAATATGATGAGAAATATTACGAGCGACACTGTGGAATGACCCTATATGCTAATTGCTGAGGTATTTAATGAATGGCAACCAGTAATGTTGCATATAGAAAGGGGTTTTAGGAGATACTGAATATAGTCATGAGGTTTATTTTTGTCATTAACAAAAACTAACCTAACTAAACCAGCAATCCTTCAGAATCCAGCCATAAATTAGTTTAAAAAATAAATCTATTTGATAAATGATTACGTATTGCTTTAATGCACTAAATTAATTATTTTTTTAATAATTGTAATAATTGCAGACCTATAATTGAATACCCAGTTAGGCCAACTGTATGCCCTTGATGATTGGTTAGGTACAGTATATCAAAGTTAGGTCAACTGAATGCCTGGTATGGAAAAACTATACAAGCTAACAACATGGTATCATATGCGGTACCTTTACTTCTTAATTAAATATAAATTATTAATGAATTGAATTAAATATCTACAAAACTGCCTCGGGATTGGTGACATAGCTATTGGGAATAAAATAATTACCATACGTACATAGAACCCATATGTAGGCATTGGGCCTGCATAACAAGAAAACCAAATTTATGATTTCGTGTTCAAACTTCTCCACTGCCAACTCATGAAAATTATATCGAGAAACGAGTCAACAACCTTTGCGAAATCAGCAAATAATAAATATATGAAGATTATTTTATAGTGCCTCACTCAGAGCTGCTTATGTTACAGTGATGCTTTAAGCAAGGAAGATGTACTTTATCTTCCTATAAGTTCTGAGTGAAATCCTCTTGATATAAAACTTAATAACTATAAGAAGGATAGGCCTGTTCCTTCAGGTGTTTAAATAGTGACTGCCTATATTAGTTACATCAAGTCAACTCATTGTGTAGCTCCATCGTACCATGGCCCTACATCAAAACAGAAGCGAGGCCCAATGAAATAATAAGGTAAGGTAATTCCTTTCTTTACCATTAGGCAGTGCAAATACCAAAGGCAAAAAAACAAAGGTCCTTTGAAGACCTACATATACATAACTCTCTAATGAAAAAACAGAGGACTTTTGTCATTAACTCTCCACTGAAATCTGCTGGAAATTTCCAATGGATGAGGGTATCAGGCAATCAACCCATAGCCCTATATAATTTTTTCACATGGTGACCCGTGTAACTGGGAACCTGATCCCTTTACCTTAACACAAACTTTACCTTTACACTAACCATAAACAAAGGCTTGTTCATTTAACAGGTGTAATTCATTTTAAGTCTGATAAAAAATAGGCAAATTTCAACCTAAGCATATTTAGTAGGCCCATCTCTACCTTACCTAATAGGTCTAACATACTCATACACTAAAGGCCTACTTCAAACACTACAATTTTCAATTTCAATATACAAGAAACCTACCTCACAAAGTAGGCTTTACTCTTTACACTCAAGGCCTATCCTAACTAAAAACACTAAATTTTGAATTCAACCTGTAGTGTAGGTTATAAAATTTATTTCAGCAATTTACCTTACTCATAAAACACATTAACATACCCAAAAAACATTCAACTCACAACTGCAACATCCCCTCCCCAAAAACATTCAACTCACAAAACTGCAACATCCCCTCCCCAAAAACATTCAACTCACAAAACTGCAACATCCCCCCCAAAAAACATTCAACTCACAAAACTGCAACATCCCCCCAAAAAACATTCAACTCACAAAACTGCAACATCCCCCCAAAAAACATTCAACTCACAAAACTGCAACATCCCCCCCAAAAAACATTCAACTCACAAAACTGCAACATCCCCCCCAAAAAACATTCACTCACAAAACTGCAACATCCCCCCCAAAAAACATTCAACTCACAAAACTGCAACATCCCCCCCAAAAAACATTCAACTCACAACTGCAACATCCCCCCAAAAAACATTCAACTCAACTGCAACATCCCCCCAAAAAATATTCAACTCACAACTGCAACATCCCCCAAAAAATATTCAACTCAACTTTAACATCACAAAGACCTAAAGCAATTGCACGAATTCAAACATACACCCACCTAACACACATTTTAAGTCCTATTTGACATATAGGTAGGCACAACCTATTCCAAGTCCTATTTGACATATAGGTAGGCACAACCTATTCCAAGTCCTATTTGACATAGTATAGGCATAACACATTCCAAGTCCTATTTGACATAGTATAGGCATAACACATTCCAAGTCCTATTTGACATAGTATAGGCATAACACATTCCAAGTCCTATTTGACATAGTATAGGCATAACACATTCCAAGTCCTATTTGACATAGTATAGGCATAACACATTCCAAGTCCTATTTGACATATAGGCATAACACATTCCAAGTCCTATTTGACATAGTATAGGCATAACACATTCCAAGTCCTATTTGACATAGTATAGGCATAACACATTCCAAGTCCTATTTGACATATAGGCATAACACATTCCAAGTCCTATTTGACATATAGGCATAACACATTCCAAGTCCTATTTGACATATAGGCATAAAACAGACAAGGCTTGATATAAGGGTCTCAAATGCAACATTTGAGATCTTTACTTAGCCAAATTGGTTAACCTAGCACAATACTCAAAAATAAAACCCTACAACAAAATACACATTTACATATATATCGTACTGTACGTATACAGTATATACATACAACTCCAAGCATCCAATTCTTCTTTTAAAGAAGAATCACTCAACATATTTCATTAACAGACACATACATTCCTTGCAAACAGATTGGATTCCTTCAAAACCCCAAACCCTCCAGACCTATCTGTAGGACACACAACATTTACTCAATCATAACTGCGGGTATTGACTTCACTGGAGTGGTGAATCCAAGTTTTGAAGACCAACTAGATTCAGAGGAATACACACACACACACACACACAGTACTCTTTCCATGTCTCAAACACAACAACCTGTCTGAACATAACCAAGGATCGGAGAGTAAAAGCTTTTCTCAATGTGCTCTGGTTCTGTGCACATAATTTTGTGCCAAAAATTATATAGTTAGACAGTGGCACATACAAACAAACTACTCAAGGGTTTTATGGCCTACTTTGGCCATAGCCCAAACTACTATTTCAAGGGGCTGATGGCCTACCTTGGCCATAGCCCAAACTACTATTTCAAGGGGCTGATGGCCTACCTTGGCCATAGCCCAAACTACTATTTCAAGGGGCTGATGGCCTACCTTGGCCATAGCCCAAACTACTATTTCAAGGGGCTGATGGCCTACCTTGGCCATAGCCCAAACTACTATTTCAAGGGGCTGATGGCCTACCTTGGCCATAGCCCAACATATTCAACAAGGGGCTGATGGCCTACTTTGGCCATAGCTGAAATTATTCAAGGCACTGATGGCCTACCTTGGCCATAGCCTAACATATTCAACAAGGGGCTGAAGGCCTACCTTGGCCATAGCTAGTGATGTGAGTCGTTTTTTATTGTGTCGTTTTTTTTGTCGTTTTTTTTGTTTAAAACGAAGATAGTCTGTTTTTTTGTTTTTTTTGTTTTTTATTGTTTTAAACTTATTCCATATTTTTCTTCCTTTAATCTAATAAGTATATTAGTATTACCTATAATTTACTATACTACCATGCTTATACGGTTATACCTAGTATATATAGTCATCTTTTAGAAAAACTGAATCACGCAAAAAGTATATAATAGAAAGGAAAACAAACCCTCATTTTTTATATGTATATATATTTTTTAACTAGAACATAAAACATTCTTCTCGTTTCAAACAATATACATAATTGATTGGCAAGAGTACCAGTATATATATTCCAGATAGAAAAGGAAAATATTCACCTTTTTTTGAACCTTTTGTTAACCTAATGTTGTTTAACCTTCATTTCCATGGAAGAATCATCACTAGATTGGGTAGAGCATATATGCTAGTTTCAATATCACAGGTACTGGTATAATATACATAATCAAAATACATAATACTGGTATAAAACAATATATATAATTGTGATTGGCAAGAATACCAGTGTGTATATATATATATTCCAAATAGAAAAATAAAAAAAAATAAAAATATTCATCTCTCTCTTTAACCTTTGTGTTAACCTAATGCTGTTTAACTTTCATTATCTGATTCTATTTCCATTGAAGAATCATTATCACTAGATTGATTAGAGCATATAGTTTCAATATCACAGGTACTGGTACTTATTGCAGATTTGGATGTTGACGAAGCCAATGTAGCACCATGTTTTACTTCACTTTCTTGGAATTTTGCATTTTGGGATATAAATACTAGCTTTGCTGCTCTGTCTGTGCTTAATCAGTTTCTTTTGGCTGTATGGATATTACTGTATGTGCTAAATGATCTCGGAGGTAATGAAAGGGCGAAATAGAGGTGTATGAGTTTGTGTATGTATATATGTGAGTATGCGTGCGTATGTATCTGGAATTCTGGATGTATGCATGTGTATGGGGTATATAATAGATATAAATATGTGTATATAAGTATTTATGTATATATTGGTATATATGTATATGGGGTATGTGTAGTATATATATATTGGATGGTCTCGGGGGGAAAATATGTCATCGCGGGTCTAAAGGATAGTTAAGTGGGAGATTCAAAATCCGAGGCATGGATGGAGAGTCCTGGAAAGGTTGGACAATGGGCAGTCAGCTCCCAGCCAGTGTTCTCGCAAGTTTAACGGATCTCAAGATACAAGACTTTCAGTGCAAGAAAGAGCCAGTTTTTTTCTGTAAATAGGCTGAAAAGGACATTCTATACTGGTACCATATGCCTATTTTATTATTTATTTATCTATTTTTATAATATAATCATTGCAAAAGTATACCTTATAATTAAATTGGCAATATCTATATTAATTATTAAAAAAAACAAAAAAAAAAAAAAAAACAAAAAAAACAATAAAAAAAAAAAAACGACAAAAAAAACAAAAAAAACAACATGGACATAAAAAAAACGGTTTTTTTACATCACTAGCCATAGCCCAACATATTCAACAAGGGGCTGATGGCCTACCTTGGCCATAGCTCAACCTATTCAACAAGAGGCTGATGGCCTCCCTTGGCCATAGCCGAAACTATTCAACAAGGCTCTTATGGCCTCCCTTGGCCATGGGCCAAACTATTACAAGGGTCTTATGGCCTCCCTTGGCCATGAGCCAAACAACAACGGTCTTATGGTTATGGCCTCCCTTGGCCATGGGCCAAACAACAACGGTCTTATGGTTATGGCCTCCCTTGGCCATGGGCCAAACAACAACGGTCTTATGGCCTCCCTTGGCCATGGGCCAAACAACAATGGTCTTATGGCCTCCCTTGGCCAGAGACCAAACAACACAAAAACAGTACAGGATTCAAAGCCCCAAGCCCTCCAGATCTACCTGTGGAGGAGTAACATTTACTCTACTAAAACTACAGGTACTGACTAGTCTGAAGTGGTAGGTGGTTTGAATATAGTACAAACTCTTTTAACCAAAAAACACAACATGGAAGTACAGTACATTTCAATTAACTCACCAATGTAGAAGTCACTTCAAAACATAAATCGTTAAGAAAATAAAACATGAAACTCCAAAACAACATTAGTAAACCAGCATTTAAAAACTGGTGACTTATAAAATTTACACAAATAATGAGCGAAGTTAAAATGCTTAATAGCTTTACTTTAATTCCATAAATTTCCTATACCTAAGGGGAGTCAAACTGATTGACATAACTAACTAAACTTGAGAAGTTGGCCTCTTGAACTTTTATATTTAAATAGGTCTTGAGTAACCTTTCTCTTCCTAAATTCCTACTTCATTCTTTTTAATCCATTTTACATGTTTTTACACAGTTTGTCAAAAAATTAAATCTATAACATACAAATTATGATTTTTTGGAAAAAATGTCAATTTTTTTTTTTTTTGCGATTTGGCAGCGAAGATATCATTTTTTGAAAAAAAGACCAAGAATAAAAAATGTTTATTTGATGTATGTACACCATAATAAGTAATAAAAAGTCAGGCTATAGTTTATTATAAGGCTCAAAACTGAGTTTGAATTTAAGTAATAATTTTTTTTCAGACAACGAAGATTTATTACAGACTTGTGGTCCAAAAAAAGACAATTTTCAATTCATAAAAAAAACATGTAGATAAACCAAAGGAGAAAAAATCTTTTAAAATATATGTACAATGTACATACACTAACCTCATCTTATATTTAGGGACAGAATATATTGACAATAATAATGTTTAATTTATAAAGCGCTTATCAGAGTATAAAATAGCTACTCTTCCTAATACTACACGTACACAAGTCTTTGAGAATGAATTAAGACAGTATTCTCATCCAGTGAATCCAAATTTTAGACACTAATAATATAATAATAAGAAAAAAGAATTTGAAAAGATTTTTATAACTATTAAGTAGATACACAAATCTTAGATAAAAATTTTAGAAATATTATATAGACAATCTTAAATAGTATACATTCGATAGAATTTATTTTATCTTCTTTGAAAAGTTATTTAATTCTTGAAGCGGAAAAATGTATCGTATTCTTGTTCCTCCTCGTAAACTTGCTTCAATACTCCCAAATATATTTTCAGTTGGAACGTGACAAACATTATCTTGTGCAGGAGAAACGTATGAGGGACATACGCCCAAAGGATGGAGAAATTTTATCAGAAAATCATCATATTCACAGTCAAAGGACTGGACTAATCTGAGCCATAGTTTATTTTCATACATACAACCCACAAAAGAGCCTGTTTCAATTTCGCGTTGAGAAACAGTATTATGTTCTTGAACTGAAGCAGAAACTCTAATGAGCTCTCTTATTTCGACTGACTGTGCACTCTGAAAGAGTGGATAAACCTTCAATGAATTCTTGGAAATTGGGATGAAGCGATGTAATTGTTGAGTACCTTTGATAGAAGTAATAGGTTCACTCAGACATCTTTGCAAAGAAAGCTCTACATCTACAATGTAGAAGCCTTTATCTGTTTTTGTCCTGGCTTCAATCCAGCTGTAAAACAAATTCATAAATTTAGGTTGCGTGAAATAATCAAATATCAAATATTTTGTATATACAGTGCCCGCGAAAAGTATCCGATCACCCTTGAAATTTGTATTTTTTACATAAAAAACAATGTTTAAATGTATACTAACCTTATATTAGTATTTTGTCATCTGTCCTTTGGTTTGGATGACTTGTTCTAGACGTTTTGGCATGGATTTAATCAAGTTTTGACAAACTTCCACTGATATTTCCTTGCACCATACCTTTTTGATGGCCTCTTGTAATTTTTCGACTGAGCCAGTGTCGTGGCATTCAACCTTATTTTTTATTATTAGCCACAGATTTTCTATCGGATTGAGATCTGGACTATTACCAGGCCAATCCAAAATATCAAATTTATTGTCAGTAATCCATTTTGTCACTATTTTGGCCCTGTGACATGGTGCACCATCATGCATGTATGTTTTTGTCCTTTGGATTGCCATTGGAAGTTTATCCTGTAGCATTGCTAAATACCGTGCACCATTCATAGTTGTGTTCTTCGGAAGAAAATATAAGTTTCCACGCCCATAGTAACCGAAACAACCCCAAACCATCACACTTGGAGGGTGTTTCATTGTCTTTAGGGTGTATTTAGGGTCCATCCTATTTGAGCCAATAGGCGGCGAACCTTTTTGGACAACTTCTGAATGTCAAAAATGTCGACTCATCGCTAATAAAACCTTCTTCCAGTCATCAACAGTCCAATGAATGTATTTTTTACAAAATGCGACACGTTTTTACGCATTTTTTCATTAATGAACGGTTCTTAGCAGCATGGCGAGATGGTAATCCGAGTTCTTTTTGGAGCGCTCCTGGATAGTTCGTTCAGAAACACCAGATAACAAATTATTCATATTAAATTTATTTCTTTCGCAGTTATTGTTGGGTTTTCAATACTAAACGTTCATAAGTTTGTCTGTTCGCGAATTTGTTTTCTCGGTCTGCCAGATCGTTTTTTAGGGACTGGCGTGGTTAGGCCACCATTGTTCTTAGCCGTGAAACCCAAAATTACGGTACTTTGGGATATGTTAATTCCTTAGCTATCTGTCTCTGTGATTTCCCACATGCATGCAAAGCAACAATAGCACCTCGACAATCACTCTTAAGTTGTTTTTTAGCACACATTATATATAAATTTATTTACACCACTTTCTAAAAAAAAAAAAAAATATCAAGAAATTTACACAAACAGTGAATCTGACAAATTTGAGACACAGCCACCCGCAACGAAGGCTACCAGAACACTAATTTGAGAATGCGTTGGATAGCTCTCATATCAGCGAGCAACCTCAAAGTTACCAGATGTCGCTAGAACAAATAGAAAGTGAATTACGTGTGTCTGAATATCAAGGGAAAATATTGTATTTTCTTGAGTGATCGGATACTTTTCGCGGGCACTGTATGTATTCAAGTGCTGATGCTAATATTTAAAAACAGAAAACTACAAATTTGGCATTAAGAAACAAATGTCCTGAACAGTCTCTCTATTATTTTATTACAGCTTTCATCAAATAAAGGTAAAATATTGTCGCTGAGCAAATCTTTATTGAATTGCCTGTCTTGAATGACAAATTCTTCCAATGGTGGTGGATTCGTGGAATCGCTACTGCTTCGCTCCATAGATTCGTTAAGTATGTCTGGCTCAGGTATTGGCACAGGTTCCGGCTCTCTGGATGAACGTTGAACATGTTCTAATACAATTGGCTTCTTTTTAATTGTAACATAGCAATTGCTGCATAGTAATTGATTTTCTTCCAAAATTCCATAGCTTGCAGCTGCCATGGCAGAGTTTACTTTTTTGATGTTACAGAAAATTCTTCTTGAGTGTTTTTTTTCATAGGATCACAACAAAATTTTGTGTTTGAGGCATTTTAAGGGTTAGGTAAATTTACGTATACTAGAAAATTAGGTATACACTGAAAATCTGGAAAGAAAGCAAAAAAATTATTAAAATTTGGAGGATTTTTTTTTAGTCATTTTTTTTTTCATAATAATCGTCGATAAGCTGACTTTTTATTACTTATTATGGTGTACATACATCAAATAAACATTTTTTATTCCTGGTCTTTTTTTCGAAAAATGATATCTTAGCTGCAAAAAAAAAAAAAAAAAAAAAAAAAAAAAAAATCATAATTTTTTTTTGTTACCCTAAAAAAATGATACATTTAGAAACTACAGTTAATTTTACATATTTTATCGTTTAAGACTTACTACACTACCACAATTAGGAGCCGAGATATTATGTTGAAAATTATTGTTTTTTCATTTGACCAAATTGGTCAAGCCATAAAATTTAACCAACTTGACCAATTTTCAAAAAAATTCAGAAATTTGTAATTTGGACCTAAACCAACTCTCACACCAAGTTTCATGAATTTTGAAGAGGTGACCATGTACTTCATTTGTCTATTTCTCATAGAATTACCCTTAAATAGTGACTGCCTATATATTAGTTACATTGAGTCAACTCATTGTGTAGCTCCATCATATCACAGCCCTACATCAAGAAAGATCATCGCGCCCTACATTGAAACAGAAGCAAGGCCCAACGAAATAATAAGGTAAGGCAATTCCTTTCTTTACCATTAGGCAGCGCAAATATCGAAGGCAAATAAACAGAGGTCCTTTGAAGACCTACATATACATAACTAACGAAAAAAGATAGGGCTTTTGTCGTTAACTCTCCACTGAAATCTGCTGGAAATTTCCAACAGATGAAAGTATCAAGCAATCAACCCATAGCCCTATATAGTTTTTTCACACCCAGTTAGGTTGAACTGAATGCCCGGTTAGGTTATGGTTAACCTAAGTTGTTATGGTATGGTAGGATAACCTAACCTACCATAACCACATAACTTAACCTAACCTACCATAACCACATAACTTAACCTAACCTACCATAACCACATAACTTAACCTAACCTACCATAACCACATAACTTAACCTAACCTACCATAACCACATAACTTAACTAACCTACCATAACCACATAATAACCTAACCTACCATAACCACATAACTTAACCTAACCTACCATAACCACAAACTTAACCTAACCTACCATAACCACATAACTTAACCTAACCTACCATAACCACATAACTTAACCTAACCTACCATAACCACATAACTTAACCTAACCTACCATAACCACATAACTTAACCTAACCTACCATAACCACATAACTTAACCTAACCTACCATAACCACATAACTTAACCTAACCTACCATAACCACATAACTAACCTAACCTACCATAACCACATAACTAACCTAACCTACCATAACCACATAACCTAACCTAACCTACCATAACCACATAACTTAACCTAACCTACCATAACCACATAACTTAACCTAACCTACCATAACCACATAACTTAACCTAACCTACCATAACCACATAACTTAACCTAACCTACCATAACAACATAACTTAACCTAACCTACCATAACAACATAACTAACCTAACCTACCATAACAACATAAAACCTAACCTACCATAACAACATAACTAACCTACCATAACAACATAACTTAACCTACCATAACAACATAACTTAACCTACCATAACACATAACTTAACCTAACCTACATAACAACATAACTTAACCTAACCTACCATAACAACATAACTTAACCTAACCTACCATAACAACATAACTTAACCTAACCTACCATAACAACATAACTTAACCTAACCTACCATAACAACATAACTTAACCTAACCTACCATAACAACATAACTAACCTAACCTACCATAACAACATAACTTAACCTAACCTACCATAACACATAACCTAACCTACCATAACAACATAACTAACCTACCATAACAACATAACTTAACCTAACCTACCATAACAACATAACTTAACCTACCATAACAACATAACTTAACCTACCATAACAACATAACTTAACCTAACCTACCATAACAACATAACTTAACCTACCATAACAACATAACTTAACCTACCATAACAACATAACTTAACCTACCATAACAACATAACTTAACCTACCATAACAACATAACTTAACCTACCATAACAACATAACTTAACCTAACCTACCATAACAACATAACTTAACCTAACCTACCATAACAACATAACTTAACCTAACCTACCATAACACATAACTTAACCTAACCTACCATAAACAACATAACTTAACCTAACCTACCATAACAACATAACTTAACCTAACCTACCATAAAACATAACCTAACCTACCATAACAACATAACTTAACCTAACCTACCATAACAACATAACTTAACCTAACCTACCATAACAACATAACATAACTTAACCTAACCTACCATAACAACATAACTTAACCTAACCTACCATAACAACATAACTTAACCTAACCTACCATAACAACATAACTTAACCTAACCTACCATAACAACATAACTTAACCTAACCTACCATAACAACATAACTTAACCTAACCTACCATAACAACATAACTTAACCTAACCTACCATAACAACATAACTTAACCTAACCTACCATAACAACATAACTTAACCTAACCTACCATAACAACATAACTTAACCTAACCTACCATAACAACATAACTTAACCTAACCTACCATAACAACATAACTTAACCTAACCTACCATAACAACAAACTTAACCTAACCTACCATAACAACATAACTTAACCTAACCTACCATAACAACATAACTTAACCTAACCTACCATAACAACATAACTTAACCTAACCTACCATAACAACATAACTTAACCTAACCTACCATAACAACATAACTTAACCTAACCTACCATAACAACATAACTTAACCTAACTACCATAACAACATAACTTAACCTAACCTACCATAACAACATAACTTAACCTAACCTACCATAACAACATAACTTAACCTAACCTACCATAACAACATAACTTAACCTAACCTACCATAACAACATAACTTAACCTAACCTACCATAACAACATAACTTAACCTAACCTATAACAACATAACTTAACCTAACCTACCATAACAACATAACTTAACCTAACCTACCATAACAACATAACTTAACCTAACCTACCATAACAACATAACTTAACCTAACCTACCATAACAACATAACTTAACCTAACCTACCATAACAACATAACTTAACCTAACCTACCATAACAACATAACTTAACCTAACCTACCATAACAACATAACTTAACCTAACCTACCATAACAACATAACTTAACCTAACCTACCATAACAACATAACTTAACCTAACCTACCATAACAACATAACTTAACCTAACCTACCATAACAACATAACTTAACCTAACCTACCATAACAACATAACTTAACCTAACCTACCATAACAACATAACTTAACCTAACCTACCATAACAACATAACTTAACCTAACCTACCATAACAACATAACTTAACCTAACCTACCATAACAACATAACTTAACCTAACCTACCATAACAACATAACTTAACCTAACCTACCATAACAACATAACTTAACCTAACCTACCATAAACAACATAACTAACCTACCATAACAACATAACTTAACCTAACCTACCATAACAACATAACTTAACCTAACCTACCATAACAACATAACTTAACCTAACCTACCATAACAACATAACTTAACCTAACCTACCATAACAACATAACTTAACCTAACCTACCATAACATAACTTAACCTAACCTACCATAACAACATAACTTAACCTAACCTACCATAACAACATAACTTAACCTAACCTACCATAACAACATAACTTAACCTAACCTACCATAACAACATAACAACCTAACCTACCATAACAATAACTAACTTAACCTAACCTACCATAACAACATAACAACCTAACCTACCATAACAACATAACTTAACCTAACCTACCATAACAACATAACCTAACCTACCATAACAACATAACTTAACCTAACCTACCATAACAACATAACTTAACCTAACCTACCATAACAACATAACTTAACCTAACCTACCATAACAACATAACTTAACCTAACCTACCATAACAACATAACCTAACCTACCATAACAACATAACTTAACCTAACCTACCATAACAACATAACTTAACCTAACCTACCATAACAACATAACTTAACCTAACCTACCATAACAACATAACTTAACCTAACCTACCATAACAACATAACTTAACCTAACCTACCATAACAACATAACTTAACCTAACCTACCATAACAACATAACTTAACCTAACCTACCATAACAACATAACTTAACCTAACCTACCATAACAACATAACTTAACCTAACCTACCATAACAACATAACTTAACCTAACCTACCATAACAACATAACAACCTAACCTACCATAACAACATAACTTAACCTAACCTACCATAACATAACTTAACCTAACCTACCATAACAACATAACTTAACCTAACCTACCATAACAACATAACTTAACCTAACCTACCATAACAACATAACTTAACCTAACCTACCATAACAACATAACTTAACCTAACCTACCATAACAACATAACTTAACCTAACCTACCATAACAACATAACTTAACCTAACCTACCATAACAACATAACTTAACCTAACCTACCATAACAACATAACTTAACCTAACCTACCATAACAACAACTTAACCTAACCTACCATAACAACATAACTTAACCTAACCTAACCTACCAAACAACATAACTAACCTACCATAACATAATAACATAACCTAACCTACCATAACATAACTTAACCTAACATAACAACATAACTTAACCTAACATAACAACATAACTTAACCTACCATAATAACTTAACCAGTCACCTTATTCACAAAAAGATTTTCAGTTAACAATGGACTCACTGCCTAGTTTGATAACTTTCTCGGCATAACGTTGTGAAAAATATTTTCGCAAATAAATATTTATGAAGCAGAGGTTTTTATTCACCTAAAACTTGCAATGTTCCAGCCACATGCCCTTAAAGATGGAAACAGTGGTAATTATTCATTTTTACACCGTCTGTTTTTATGATGAGAAACTTTTCTGGTCAATTTTGAGGTATTTTGCACAAATCTGCCATCCATTTCCTGTGCAAATGCGGTTTTCGAGATATTGTTATCTCGAAAACTACGTATTTGCACAGGAAACGGATGGCAGTTTCGTACAAAACACCTCAAAATTAACCAGAAAAGTTTGCTCATCATTATTTTCATTTAAACTAATGAAAATATCATGATAACCTAACCAGTCATCAAAGGTGTACAGTTGACCTAACCAGGCATTCAATTAACCTAACAGGTTAATATTGGTTATTTCACCTAAATATCTTCTGATCTTTTCATATTAGGCACTCACTGTCACATTTTGGGCAAGTTAAGGATGAGAGAATAATGCTATAATTGATAAAAACATCCAATCCTTTGTCTTCTTCCAGGGCACATGACGAATCAAGTTCTCAAAGTCAAAATCGCATGAATGGCACGTCATAATTCTATCACAAACACCACAGAACTGAATCCAATTAGAAAAAAAAAAGTAGCCATAACAAAACCCAACCAACTAATTAAGTCAGAGTATCAAAAAAAATAGCCCAATCAAGAAAAATATTTTATGAAAAAAAGTATATTATAGCCAAAATAGGAAATATATTTTATTAAAAAAGTACATTTAAACAAATTTGCACAATGTAAGATATATATTTTCTTAGTCAGTTTTGAATGGCAATTCAATATATTATACTCTTTTAACCGCGCGTGAGCGGGTTAAAAGACGAATATTAACCGAAAGTAAATCCACACTCATGCTTATTTTTTAGATTTTTTTTACGGCACCTAAACATCTTCGACATCACGGATGTCGGAATTATGCCATGATTAGAAAAAACATTGGTTCTTTTGCATTATCCTCCCAACACTAATTTTTTTATATAATGTTGGTTTGGTTTTGGTTATGGTACTTTATTTTCCTTCCATTATAAAAAAAATTAGTCTTGGTATTAGGTTAGGTTCGGTTAGGTTACGGTAAAAATAGCCCGCCACAGGCGTTAGCCGTTATAAAAAAAAATTAGTGTTGGGAGGATAATGCAAAAGTACCAAAACATCTAAACTTTTATCTTCATCGAGGCCAACAAGTCAGATTAGGTCTTCAAAATCAAGTTCACAAGATTGATACATCATGGTTCTAGAACGAAAATCACCAAACTAACAAGTAACAGAAAGTAGGCAAAATCAAGAAAAAGTAGCTAAAAATAAACAAAGTAACCTATAGTTGAATGAAAATCTCCAAAAAAGGTAGCCAAAATAAACAAATGGTATTATTATAGTATTACACCCATGTAACATCCAGCAATTATTATATGTTCATTAAGTAGATTTTTTAATTCTAAGACACTTTCCTTCTATAGCATTTCCGTCGCAAATGCTTTGTTTTCGAGATAAACATTTTTTTGGTGTGTATCTAATGTGTGGTCGTATGTTCGTTTGTGTGACCATTACATGTCTGCCCAATCACTGCGCTCCATCCATTTCAAATTTGAATTACTTTGCTACCGGAATGGAACACTCATTCAGAAGTACATTAGGCCTGGCTCTGTGATTTATAGTGATTCCTGGGCTGCCTACAAGACTATAAGTGATTTAGGTTACAAGCATTTTGTTATTAATCATTCTAAAAATTTTGTGGATAACGAGAATATCGAAAGATTTTGGCTGGATTTAAAGGAATGGGTTAAGAGGCCAGGTATTCGGTCAAAATATTCATTTCTTCAGTTAAAGACAAGCGAAATCTACTCTAGGAAGAGCCTCAGCCTGCCCCTGTACGTGAATAAGGTAATTCCTGTTTTACTTTTAGGTTAGGATAGGATAGGTTAGGTCAATTTTGAAGGTGAAATTTATGTTTTTCCTATGGTTTTTGATGTGTTTTGAACGAATCTGACCTTCAAAACCGTCGGAAATGACTCGTTTTTGAGATAACCCCCCTCCCCCCAACTGGCAATCGAAAATGAGTAATTTCCAACAGTTTTGAAGGTCAGATTCATTCAAAACATATCAAAAACCATAGGAAAAACATAAATTTCACCTTCAAAGGGAGACGGGTATAATACTATAAATTTACCAAAAACTATAGGGAAAAACAAATTTCACCTTCAAAATTGACCTAACCTAAAAGTAAAACAGGAATTACCTTATTCACGTACAGGGGCAGGCTGAGGCTCTTCCTGGAGTAGATTTCGCTTGTCTTTAACTAGAAATGAATATTTTGACCAAATACCTGGCCTCTTAACCCATTCCTTTAAATCCCGCCAAAATCTTTCGATATTCTGTGTGTGAATTTCGATATTCTCGTTATCCACAAAATTTTTAGAATGATTAATAACAAAATGCTTGTAACCTAAATCACTTATAGTCTTGTAGGCAGCCCAGGAATCACTATAAATCACAGAGCCAGGCCTAATATACTTTTGAATGAGTGGAATGAGTGTTCCATTCCGGTAGCAAAGTAATTCAAATTCGAAATGGATGGAGCGCAGTGATTGGGCAGACATGTAAATGTAATGGTCATACAAACGAACGTACGAACACATTAGATACACACCAAAAAAATGTTTATATCTCGAAAACGAAGCATTTGCGACGGAAATGCTAGCTATAGAAGGAAAGTGTCTTAGAATTAAAAAATCTACTTAATGAACATATAATAATTGCTGGGCGTTACATGGGTGTAATACTATAATAATACCTGGTTTTTGATGTGTTTTGAACGAATCTGACCTTCAAAACCATCGGAAATGACTCATTTTTGAGATAACCCCCCTCCCCCCAGCCGGCAATCGAAAATGAGTCATTTCCAACAGTTTTGAAGGTCAGATTCATTCAAAACACATCAAAAACCATAGGAAAAACATAAATTTCACCTCCAAAGAAAGACGGGTATAATACTATAAATTTACCAAACAAATTAACTGAAATTTATATATATACATACCGTATTAGAAAATAGAAAATATTTTTTGGTAAATATAGATATTACAGCCTCCACCCAATTTTGATGCCAAAATATATTTTCCTAGTAGTGTATGATGTGCTTTGTTCAAATCTGGCCTTCATTTTATGTGGAAATGAACCAATCAAAAGTTATGAGACTTCAAAGTTTCAACATATTTTGGTTCATTTCCCCATAAAATGAAGGCCAGATTGATTTTAACATTGCACATCAAATACTACTAGAAAAATGCATTCCAGTGTCCAAATTGCTAGAGAACCTAACCTAACCAACCTAACCCTAATATCAATGGAATCATAAATGGGCTTACCTTTTTAACTGTTGGGTGGTGGATAGAGCTTGGCAATAGCCGTAAGGAAGTACCGTAGTGCATTACTGTCCTATCATCTGAATGGGATGCGAGGAATAGGTACCTTGCGATGTAATTGTTGTACATTTCATCCCTATTCCCTGGTTGTAGTATCCACTCCTTCATGTCTCTCCATAAGCGCTCTATAGTCTGCATATGAATATCAGAATTCTGCGGGTCTACGAAGTTTTTCGAATGGCTCACCATTTGATGCGTGTATCCCTCGGGGAGGTTAGAAATTCCACCATACGCTACCCACGAATCTGAGTGAATAACACTGCCTGGCTTTATCATTTTCTGGATTATGGGAATTAACGTTTCCACTGACCGAGTAAGCACTTTCACCACAAATTTATTTTTAGCTACGCGCTCTATTCTACCAAAAACCCAAACACCCCCCATAATACGCCCTCGGTGATACTTACAACGTCCAAATTTTGATTCGTCAATTTCTACAATTATCCCATTTCCGCCTATCAGTTCCTGATTTTCTAGCCAATGTGAACAAACCTCACAGCAAAATGACTTCCAGTCAACAACAGTTTTAGATGATATACAAAGATTAACTTCACAATAACGCTGCGAGAATTCCTTGCGCAGAAAGATATTAATGAAACGCAAGTTAACCAATGGAGATATCCGAGCCTCACCTAACCATGTATCTTTAAATTAAGATATCGAAAATGCACATCGTCGCCGGCATTTATTTTTCTTCTCAGTTACTCGTTTCTGGCATCGAAATCTCTACCTTGATTCATCGTAGGAACACTTAGATCCACAGTCTCTACATTTAAAATACGACTGTAACACACTATGTTTAACAAAAATTTCTATAGCAGAATTATCACTATTGTTAATTTCCATAATAACATCTTCGAAATACATCTCACACCCTTCACACACCATATTGGAAAATCAACTAATGAAGAAAACGGAGAATAGTATACCTCATTTTTTGTTTTTTTCCACCCAAATAGATATACTTATCATGACGTCATTCAAAAAATAGAGTTACGAAAATAATTTCTTTAAAAGCCTATAACATTATAAATATGCAATTGCACAAATAATAACATATACCATTAGACTCCTAAAATTATGCTGAACGTTTGATAATAGCCAGTATTGTCAACTTGGTAGAGGCTGTAATATCCATATTTACCTATTTTTTTATAAAAAAGTATTTTATACAAATTTGCACAAGATAATATATATATTTTCTTATTCAATTTTGATTAGTTATTCAATATATATTGCTGTTATAGCTGGGTGTGACTGGGTCAAAAAACGAATAATAACCCCAACTTTGGTAATTATGTGTTTTAGCATACTCAGTCATTTTACACACCAAAATACATTTTTCTAGTAGTATTTGATGTGATTTGTTCAAATATGACCTCCATTTCCGTCGAAATGAGATCCAACAAAGTTAAGTACTTTGAAGTTTGGCTCATTTTCAAGGGAAATGGAAGTCAAAATCTAAGCAAAAACACATCAAATATTACTAGAAAAATGTATTTTGGTATTAATTAACCTAACCTAACCTTACTTCAAAGTACTTAACTTTGTTGGATCTCATTTCCGACGGAAATGGAGGTCATATTTGAACAAATCACATCAAATACTACTAGAAAAATGTATTTTGGTATGTAAAATGACTGAGTATGATAAAACACATAATAACCCAACTTTTATATGCAACATTACTGGTTGCCATTCAGACTAGAAATTTACCTAATCCACAATTGACCCAGTAAAACAATGCATTTAACGAAAAAAACAACTGGTGGGTAGCAGGGTAGGTGGCAGGGGAATACCTAAAAAGCACCAATCATTGTATCAATATAGCAGCCTATTTTACAGGTGTTCAGCACAACAGATAGATTATCCATATAAACCAAACATTGAATAAGTAGGGGGATAATATCCCTCCCTGCCTGACACCATTGGTCACGTTTAAACCTTGCACTAACTACGTAGAAGCCTAGACTTAAATTAGATGGGCCCTACATTAAAACTTCATCTTCATATAGGGCCTATACCAAATATACTTACAAATACTATAATTAGTTTTCGATGCGGGGGGATCAGTAATTGACTCGTATGTAGATACTTCAGAAACATAACACACAATAAAAACAATACACTGCATAATGACACTCGTATACCGGTACATTCTAACTACAAATAAGCTTTATCTGGTGTTATACATATCACATAAATCATATACATTAATAATTTCGTCTTGGTCTCGGTAAAAAAATAAGACAGATGGTTGATGTAGCTCATATAAATAATTTCTTCCTCCAAAAGTTTCATTTCCAAGAAAGAGCTTTCGGTGTGACTAATATTGTAAACATCCTGTTTGTCAGTAAGATTAGTATCGATTCTTTCTTTTTTTTTTGAGCTACCTTATCTGCGTCGAAGTATTGTTACCGTACTATCAAAGCCTAGCCCTAGCCTGTTAGGCAACGATTGTTCAGATTATCCGAAAAAATATATATAATTTCATTACTAGGGTCCGAAACAGCTCTAATGTGTTATTGTGCAATGTCCTGTCTTTAGATACTGTGTACCTCTCACCTATATGGCAGTCTTGGTTCAGACAACTGCTGGTTTAAAATACCTTAATTTTGTAATGTAGCAAAAATTGTGTATGCATATTAAGTTAAGTGTTATAATAAGATTGTATTTGTATGTTGGGTTAAATGGCTATGCTAGCCTTATTTTTATACTTGTCTGTCAAGTTAAGTGGCTATGCTGCTCTTATTTTTGTATTAAGTTCAGTGTATGGTACTTGTATGTTAGTTAAGTGTCTATGGATTGTGAATGATCCGCAATAAAAATGTTTTGTTTGTTTTAGAGCAGTGTTTCCCAACCGGGGGCCATATGGCTCCCTGGGGGTCATGGTACATTTGAAGGGGGCCTAGTGATGTTAAAAAACGGTTTTTTTTATGTCCATGTTGTTTTTTTTTTGTTTTTTTTTTGTCGTTTTATTTGTTTTTTATTGTTTTTTTTTTTTTTTTTGTTTTTTTTGTTTTTTTTTGTTTTTTTTAATAATTAATATAGATATTGCCAATTTAATTATAAGGTATACTTTTGCAATGATATATATTATAAAAATAAATAAATAAATAATAAAATAGGCCATATGGTACCAGTATAGAATGTCCTTTTCAGCCTATTTACAGAAAAAAACTGGCCTCTTTCTTGCACTGAAAGTCTTGTATCTTAGATCCGTTAAACTTGCGAGAACACTGGCTGGGAGCTGACTGCCCATTGTCCAACCTTTCCAGGACTCTCCATCCATGGCTCGGATTTTGAATCTCCCACTTAACTATCCTTTAGACCCGCGATGACATATTTTCCCCCCGAGACCATCCATATATATACATACACATACACCCATATACCAATATATACATAAATACTTATATACACATTTATATCTATTATATACCCCAATACCCCATACACACGCATACATCCAGAATTCCAGATACATACGCACGCATACTCACATATATACCTACACAAACTCATACACCTCTATTTCGCCCTTTCATTACCTCCGAAATCATTTAGCACATACAGTAATATCCATACAGCCAAAAGAAACCGATTAAGAACAGACAGAGCAGCAAAGCTAGTATTTATATCCCAAAATGCAAAATTTCAAGAAAGTGAAGTAAAACATGGTGCTACATTGGCTTCGTCAACATCCAAATCTGCAATAAGTACCAGTACCTGTGATATTGAAACTATATGCTCTAATCAATCTAGTGATAATGATTCTTCAATGGAAATAGAATCAGATAATGAAAGTTAAACAGCATTAGGTTAACATAAAGGTTAAAGAAAGAGATGAATATTTTTATTTTTTTTATTTTTCTATTTGGAATATATATATATATATATATATATATACACACACTGGTATTCTTGCCAATCACAATTATATATATTGTTTTATACCAGTATTATGTATTTTTTATTATGTATATTATACCAGTACCTGTGATATTGAAACTAGCATATATGCTCTACCCAATCTAGTGATGATTCTTCCATGGAAATGAAGGTTAAACAACATTAGGTTAACAAAAAGGTTCAAAAAAGGTGAATATTTTTTTTTCTATCTGGAATATATATACTGGTACTCTTGCCAATCACAATTATGTATATTGTTTGAAACGAGGAAGAATGTTTTATGTTCTAGTTAAAAAATATATATACATATAAAAAATGAGGGTTTGTTTTTCCTTTCTATTATATACTTTTTGCGTGATTCAGTTTTTCTAAAAGATGACTATATATACTAGGTATAACTGTATAAGCATGGTAGTATAGTAAATTATAGGTAATACTAATATACTTATTAGATTAAAGGAAGAAAAATATGGAATAAGTTTAAAACAATAAAAAACAAAAAAAACAAAAAAAACAGACTATCTTCGTTTTAAACAAAAAAAATGACAAAAAAAACAAAAAAAACGACACAATAAAAAACGACTCACATCACTAAGGGGGCCACAGGAAAATGTTAAGATTTAGAGGGGCCACAGACTCCATGAAGGAGGCCACAGGACTCAACCTATTGAAGCCTAAATTATAGTTAGGCCAATAGATAATTTTAATTTATGTAGTTGAATTACATTTTAAAAAATTATTAATACATATATTTTCCTTTTTTTAGATATTTTATAATAGAATTTGAATTTATCTGTAAACAAATATTTTGCATCTTACAAGCTTATTGTGCGGCGCACTCCATTGTGCGCTGATCGTTATGCGCCTGGCAGCGTTGTTGACTTGATAAAAATACTTCAGGTTGAAATCCTTACAGTCTGTTTACCACGTGGATCGTCGCTGTAGTGTGTAAGTAGCTCTTATTTGTTTACCCTAGTATTGCGAAGTTGTAGTAATTTTACTAGTTTTTTAAATTTATAATAGATTGCTATAAGTACAGTATTTCTTTTGATTATATTTTTTTATACTTAATACATAATATAAGTAAATAACTGCAAATTTTTGTTAGCCACTGTTTAGTTTTTGTTATGTTTATAGGGTTAGGCTCATTTAGCCAGGGTTAGGATCGTTTAGCCAGGGTTAGGCTCGTTTAGCCATGGTTAGGTAAGGTTAGGTTAGGTTAATTAATACCAAAATACATTTTTCTAGTAATATTTGATGTGTTTTGCTTAGATTTTGACTTCCATTTCCCTTGAAAATGAGCCAAACTTCAAAGTACTATAACTTTGTTGGATCTCATTTCCGACGGAAATGGAGGTCATATTTGAACAAATCACATCAAATACTACTAGAAAAATGTATTTTGGTATGTAAAATGACTGAGTATGATAAAACACATAATAACCCCAACTTTTTATATGCAACATTACTGGTTGCCATTCAGACTAGAAATTTACCTAATCCACAATTGACCCAGTAAAACAATGCATTTAACGAAAAAACAACTGGTGGGTAGCAGGGTAGGTGGCAGGGGAATACCTAAAAAGCACCAATCATTGTATCAATATAGCAGCCTATTTTACAGGTGTTCAGCACAACAGATAGATTATCCATATAAACCAAACATTGAATAAGTAGGGGGATAATATCCCTCCCTGCCTGACACCATTGGTCACGTTTAAACCTTGCACTAACTACGTAGAAGCCTAGACTTAAATTAGATGGGCCCTACATTAAAACTTCATCTTCATATAGGGCCTATACCAAATATACTTACAAATACTATAATTAGTTTTCGATGCGGGGGGATCAGTAATTGACTCGTATGTAGATACTTCAGAAACATAACACACAATAAAAACAATACACTGCATAATGACACTCGTATACCGGTACATTCTAACTACAAATAAGCTTTATCTGGTGTTATACATATCACATAAATCATATACATTAATAATTTCGTCTTGGTCTCGGTAAAAAAAATAAGACAGATGGTTGATGTAGCTCATATAAATAATTTCTTCCTCCAAAAGTTTCATTTCCAAGAAAGAGCTTTTCGGTGTGACTAATATTTGTAAACATCCTGTTTGTCAGTAAGATTAGTATCGATTCTTTCTTTTTTTTTGAGCTACCTTATCTGCGTCGAAGTATTGTTACCGTACTATCAAAGCCTAGCCCTAGCCTGTTAGGCAACGATTGTTCAGATTATCCGAAAAAATATATATAATTTCATTACTAGGGTCCGAAACAGCTCTAATGTGTTATTGTGCAATGTCCTGTCTTTAGATACTGTGTACCTCTCACCTATATGGCAGTCTTGGTTCAGACAACTGCTGGTTTAAAATACCTTAATTTTGTAATGTAGCAAAAATTGTGTATGCATATTAAGTTAAGTGTTATAATAAGATTGTATTTGTATGTTGGGTTAAATGGCTATGCTAGCCTTATTTTTATACTTGTCTGTCAAGTTAAGTGGCTATGCTGCTCTTATTTTTGTATTAAGTTCAGTGTATGGTACTTGTATGTTAGTTAAGTGTCTATGGATTGTGAATGATCCGCAATAAAAATGTTTTGTTTGTTTTAGAGCAGTGTTTCCCAACCGGGGGCCATATGGCTCCCTGGGGGCCATGGTACATTTGAAGGGGGCCACAGGAAAATGTTAAGATTTAGAGGGGCCACAAACTCCATGAAGGGGGCCACAGGACTCAACCTATTGAAGCCTAAATTATAGTTAGGCCAATAGATAATTTTAATTTATGTAGTTGAATTACATTTCAAAAAATTATTAATACATATATTTTCCTTTTTTTTAGATATTTTATAATAGAATTTGAATTTATCTGTAAACAAATATTTTGCATCTTACAAGCTTATTGTGCGGCGCACTCCATTGTGCGCTTGATCGTTATGCGCCTGGCAGCGTTGTTGACTTGATAAAAATACTTCAGGTTGAAATCCTTACAGTCTGTTTACCACGTGGATCGTCGCTGTAGTGTGTAAGTAGCTCTTATTTGTTTACCCTAGTATTGCGAAGTTGTAGTAATTTTACTAGTTTTTAAATTTATAATAGATTGCTATAAGTACAGTATTTCTTTTGATTATATTTTTTTATACTTAATACATAATATAAGTAAATAACTGCAAATTTTTGTTAGCCACTGTTTAGTTTTTGTTATGTTTATAGTCCTATGTGACAAATAATATTGTACCTGAATACAAATAGTTGTTTTAATATCCTTTATATATATTTGTTTTTGTAAAATAGAGTTAATCTGCATATTACCTACTGAAAATAATGCTTATGGGGGCCACAGGAAAAAATAAGGTTCCTAAGGGGGCCATAAGCCAAAACCGGTTGGGAACCACTGTTTTAGAGGACAATGATTATGTTTATGTTTATGTTTTATTCAAGTGATTACTTATTATGCTTATTCCTTTTTCAGAAGACCGTTGTCATTGTTTGACTTTATATAAATAAATAAACGATCACAAAGAGTTGGTTCTCATTTATGACAACGGTCTTAGGTACAAATGACTGATTAATTAAATAAATAATAAAATAAGTCTACATACGTGGTAAATTCAAGCAACTGTCAACCACCCCAACCTAATTAAGCAACTTCAACAAACGCTATCCACAATGCCTGCCGTAGAATGTCCTATCACAGGTTGTACCTATGTCACAGCAGACCTGGACCCAGCCATTGTAGCCGCACTTATAACAGCCCACTGCACGACCCATGTCCCAAGCCCGACAGTCTCTGCAAAGGTTGAGAAAGTAAGACGGCCAACCATTTCGGCTGCAGGTACCAGTGAAGACTGGGCATATTTTACGTCGCGTTGGACAGATTATGCGGAAGCTACAAAAATCACTGGTAGGGACAAAGTGGTACAACTACTTGAATGCTGCGACGATTCACTCCGCAAAGATTTGACAAGATCCGCAGGTGGAAGCCTAACAAACAAAACCGAAGATGAAGTCCTTGCTGCAATCAAGAAACTAGCTGTCCGAGAGGAGAACACCATGGTAGCCAGGGTTACCCTACACAATATGCGACAAGACCGCGACGAAACTGTGCGCAGTTTTGGAGCCCGTCTTCGTGGTCAGGCCGGAGTCTGCAAATTTCTTGTTGAATGCCCAAGCTGCAACAACAACGTAAATTACACTGACCCCATCCTTCGCGACGTCCTTACCCGCGGAATTGCTGACCCGGAAATACAACTGGAACTCCTCGGCAACAGTAACCAGGAGATGACCCTGGAAGACGTCTTTCAGTTTGTCGAGGCGAAGGAAGCAGGCAAGCGCTCAGCATCACGACTGCTGGACTCCCATGCCGTGGAGGCCGCAGGCAGCACATACAGGAGAAGTAAGCAAATACCCCCACAAGACAAAAATGCCCCCTGTTCATATTGTGGTAAAAAAGGACACGGCAGAAGAGCCCCAGTCCACATACGCAAGAAGGATTGCCCTGCGTACAACCACAAATGCAAAATTTGCAAGCGCGACAGCCATTGGGAATCCGTATGCAGGAGCAAAGACAAGGACAAGAGCCTTTCAGCCACTCCTAATAAAGCTGATGAGTGCGAAGGTGCGGTATTTGATCTTCTCTGCGCCACAAGCAACACTTCCGAGCCACATAAGAAAAGAGCAATCGCCCTCGACCATCACATTTACAATGAACTATCGGACATGTGGATCAAGGAGAACTCACAACCACAGCCACACATCAACCTGACAGTCAGGACTCTCCCCGAAGACTACGAGGCGCTTGGGGCAACCCTCAATGCCCACCCAAAAACCGTGGTACTGCCTGCCATGGCAGACACAGGCTGTCAGAGCTGCCTCACCGGTATCAAGGTTATCCACCGCCTCGGGCTTCTCCAGTCTGACCTCATCCCTGTGACCATGAAGATGCACGCCGCCAACAACAAGGGCATCAAAATCCTTGGCGCAGCCATACTTCGCCTCACTGGCAAGGATGAACAGGGCCAACAAGTAGAAACGAGACAGGTAACATATGTGACAGATTCTTCTGACAAGTTCTTCATCAGCAGAGAGGCATGCGTTTCACTCGGCATTATCTCGGGAAGATTTCCTACAGTGGGGGAAGTCCAACTGGATCCAGCACAATACTGTAACAACAGTGCCAGCACGCCACACAGTGACAGCGGACTTGTAACTAACTGTGACTGTCCAAGACGCCAACATCCTCCATCACCTCCAATCGAGCTACCGCTACCCGCTGTTGCGGCGAACCAGCAAAAGCTCAAGGAATACCTGCTGGACTATTACAAATCAAGCACCTTCAACACTTGTGACCACCAAGCGCTGCCCATGATGGACGGCCCCCCAATGAAATTGATGGTGGACCCCAATGCCAAACCAGTCGCACATCACCCCCCGTCCCAGTACCAATCCACTGGCAGGAGGACGTGAAGGCTGGCCTCGACCAAGATGTCAGACTGGGTGTCCTTGAACCAGTACCCGTTGGTGAGCCCGTAACCTGGTGTCACAGAATGGTGGTGTGCGCCAAAAAGAACGGAAAACCAAGGCGTACCGTTGACTTTCAACCCCTCAACGCTCACGCCACCCGCGAAACACACCACACTCAATCGCCATTCCACCAGGCCAGATCAGTACCGCAAGGCAAAAAGAAAACAGTGTTTGATGCATGGAATGGATATCACAGCGTACCAATCTGTGAAGAAGACCGCCACTTGACCACCTTCATAACGCCCTGGGGTCGCTACCGTTACAAAACCGCTCCCCAGGGTTACATTGCATCTGGTGACGGTTACACAAGAAGGTACGACGAAATTGTATCGAGCATCCCTAACAATACAAAGTGCATTGACGACGTCTTGCTCTGGTCAGACACAGTGGAGGAGAGCTTCTTCCAGGCCACCCAGTGGCTTGACACCTGCGGCAGACACGGAATCACACTGAACCCCGACAAGTTTGTGTTCTGTCAGGACAAGGTTGAATTTGCAGGCTTCGAGATCACATCTGACAGTGTCCGACCCTGTAAAAAATACCTCAAAGCAATCCTAGAGTTTCCATCTCCAAAGAACATCACCGACGTTCGATCATGGTTCGGGCTCATCAACCAGGTGTCGTATGCCTTCAGCATGGCCAAGAGGATGCAGCCGTTCCGCCTACTTCTGAAGCCAGGAACACCTTTCAAGTGGGATGACGAATTGGAAACCATCTTCGAAGAATCAAAGGATGTCATCATCACAGAAATAGAGGAGGGTGTTAAAATTTTTGACAAAACCAAGCCCACATGCCTCGCCACAGACTGGTCGAAAACAGGCATCGGCTACTGGCTACTTCAGAAACACTGCACCTGTACACGAGTCGAACCCTTCTGCTGCCATACTGGATGGCGTGTCACATTGGTCGGCAGTAGATTCACTACCTCAGCTGAGTCCCGCTATGCACCAGTAGAAGGAGAAGCACTTGCTGTCGCCGATGCCCTTGACAAGGCGAGGTACTTCGTGCTGGGATGCGAAGACCTAATAATTGCAGTGGACCACAAACCTCTCCTCAAAGTGTTTGGTGACAGATCCCTAGAGGACATATCTAATACACGCCTCAGAAACTTGAAGGAAAAAACCCTCAGGTACCGCTTCCGGATGATCCACGTACCAGGCGCGAAACACAAAGCTGCTGACGGGGTGTCACGATACCCCACTGGCGACCCCATACCACTGACACTCCCCGATGACGTAGCAGCCATCCATCAACCATGCGAGGGAACGGCGTTCTTTCCCCCCCCCCACCTTCCTAGCCGGCATACGGACATCACTGACAGATGGTAATGGCATGGAAGCCTGCGTCATTTCTGCAGCCGCATCAACACTCAACTCGCTGAGCCTGGCATCAGTGACATGGGATCGAGTACGCACCGCCACGACCAGCGATGAAGTCATGAATAGTTTAGCCAATGTCATAGAGTCCGGCATGCCTGAATCCCGCCATGCACTCCCTGCACAGCTGCGGGAATATCACCAGTTTCGCGACGACCTCCGCACTGTTGACGGCGTGGTAATGTACAGGAACCGCACGGTTATCCCGCCGGCCCTCAGGCAAGAAGTACTGGCTTCACTCCACTCAGCTCATCAAGGTACTTCATCCATGATCTCCAGAGCAGAAGACTCCATTTTCTGGCCTGGCATCACACCAGCCATCACAGCACTACGGGCTAGCTGCAACCACTGCAACCGCATGGCACCAACCCAGCCCAGCGCTCCACCCACTCCACCAACATCACCAGAATACCCCTTCCAGTGCGTCTGCGCGGACTACTTCCACTACAAAGGAGTAAACTACCTGGTCGTGGTGGACAGATACTCTAACTGGCCAATAGTAGAGAGGTCATCAGATGGTGCTGCTGGACTCATCGCCTGCCTCCGACGGACCTTCGTCACCTTCGGCATCCCCGACGAACTGGCTTCCGATGGGGGCCCTGAATTTACCGCAGCAGCCACACGGCAGTTCCTCAAAAACTGGGGCGTACACCACCGACTCTCATCAGTGGCTTTCCCTCACAGCAACTGTCGGGCAGAAGTTGGTGTCAAGACAACGAAACGCCTAATAACCGACAACACTGGACCAAACGGCGACCTCAACACCGAAAACTTTCAACGGGCCATGCTTCAATACAGAAACACGCCGGATAGAGATACAAAACACTCCCCAGCAATGTGTGTATTCGGCCGCCCTATCCGGGACTTCATTCCAATCCTTCCCGGCCGATATAAACCACACGACACGTGGCGTGAAAACTTGGCCACCCGAGAAGAAGCTCTGAGGAACCGCCACATGAGGGGAGCGGAACGCTGGTCAGAGCACACCAAGAGACTCCCACCACTAGCAGTCGGAGACCTTATACGCATCCAGAACCAGGTCGGTCCACACGCCCGTAAATGGGACAAGACAGGTGTGGTCATCGAAGTCAGGCAGTTTGACCAGTACGTGGTTAGGGTCGATGGATCTGGGAGGGTAACTGTAAGGAACAGGAAATTCCTTAAAAAATATGAACCCTTCAGCACACCTGCTCCAAAGATGACCATAGACCAACATTTGAAGAACTTCCTAGCGGTGCCCACCAACAGCCCACCTGCTGCACCACCTACACCTGCCAGGTCAGCACCAGGACCAAAGACACCCGCTTCACCCCGTAGTCCGACACGGTCCAGCCCACACGTTGAACGCAGGCGCCCGACCCTGAAGAGACCACACCCCCCACCCAAGAAGACATGTCAACGCCGCCCATCGACATACTACCACCTGCACCCCCTAGGCCAATGGGTACGGCACCCCAAACTGCAACTCCACTAAGGCGTTCGAACCGTACCAGACGCCCCCCTACCTGGCATGAAGACTACCATATGAATCAAGAAGAGTAACCAATCAAGTATGCTTTAAATTAAGGGCACTGACAAAATAAGGTTTAGTCTTTATCCGTAAACATACAAATTTTTTTTTTTTTTTTGCCATATTATCCTTAATAATCTTCTTTATAAAATTGCTGGCTCAAAGACTTGGGGGAGAGATAGAGTACAGTACACTTTACACTTTACTTACTAAGAACTTTATATTGTGTTCCCAATACAGCTGTAACCTCATTACTGTACTATTACTTTTGTCAGGAATACCGTTGTACAACCCTTATTTTAATATATGATTCAATCTCTCGCTGAACTCTCTAATTGTATTGTAATATGTTTGATTGGATATAATGTACTGTATAATTCCATAAGTATTTATATTTTAGTTTCTACAGTATCGTATTCATCATGATGTAATAGCAAAGCCTTATGTTCTCATATTACTCTTAAATAAACTAGTATCTATGTTTTCCTATTAAAGTACTATACTGTATTCACTTTATAAAACAATATAAGTCTTTGCACTACTGTACTGCAATTACCTCATATCACATCTAGTATCAAAGACTTGGGAGGAGATAGAGGACAATCATTATGTTTATGTTTATGTTTATGTTTTATTCAAGTGATTACTTATTATGCTTATTCCTTTTTCAGAAGACCGTTGTCATTGTTTGACTTTATATAAATAAATAAACGATCACAAAGAGTTGGTTCTCATTTATGTTTGTACAACATTGCATGCTTTTTTTTTTGTGTGAAATCGAGGAAAAGCCAGTGAGACCATGAATTTACAAAAATACCAAAGCCATCAAAGTTTTGAGATTCACATCCAAAGATGTTGATAGATTCCCAGCAAACACATTATGTAAATACAACGTTGTATCCTGTATGGGAAAACTATACACGCCTCCAATATGCTATCGTATGGGGTACCTTTATTTCATAGTTAAATACAAATTATTAATTTATTGAATTAAATAACTACAAAATTGCCTCGGGATTGGCGACAAAGCCTATTGGGAATTAAAATAATTGCCATACAAAGACCCAGTATGTAGGCATTGGGTCCACATAACAAGAAAAACGCATTATTTCGTATCAAACAAACAAACAACAAAACATTTTTATTGCGGATCATTCACAATCCATAGCCACTTAACCTAACATACAAGTACAGTCTTACATATTATACACTGAACTTAATACAAAAATAAGGCCAACATAGCCACTTAACCTAACATACTGGCATACTGTTTGATTAATTACACCAGTAGGCTACACATTTGAAAACTTGTCGATCGATTTTTACAAACTAGTTGGTGATTCTATATAATTTGAGTGCGCTGATCTCAAAAATATAGTTAGTTTTTCCCTATCACGTATGGTTTTCTTAATACAGAGTGTGTCATAAATCCCCCATTTATCCCCAAATGTGAACCATCTTATCGAGACCAACATTGGATTGCACATGCTAAACCATAAATTTTGTTGTTATAGACTACAGTAACGCTTACATAATAATGTAGGGTAAATATATATAACAACCAGTCCCGTTCCCAGCAAAATACTCTCTCCCCTCCCATCAATGGGTGGTTAACATTTGGAGACAGATGAGGTATTACAACACCCCTTGTAGCACGAAATCTTTAGGTGATAGAGTAAAACCTAATTAAAGCAGAATTAAATAGCTCCTAGCTCTTGGACAAGCATATTGCTTGTTTATGAAAGAATAAAAAAATAACTGAAAGAAACAAAATATATTTACCTTCTTTACTTGCAAACATTTCAGGACTTATTCCAAAGACTTAAGACTACGAAGGTAGATCTGACTAATGACGACTAAACCGGTGCTTCTTTGATGTTTTTTTATGCTGTGCGTTAGGCTGATCTCGTTGCAGACACCAGTAGTAATCCGCCATCATATTTGTATGCCATCTTCCTTGATATCTTCTTTCCATGGTTTTGATGTCCTGGTGAAATCGTTCCCCTTGCTCCTCACCGACATCTCCGAGATTTTCGGGAAAACGGTCAAGATGCGAAAATAAGAAGTGAACTTTCAGACTCATGTTGCAGCCTAAGGCGCAAGACTTTTTAAGCATATTTTCCACCAGTCTTTCATAATTTTGGCTTTTGTAGTTTCTCAAGAAGTTTTCAACAACATCTTTGAAACCAAGCTATGCTTCTTTTTCTTTATTGGTCATTGTGTTCAGGAAATGATCGTCTGTCAATAACTTTCTAATCTGAGGACCTATAAAAACACCTTCCTTTATTTTCTCGTAGCTAATCTTTAGATGTTTTGAACAAATGTACTTGAAACACTCACCTTCTCTATTCAATGCTTTGACATACTGCTTCATCAAGCCTAACTTAATGTGCAAGGGTGGTAGGAGGATTTTAATTGGTTCAACTAGATGTTCATGTAAAATGTTCTTTGATCCTGGGGTAAGATTCTCTCTAGGAGGCCAAGTTTTCCTCTTCCAGTGCTGGTCACGTGCTCGACTATCCCATTCGCAGATGAAACATGGCATCTTACTGTATCCTGATTGCTGCCCAAGTAACATGTAATGGACTTTGAGATCCCCACACCACACAATATCCATCTGTGATTTTGATACTGAATTTTTTCCAGAAGCAGTTTCATGTTATCATAGGTCTCTTTTAAATGAGTAGAATGGGCCACTGGGATTGATGCATATTTGTTACCGTTGTGCAGTAACACTCCTTTTAGACTGGTTTTAGAGGAATCTATAAACAACCTCCAGTCACTGGTTTGGTATTCGATGCCTAGCTTGCACACTAATCCTGTGATGTCCTTGCAAAATACCAAGGGACCATCTTCTTCGAAAAAAGGCACGAAGTCTTTCTCACGATTTCTGTACCAAGCGAAGCATGTGTCGGATGCCAATAAATTGTTCTCCTGCAATCTAGACCCCAAAAGTTCTGCAGAGTCCTTAGGCAGATTCAAATCCCTGACTAAGTCATTTAGTTCGGCTTGGGTTAATGGTTTAGGAGGATCTCGGTCAGCTGTTGGCTGTTCATAAACATCATCATTGTCTGGATTTGGAGCTGAATCAGAATCTGAATTGTATTGATCCAGACTCTCGGGTGGGCGGGGAATAGGAACTTCTGGACCATGGGGTACCGGCCTTATTGCAGATGGAAGACTTGGGTATTGAAGGCTCTCTTTATTCTTTGCATTATAACCTTTAACATTGCAAGAACACAAGTAGCAGTCGTCGGTATGGTTTCTAGGCTCGCGCCATACCATAGGTATGAAAAAACTATATAGGGCTATGGGTTGATTGCCTGTGCCCTCATCCGTTGGAAATTTCCAACAGACTTCAGTGGAGGGTTACCGACAAAAGCCCTATGCTTTTTCGTTAGAGAGTTATAAATATGTAGGTTGTTAAAAGGACCTTTTTATATTTAAGTGATTACGGTAATTTCAGCGCCGGGATTTGGGAAGCCTTATGTTAATGAAAATGAAATTGCCTCACCTTATTTTTGCTGGGTCTTTGTTTGCTTCGATGTAGGGCGTTACGATCATTTTCGGTGTAGGGCCGCCACGATGGAGTTACGCGGCGAATTTACTTAAGGTAATTAATATAGGCAGTCACTATATAAACCCCTGAAGGAATAGGCCTATCCTTTTATAGTCATTAGGTTTTATATTATAAGGAATTCACTCAGAACTTTAGGGGGGACAAAGACATCCTCCCTGTTTAAAGCTTCGCTGTAACATAAACAGCCCTGAGAGCCGTTCCTTGGTTCTGGTGTATTATTATTTGCCGAATCTAGCAAAATTTTGTTTGGTCTACTTCACTTTGGTAGACTAAACAATAAATTGAGTTTTCTTGTTGCTATGTGAGGCTGATTCATACATACAGGTTCTTTGTACGTATGGCAATTCAATTATTTCATTCCCAATAGGCTATGTCGCCAATCCCGAGGCATTTTTGTATAGATATTTAATTCAATTAATTAATAATTTATATTTAATTATGAAATAAATGTACCACATATGATACCATGTTGTGAGTGCGTATAGTTTTTCCATATACTGGGGGGGCCGGAGAAAAATTTGTATGTTGTAGATCAAATTTTTGATAAACTGTGTTTTAAACCATGTGAAATGGATTGAAAAGAATGAAATAGGAATTTAGGAAGAGAGAGGTTACTCAAGACCTATTTAAATATAAAAGTTCAAGAGGCCAACTTCTCAAGTTTAGTTAAAGTTATGTCAATCAGTTTGACTCCCTTTAGGTATAGGAAATTTATGGAATTAAAGTAAAGTTATTAAGCATTTTAACTTTGCTCAATTTGTGTAAGGTTTATAAGTCACCAGTTTTAATTTTTTCTTGTAAAAGTTTTCTGGCTTTCAAAGCAGTCTTTCTTTGAGGCCTGTCAGGTTTTGTGGGACCCCCATGTGGTGTATTTTGTTGTGGGTATCCCTGATGATGAGATTTGTGAAGTGATTTCTCCTTGGAAGAAGAATTGGGTGCTTAGAGTTGTAAGTCAAAGTTGACTTGTTAAGCCTTCCTTTACACCTTATCAGACCCTCTGTATCCAGGTACAGATTTAGATCCATGACAAGTGAAGGAATTCCTTTGTTTAATGTGTTACTGGACCTAAGATACTTCAACTCCTTGTCAAATTTTGAAGCTTGCATCTGTTGGAGCCAGTATTTTGTTGCAGTTTCTGTTAAGTTAGAAAAGGCCTTCTGAGGACAGTGTTTGAGAAGGTAGCTATTGACAAACTTGCAGCAATAGACTGTAATTCTCAAGAGTTTGTTGAGGTCTGAATAAAGGTGATAGTCAAATATAGGTTTGTCCTCAGTGATCTTTTCAGTTGTTGTAGAGTTGAGTGTGAGGTTAACTACTTTGGCTGGCCAAAGATCCTCACATGTTAGCCATTCGGGCCCTTCATACCAGATTTTATTTGTTTTCAACAGCTTGTAAGAGAGCCCTCTTGTCTAAAAGTCTGCAGGATTCTCTTTTGTTTTTAGTACCTAAATTTGATACCAAGGTTTGTGTTTGCAGTTTTGATTTCTGTTAGTCTGTTTTTCACAAATATGTTTTTGCAAGAAGTTGTATCTGTGTTGGTCACCCATGTTAGACAAATTTGACTGTCTGTCCATAAGTAAATGTTTGTTATGTCAACTTCTTTATACACTTGTGAAAGAAAGTCTGCTGTTTTAACTCCCAATGAGACAGCTAATAATTCAAGTTGTGGTACAGTTTTCTTTAAGGTTTAAGGGTGCCACTTTTGCCTTTGAATAAACCAAGTTACTTTCATTTTCACTTGTTAAATAGGCACAACACCCTTAGGCTTGTGTGCTGGCATCTGTAAAAATGTGTAGTGTTTGCGATTTCAATCTGCAGCCAGCACATCTTGGTACGTAGATGTCTTGAACTTTGTTCAAGTCTGTGGCTAATTTTTTCCAATGAAGTTGGTCTTCCACTGAAAGTGGTTCATCCCAATCAATTTTCTTTTTCCATAAGTCTTGCAAAAGGGTTTTGGATCTTATGGTTGCTGGTAAATATAATCCAATGGGGTCGAAAATTTTGGATGATTCTGAAAGCACTTGTCTTTTTGTATCGGCATTTGGATTTAAGTTATAACTCTTTGTGCAAAGAGTGTCATCGTGTTCGGAATTCTGTTTTAAAAAACCAAAGCATTCCAAGTGTTTTCGTGTAATTGTTTGGTTCAATGTTCCCATTGTTGTCTTTTGTTATTTGTTCATTTAATTTAGGAGAATTAGAAAGAGTTTGTACTGTATTCAAACCTCCTACCACTTCAGACTAGTCAATACCCGTAGTTTTAGTGGAGTAAATTTACTCCTCCACAGGTAGATCTGGAGGGCTTGGGGCTTTGAATCCTGTACTGTTTTTGTGTTGTTTGGCCTATGGCCAAGGGAGGCCACAAGACTTTTTTTTTGTTTGGTGTCTGGCCAAAGGAGGCCTCAAGACCCTTGCTGTTTGGGTTATGGCCAAGGGAGGCCACAAAACCCCTGTTTGGGCTATGGCCAAGGGAGGCCACAAAACCCCTGTAGTTTGGGCTGTGGCTAAAAGACCCCTGTAGTTTGGGCTGTGGCCACGGGAGGCCACAAGACCCCTGTAGTTTGGGCTGTGGCCAAGGGAGGTCACAAGACCCCTGTAGTTTGGGCTGTGGCCAAGGGAGGCCACAAGACCCCTGTAGTTTGGGCTGTGGCCAAGGGAGGCCACAAAACCCCTGTAGTTTGGGCTGTGGCCTTAGGGAGGCCACAAGACCCCTGTAGTTTGGGCTGTGGCCACGGGAGGCCACAAGACCCTTGCTGTTTGGGTTATGGCCAAGGGAGGCCACAAAACCCCTGTAGTTTGGGCTGTGGCCAAGGGAGGCCACAAGACCCCTGTAGTTTGGGCTGTGGCCAAGGGAGGTTTGGGTTGTGGCCAAGGGAGGCCACAAAGCCCCTGTTTGTTGGGCTATGGCCAAGGTAGGCCATCAACCCGTTTGATGAATTTGTTGGGCTATGGCCAAGGTAGGCCATCAGCCCTTTTGATGAATTTGTTGGGCTATGGCCAAAGGTAGGCCAAGGCCCTTTGATGATTTGTTGGGCTATGGCCAAGGGTAGGCCATCAGCCCTTTGATGAATTTGTTGGGCTATGGCCAAGGTAGGCCAAGGCCCTTTGATGATTTGTTGGGCTATGGCCAAGGGTAGGCCATCAGCCCTTTGATGAATTTGTTGGGCTATGGCCAAGGGTAGGCCATCAACCCTTTGATGAATTTGTTGGGCTATGGCCAAGGTAGGCCATCAACCCTTTGATGAATTTGTTGGGCTATGGCCAAGGTAGGCCAAGGCCCTTTGGAGTAGAGTAGTTTGTTTGTACGTGTCACTGTCTAACCATATAATTTTTGGCACAAAATTATGTGCACAGAATCAGAGCGCAGCAATAAAAGCTTTTACTCTCCGATGCTTGGTTATGTTTAGACAGGTTGTTGTGTTTGAGACACATGAAAGAGTAGTGTGTGTGTGTGTGTGTGTGTATCATTCCTCCGAATCCAGTTGGTCTTCAAAACTTGGATTCACCACTCCAATGAAATTAATACCCGTAGTTATGAATGAGTAAATGTTGTGTTTCCTACAGGTAGGTCTGGAAGGTTTGGGGTTTTGAAGGAATCCAATCTGTTTGCGAGGAATGTTTGTGTCTGTTAATGAAATCTGTTGTGTTTCTTCTTTTAAAAGAAGAATTGGATGTTTGAAGTCGTATGTATATATTTATATACTGTACCGTACGTATGTGTGTGTAAATGTGTACAGTATTTTGTTATAGGGTTTTATTTTTGGGTTTTGGATTAGGTTAATCAATTTGGCTGAGTAAAGACCCTCAAACGTTACATTTGAGACCCTTATATCAAGCCTTGTCTGTAATAGGTTGTGCCTATATGTCAAATAGGACTTGAAATAGGTTGGGCCTATGTCAAATAGGACTTCGGAATAGGTTGGGCCTATATGTCAAATAGGACTTGGTATGCCTATATGTCAAATAGGACTTCGGAATAGGTTGGGCCTATATGTCAAATAGGACTTGGTATGCCTATATGTCAAATAGGGTTTGAAATAGGTTGGGCCTATATGTCAAATAGGACTTGGAATAGGTTGGGCCTATATGTCAAATAGGACTTGGAATAGGTTGGGCCTATGTCAAATAGGACTTGGAATAGGTTGGGCCTATGTCAAATAGGACTTGGAATAGGTTGGGCCTATATGTCAAATAGGACTTGGTGTGCCTATGTCAAATAGGACTTCGAATAGGTAATAGGTTGGGCCTATATGTCAAATAGGACTTGGTATGCCTATATGTCAAGTATGATTTGGAATAGGTTGGAATAGGGTCACGAATAGGTGTTAGGTGGGTGTAGGTTTGAATTCGTGCAATTGCTTTAGGTCTTTGTGATGTTACAGTTCGAGTCGAATTTTGTGATGTTACAGGTCTGAGTCGAATTTTGTGATGTTACAGGTCTGAGTCGAATTTTGTGATGTTAATGAGTCTTATGAGTAAGTTAAATTGCTGAAATAAATTTTATAACCTACACCACAGGTTCAATTATAAATTTAGTGTTTTTAATTAGGATAGGCCTTGAGTGTAAAGAGTAAGGCCTACTTTAAGAGGTAGGCCTATTATGTAATGTAAAGATAGGTGGGCCTACTATATAGACCTATTTGTTTGGCCTACCAAATAGGCTTTTGTTTGGGCCTATTATTTTATAGGACCTTAAATGAGTTAAGCCTGTTAAATTAACAAGGCTTTGTTTTTAGTTTGAAGAGTAGGACCTATTAAATAGGATTAATGTTGTGGGCCTATTTTTTTATAGGACCTAAATTGAGTTATGCTTGTTAAATGAACAAGCCTTTGTTTTCGGTTAGTGTAAAGGTAAAGGGATCGGTTCCCAGTTTTAGGCCACCATATGAAAAAACTATAGTGGGGTTACGGTTGAAATTGGGGTTAGGCCTAATGAGCTAAGCCTAGCCACTGCGTGTCAGTGTAAATTGTAGAGGGGTTAGTTCCCCATACACAGGGCCACCATGTGAAAAAACCGTATAGGGCTATGGGTTGATTGCCTGTGCCCTCATCCGTTGGAAATTTCCAACAGACTTCAGTGGAGGGTTACCGACAAAAGCCCTATGTTTTTTCGTTAGAGAGTTATAAATATGTAGGTTGTTAAAAGGACCTTTTTATATTTAAGTGATTACGGTAATTTCAGCGCCGGGATTTGGGAAGCCTTATGTTAATGAAAATGAAATTGCCTCACCTTATTTTTGCTGGGTCTTTGTTTGCTTCGATGTAGGGCGTTACGATCATTTTCGGTGTAGGGCCGCCACGATGGAGTTACGCGGCGAATTTACTTAAGGTAATTAATATAGGCAGTCACTATATAAACCCCTGAAGGAATAGGCCTATCCTTTTATAGTCATTAGGTTTTATATTATAAGGAATTCACTCAGAACTTTAGGGGGGACAAAGACATCCTCCCTGTTTAAAGCTTCGCTGTAACATAAACAGCCCTGAGAGCCGTTCCTTGGTTCTGGTGTATTATTTGCCGAATCTAGCAAAATTTTGTTTGGTCTACTTCACTTTGGTAGACTAAACAATAAATTGAGTTTTCTTGTTGCTATGTGAGGCTGATTCATACATACAGGTTCTTTGTACGTATGGCAATTCAATTATTTCATTCCCAATAGGCTATGTCGCCAATCCCGAGGCATTTTTGTATAGATATTTAATTCAATTAATTAATAATTTATATTTAATTATAAAATAAATGTACCACATATGATACCATGTTGTGAGTGCGTATAGTTTTTCCATAATAGGGATCCCAAATGGCAAACTTTTCTTTTTACCTTTGCGCCAATTCCTTAGTGCCGCAACACACGTAAGACAAACCTTGTGTGGAGCCCAACTTTTGTCTTGATCTCCTAATTTAATTCCAAAATAAACATGATAAGCTCTCTTAATGAAGGTCGTTACATTTGTCCTTTGTTTTACTGTACAACAACATACAGACCACAAATATAACAAAATATGTCTGGACTATGGGTACATCCTCTAGAAGCCATTATTAAAATTTTAAAGACGTAATGTTAGAATTATCTATCTGAAAAATATGAAAAAACGAAATTAAGTAAAGATAAAAAAGGTAAAAAATTACAAAACGCCCCAAAATTGTTTTGCTAATAACTTTAAAACTGTGGGTGATAGAAAAAAAAACTGGTAGCATTTTTGAATTCAGCGCAGCGAACTGCTTTAGAATCACAACTCAAAATAAAGAAATCGATTTTCATGCAGACCGGTGAATTTATCTAACAATTTTATGTATATTGTTATTGCACGAGACATCATTAACTGAAAAAGATAATTTTCATACGTAGGAGAAAATAATTGTAGCTTAATGAAAAAATCAGAGAAATTCTGAAAATGAAAGAGAGTTTAATAAAAATTCTGATGAATTATGGGAAGCTGAGTTCGGATATGATTTTGTGGAAACCATATTTTAAATTATTAATTATACAACAAACAAAACATCTTTCTTGCGGATCATTCACAATCCATAGCCACTTAACCTACATACAAGTACAATATTACGTATTATCAAAGCTGGGCACAAACCGTTAATCCGTTAATCGTTAATTAACGAAGTTAACTTTTTCGTTAACGATTTAACTTTTAAGTTAACTTTGAAAATCATTATCGGACTAATTAACTTCCGTTACATTTAACTTCCGTTAACTCAAGTCCGTTAACCCAAAAAATTCATAAATAAACGTTTAAAAGTTTCTATTATTTTCAGTGCTGAGCAGGTGCGCAATTAATCCGCCACTGTTAATAGTGATGAACGAATTTTTATTTCCGCAGTGCAAAATCAGGCGATATATTTGTTTCCGTCGCCACAATTTGTGTCTTACCAAATATGGTAGTTATTTATGGCATTGGTTTGAGCAAAACATGGTCGACTGTAAAATCAGGCGGAAAGATTTGCCATTTGAGTTGAATGTTTCAACTTCTTTCAAGAAATATCACGAGCATTTTAAGGCACTTTCAATAATATATATGTAACAATTACAACAAATAACTACATTCGTTTCATTTGCAGTCTGTCTCTTGCGCAACATGTTTGTGCTAGTGAATATTTAAAAATGTGTTGGTGGACTTGTTCATCAAGTTCAACACAGCCATCCCCTCCAGTGCTGCAGTGGAGCGTTTGTTCTCTATGGGCAAGGACATCCTGAGGGCCAAGAGATCATCCCTGTCTGATGAAAACTTTGATATGCTAATTTTCATGAAGGGCAACATGCATCTCATGGACAAAATGGAAAACGAGAAGAAGAGGGAAAATTAAATTATATATATATTGTGTTTTTCATTTTTTTTTTAATAAAAGTTAACGTTAACGGTTTATCGGTAACTTCCGTTACATGTTTAACGAATTAACGGATTAACGGTTAACGAAGTTAACTTTTTGGTTAACGGATTAGCGGTTAACGAAGTTAACTTTTTGGTTAACGGTGCCCACCACTGCGTATTATACACTGAACGTAATACAAAAATAAGGCCAATATAGCCACTTAACCTAACATACAAGTACAAAAATAAGGTCAACATAGCCATTTAACCCAAAATACAAATACAATCTTATTATAATACAACTTAATATCCATATATAATCTTTGCTACATTACAAAAATAAGGTATTGTAAACTAGCAGTTGTCTGAACCAAGACTACCATATGGTGAGAGGTACACAGTATTTGAACATAGGACATTGCACAATAACACTGGAGCTGTTTCGGACCCTAGTAATGAAATTACAGTATATATATTCTTCCGGATTAACATTTGGCTGGTAGGTAGGTTACGCGTAGTAAACAAAACTGGCACTGCACCATTTTGGTTCCCTACATAGCATACGAAAAATATTATTATAAGCAACAGAGAGTTTATTCATAGCAGTATTTGTACAGTTCCACCACAAATTTTCCATCGCTGACGCATGAAAATTACTTCGAGAGAAGAAATAATGAAAACACAAAAATTAGACGTCTGGGGACTTTGTGAAGTAAGCGAAAATTTAAGACAGAAATTTATATCAGCTCATCTCAGGGCTGCTTAGTTTCGAGCGTTGCTTTTAGGCAAGGAAAACATGCTTATTCTTCCTATAAGTTCTGAATGAATACCTAATAATATAAAACTAATAACTCGAAAGGATAGGCCTATTCCTTCAGGTATTTAAGTATAGTGAATTGCCTATATTAAACTCCTTTTGCAACCCCATCGCCCAGCGGCGTCATTTGCAGGGGGACCGTGAGGGGCAGTCGCCCCCCACCAGCTCACCAGGGTGGCCTCCAAGGCCCTCCAAATGATAGTTTCTTAAAAAAAAGGCACCGAATATTTTGTGGATTACCAATATAATGAACTGCTTACAGTTTAAAAACTTTTTAGAATAATTTGAATTATTTTGAAAAGTTTGGTGAAACACTATTTACGAACTACGATGAGAGATGATCGACTGAATGACATACTTCTGATGGCTTCTGATAAAGAAGTGATCAAAAACCTTAATTTTGATGTTTTGGTTGATGATTTTGCAGAAATGAAGTCTAGAAGATATCCTCTACTACATTACGTGATAGAAATTTCGTGATTTATTGCTTAACTTAATAATTTGATAGTTAACTGTAAATAACCAGTCTCGCTGATACCATTTAATCATTCTTGTTTATATTAATTTGATTATAAAGTACACTGTGAGTAGCACTTAATAAATTTTGATCTGTGAAGGGCCTCTCACTGCATTCTTCGCCCCCCCCCCCCAACCCAATTTGAAATGATGCCCCTGTCATCGCCTACATCGAAAGAGGCGCGATAGACAGCCGCCCAACAATCGGAAGCGAGGGCCAACGAAATAATAAAGTATGGTAATTTCCATTTTTACCATTAGGCAGTGCTAAATACCGAAAGCATATAAATTAAACATTAACCAAAAGATAAACACTACTTAACAAGGTCTTTTGATGACCTCCACAAACACAATTTTTGCCATTCAACTCTGCACCAATATATGGCAGAAATTTTCACCGGATGAGGTTGACGGCAATCAACCATAACCCTATATAGTTTTTTATATCCTGGTTGAACTTTGGTCATGCCAGAAATTGACGTTGTAATGACGTAGTCACAACGTAAAACTTAAACGTTATATTGCAACGTTAATACAACGTTGCTTAATAACGTTGTATACACGTGAAGTACAAGTACACTTCTGACGTAATCTTTTGTACGTAGCATCGACGTTATCTGTACGTAAGGTCTTACATTCATCGCATATAGTTTCGTATTACATTATTTGTTATAAAATTGTAACAGAGTTACATACGACATACTACTATTTCGAATAGGGTGCCTTTGTTCAGGGATGTAGCCAGGATTTTTTATTGGGGGGGGGGGGGCAGACCATCAAAATTAATATAAGGTGAGGATAGGAAAAATGAAATCTGATATTTCACATTTTTCTACTAAATGCAGCTCTCATTTTCAACATAAAAAAGTAGCAGTTTAACCACCTCATGTAAGATAATTATATATGTAGGGAATGACATTAGTGTATCTCATATATATATATATATATACAGTGTTGGGCACTAAAGCGTTAATCCGATAACAGTTAATTAACGAAGTTAACTTTTTTTAACGGACTATTAACGGAAGTTAATTTCCATTTATCGTTATCGGACCAGTTAACTTCCGATAACTCGATATTTAGTCTGTTAAAGTCCGTTAACACGTTAACTGCGAGGAGTCATTCACGGAAGATCACCGCTCAGCGAATGAATTCAAACCGCCATAACTTCAGTTCCCGCCATAATAATTCTCTGGTAAATTAAAATTTAGTTAATGGTTAGTGGTTACAAGGGTTTCAAAACATGTAATCAGTACATTTTTTATTAAAAATAAAAAAAGTTATTAAGCAAAAAAGTTGCAAAACTTGATAAAAATACAGTTAAATACCTATTTATTGTTGGATTTTGCATAAATAAACATTTTCTATGGGTTTTAAAGCTTTTTTCCGTGATTTTTTTAAATGTTAGTAAAGAAATAGTTATCGTTAACGGATTATCGTTAACTTCCATTAACTTTGTAGTAAAATTATCGGATTATCGTTATCGGAGTTAAAAATTGGGGTTAACGGATTATCACTATCGAAGTTAACTTTTTGGTTAACGGTGCCCACTACTGCTCAAAACTAACACTAGCACAATTTTTACTCAAAATTAATCGATGACATATACACCTAAAAGTGACCTAATACATGCAATACTGTATTCTGGAATACTGTATACTGGAAAATGAAGAGAATCTTCGAAGAGAATCTCTAGCCAGAAAATTAGGCAATAGCAATACTTCCAATACGGAATTCTGGAAGGAGGTTAATAAAATTAACAATAGTAATCTTACCTTGCCAAATGTAATAGACGGTGTACATGGTGCAAAAAAATATTGCAGAACTGTGGAAAAATCATTATGAAACCCTATTTAATTGTCTCGGTGGGGGGGGGGGGGGGGGGGGACTAAATATATGCCTAAATGTAGAACGCTCTGAGGAGCTACTAATCAATGACTCAGAAATCTGGCAGGCTATTCATAAGTTAGATGATAACAAAAGGTGTGGCCTAGATGGCATACAAGCAGAACATTTAAAATGCTGTAGCCCTCGTATAATACCTATGCTTGCACTGTGTTTCACAAGCTGGCTGTATGATACATGGGTACTTGCCACAGTCCATTTTGTCACTTGTATTGTTGCCAGTTGTTAAAAATAAGAGTTCTAGTATTTGTGATAAGAATAATTATAGGCCAATAGCACTTGCCAGTATACTTTCTAAGGTGTTAGAATATGTCATTTATAATAGGATAAGTACTTACTTGCAGACTTATGACAATCAGTTTGGCTTTAGTGTGAAACATGGTACTGACATGTGAATTTATATACTAAAGGAAGCCGTCCTAAAGTACAAGATGTCAAGTAGAAATGTATATTCCTGTTTTCTGGATGCATCAAAAGCATTTGATAAAGCTAACCATCACATACTTAGGATACTCGCATTCTGGGTATACAGAGCAGACCATGTTTGTAAGATGGAAAAGCACTGTATCACCAAGTTTTAAGGTAACTAATGGTGTTAGGCAAGGGGGTATATTATCACCCTATCTTTTCTGCATATACATGGATGACCTTACCAATGAACTAAAAACTGCACGTAGTGGCTGTGTCATTGGAAAGGAAAAAATTAATCATTTAATGTATGTTGATGACCTTGTTCTTCTGTCACCCTCTCCCCATGGGCTGAGAGTACTATTAGAGATATGTGAACAATATGGTATAGAAAATGACATCACCTATAATGGGGCAAAGAGTTGTATTTTGATTTTTAGGTGTAATCTACTGAAACATGTATCATGTGGGTCTTTTGAAATGAATGGTCAAACAATACTTGTCAAAGACACATGTAACTATTTAGGTTATGTTATTACTCACATACGTTGTATGTACAGGGTAACATGCTAGTTAGGGAATTTGGTATGTGTTCAGAATCAGTTAAAACTTATCCGTTTAGAACTTACTGTACTGCATTGTATGCATCCCATCTGTGGTGGAATTATACAAAAACTGCTATGAATAAACTCTCTGTTGCTTATAATAATATTTTTCGTATGCTATGTAGGGAACCAAAATGGTGCAGTGCCAATTTTATGTTTACTACGCGTAACCTACCTATCAGCCAAATGTTAATCCGGAAGAATATATATAATTTCATTACTAGGGTCCGAAACAGCTCTAATGTGTTATTGTGCAGTGTCCTGTCTTCAGATACAGTGTACCTCTCACCTATATGGCAGTCTTGGTTCAGACCACTGCTGGTTTTCAATATCTTATTTTTGTAACGTAGCAAAGATTATATATGCATATTAAGTTGTGTTATAATAAGATTGTATTTGTATGTTGGGTTAAATGGCTATGTTGACCTTATTTTTGTACTTGTATGTTAGGTTAAGTGGCTATGTTGGCCTTATTTTTGTATTATGTTCACTGTATAATACGTAAGATTGTACTTGTATGTTAGGTTAAGTGGCTATGGATTGTGAATGATCCGCAATGAAGATGTTTTTGTATATATTATTGCATTTAAGCATATAACACAAATATGTATGCATTAGAACATAACTTAAAAAGAATAGCAACATTAGGTAATGTAAATTAAAGCAATATAAAGAAAAAAATCAGCAATTCATGAACAGAATTATTGAATGACAGAGCACAAAACCGCAATACCTTACCTTACAACCTTACAAAGGTTCCGCGTGATGATTTCTCATTTCGCGAAGGTCAAGCTTGTCGCCCCTCCTCTCGAGTTGGCCTGGTGAAGTAGTGAGTTGGATTCTTGCGCTCTCCATCTCACATAGCCAGGTACGCCCGGCTCATCGGGGATTGTTCTGAGCCAGGCGTCTAGTCTTCTTTTGAAGATTTCCACTGCAACTCCCTTCGTGTTTCTTAGGTCTTTGGGCAACTGATTAAACAGTTTTGGTCCTCTCACTACAAAACTATTTTCTTTCAGGGTTAAGGATGTTCCCTGTCTCGCCTTCAATTTGGGAATACGACACAGTCTACCGCTTCTACTTTCCATCGTTGTTTGGGGAGTTATGGGATTCAGAGTAAGATTAGGGACTAGTTTCTCCATTATTTTCCAAGTGTAAATAATGGTGTATCTCTCTCTTCTCCTTTCCAGTGAATATAGGTCTAGTTCTCGTAACCTTTCCCAGTAATTTAGTTCTTTGCACCCATTGATCTTGGCTGTGAAGCTTCTTTGGATCCCCTCCAGCTGTCTAATGTCTTCTTTTTATATGGGGAAGTTAGGACCGAGCAGTATTCTAATTTGGGTATTATCAGGGTTTTCAGTAGAGGAATCATTACATTCATATCCCTTCGTTTAAAAGTTCTCAATATCTGACCCGTTATTCTCTTTGCTCTGTTTACTGCTATCTTATTTTGTGTTTCAAATTTCGCATCATCTGTCATTACAACCCCTAAATCTTTTGCTCTGGAATTTCTCTGAATTTCCTGTCCATTTGGGGTATAATATTCCATGCACTTTAGGTCTTCTCTTTTTCCGTACCGTAATAGCTGAAATTTCTCGGTGTTAAACTTCATATTGTTGTCTTCAGTCCACTTGTAGATTTTGTTTATGTCGGTTTGTAGAGATCCTATGTCTTCTGGGTTTCTTATTTTTCTACTGATCTTTGTGTCATCCGCAAAGGATGTTACTGTGCTGTCTCTGTTAACGTCCTCATCTATGTCAGTTAGCATGATTATGAAGAGTAGTGGAGCTAATACTGTTCCTTGTGGTACTGAGCTGAGGACCTCTGATTCTGATGAAGATACTCCTTGTACTGTAACGACTTGCCTCCGCTCACTAAGGAAATTATATATCCATTTCCCTACTTTTCCTGTTATTCCCATATATTTCAGTTTATGTATTATGATTCCGTGGTCACACTTGTCGAACGCTTTAGCAAAGTCTGTGTATAGTACATCATAGTTTTCATTACTTTCAAGTGAATCAATAATGTTGTAGTGTTCCATTAGTTGTGATAGGCATGATCTGCCCGATCGAAACCCGTGTTGGTTATCATTGAATTTTTTCTGAGTTTCCAAAAAGTCATAGATTTTCTGTCTAACTATTCTTTCAAATATTTTAGTGAGATGAGATGTAAGCGACACTGGCCTATAGTTTTTGGCCTGGGATCGATCTCCTCCTTTATATATTGGGACTATGTTCGCGCTCTTCAGGATGGCCGATATTTCTCCCGTGTCTAATGATCGTCTCCATATCCAGTATAGGGGCTCAGCGATTGCATTCTTGCAGTTTTTGATCAGTGTGGCATTCCATTTATCCGGTCCTGCCGCTGAGTGTGTTTTTAGTTTCCCTATGGCTTGTGTAATATCATCCGTCGTAAAGTCGAAATCCGTTATACTTTCCCCTTGTGGTTCTTCTTCAAAGAACGCGTTTCTATCGCAAATCAATTTGTCAGTTTTTGGGATACTGAAAGATGATTCATACTGAGCTTTTAATATTTCAGATACTTCTGTTAGATCATCAGATAAATCACTGTTCTCATTTTTTAAAGGTCCGATAGTCGCTTGGTTTTTCGACTTTCTTTTTGCAAAATTATAGAAGTACTTTGAGTTAACCTTTATCGCTTCTATAGCGTCATCTTCTTCTTTTTTGTATGCTTCTCGATTTGTTCCTGTATGACATCGATAAAATTAGACAGGGTGTTTTGCTACTTGCTAGCCCTAAAATGTAGTTTAGAATTACAAGGGAAATTGAAGTCGACGAGCAGAGGTTGTAGCAAATTTGTCATTCACGGCGGCAATTGGAGGTGTGTACAATGTACATCCTATGAACTTGAGGCAGTAGTGCCTCCAAACGGTCCTCCTACATCGTAGACCTAATTACGGTAAGTGTTCGCTCGAGTTTTGGCTACCTGAAGCAAGCATATACTGCGTGTGTATATATATATATATATATACAGTGTTGGGCACCGAAGCGTTAATCCGATAACAGTTAATTGACGAAGTTAACTTTTTTTAACGGACTATTAACGGAAGTTAATTTCCATTTATCGTTATCGGACCAGTTAACTTCCGATAACTCGATATTTAGTCTGTTAAAGTCCGTTAACACGTTAACTGCGAGGAGTCATTCACGGAAGATCACCGCTCCGCGAATGAATTCAAACCGCCATAACTTCAGTCTGCCAATTCCGTCCTCTGCCGCAGTGGAACGGCTCTTCTCTCTCGGCAAGGACATCCTGAGGCCCAAGAGGTCAAGACTGGCAGTTGGGCCTAACTTTGAGAAGTTGGTCTTTCTGAAGGGCAACCAGCACATTGTGTCATAGTCTTTAAATAAATGTGCCTAAAATTTAATTTTACCTTTCAGTTCCCGCCATAATAATTCTCTGGTAAGTTAAAATTTAGTTAATAGTTAGTGGTTACAAGGGTTTCAAAACATGTAATCAGTACATTTTTTATTAAAAATAAAAAAAAAAGTTATTAAGCAAAAAAGTTGCCAAACTTGATAAAAATACAGTTAAATACCTATTTATTGTTGGATTTTGCATAAATAAACATTTTCTATGGATTTTAAAGCTTTTTTCCTTGATTTTTTTAAATGTTAGTAAAGAAATAGTTATCGTTAACGGATTATCGTTAACTTCCGTTAACTTTGTAGTAAAATTATCGGATTATCGTTATCGGAGTTAAAAATTGGGGTTAACGGATTATCGTTATCGAAGTTAACTTTTTGGTTAACGGTGCCCACCACTGTATATATATATATATATATATATATATATATATATATATATATATAGATAGATAGATAGATAGATAGATAGATTGATATAGTGGCCACTGGCCAGCTTTAGGTGTCAACATTTATCTAGTGTGAATAAGCGCAGTAGCCTAATTACTGAGTGATTAGCGGTTAGCCTGTTGAGAAAATTATGCCTGTCAAATTTCCAAGTAACAAGTAAGCAACATATCCTGTTAACTGAAGCTTCACAATACAAGGCGTTTCAGGTCGACCCTAGAAATTTGGAAATTGGTATTGATATATGGAAATAAATTTGTATTTGGTATTTGGTATTTGAAGTTTGTCATAGTAATTCCACCAATTTCCATATTTCTAGGACCGACCTAAAACACCCTATATTATTTTTTATTTGATACTTCGATTTTGAATAGTTCTGGAAAATAAACTAACACTACCACCAGTGACCAGTCTAAGACAAATACAGAAAATATAAAACTATGTAGCCTAATATGCAAAACTCCATAATCTAAACTTTAAGATCCTGTATCTATGATGCCGCAGCCAGGGCCGGCGCTAGGAAGTGCGGGGCCCAATTAGAAAATTGTTAGCGCCTAGCGGGGCCCTCTACCCTACAAAACCTGAAGATCGATGCTTTATGCTTCGTGCAGTACGCCAGTCCCAGCCAAAAAGCGTTGAGGGCTTGAGGCTCCACCATTAGCCACAATGATATACTAAAAATTGAAAGCCCATATGAAAGTTTTAATGTTTTATTACAAGTCAAGAAAATTACTGACATACTGTTTGTGCATAGGCCTTCTAAAAACAGACTTTTCTGGCTTTTTTATCCGAGAAATCTTTCAAAATCATTTCAAACTCAATGGTTTTTGTAATGTCATTTTCTATAGATAGCATTGCCAAATTATTTAGTCTCTCTTGTGAAATTGTGGACCGTAGGTACGTTTTAATCAGTTTTAGTTTTGAAAAACTTCTTTCACCTGATGCGACTGTTACGGGCATTGTTAAGTAAATCCTCAAAGCAATAAAAACATTAGGAAATGCTGTGAATCGATTGTTTGCTGCCAGGTATTCAAGCAGAGCTTGTGGCTTAACGGCACTGAAAGGAAGAAAAGGTTTTAGAGCTTCAAGTTCTTCGGCCAACAGATAACCATGCATGTCTTTAGTTGTTTCAGTAACTACCCCTCCATCAGTGCTGTGTTTTAGTGTGGTTTCAGCTAAAGCTGCTTCAAGGTCTGCAGTGTGCTTCCTAATTTCTGCCTTTTGTAAGCTCTGGAAGTTATTCAAAAATCCAAATAATTCCACGTGGCTTTTAAGCTGTTGAAATCTGGACTCCAAAGACTGAATAGCTTTGTCTAGCACCAGGTTGAAGCACTGAACTTTGTATGCTTCTTTTGGGTCATCTACAGCTTCATCTTTTGCCTCGTATGAAAACATTATCTTCCTTCTACGTAGTCGTTTTCTTGAAAGGTTCTTAACTCCAATGGTAATTCAACAGCTTCAGCCAATTCATTTGCGCCTATTAAGACATCATCAAAACCACCCTCTCTATAAATTCTTAGCCATGATAATAGCTTTTCAAATGACTCCATGCCTTCACCAATGTCCTTTGTTTCACCCTGTAGTTCCTTGCTTACAAAGTTAACTTTAAAAAGTACTTCATGCCAAAATATCAAAGAAACTAAAAATCTGTAGTCTTTTAGTTGGTTTGCTAAAGATTCTGCTTCTGCTTTTACCTTGGGCTCATCAGTTATCTCTGATATTTCCACAAGCGCATCGTATACTTCTCCAACCTGGTAACGTATAGCTTTAACACTATCAATCCGACACTCCCACCTTGTTTCGCTCAAGGGTTTCACTGATAAGCCAGGTACATGTTTCTTAAAATCTGCCCACCTCTTAGTTGATGCTGAGAACAATACGTAGATCCTTTGCAAGATCCCAAAGAATGTTATAGCGTCAGGACAACACTTGGCCACATCTCCAAGTAAAAGGTTATAATTGTGACATGCACAAGATACAAAGAAAGCTCTTGAATTATCCTTCAACAGCCTTGCTTGTACTCCAGAGGTGTGACCTTTCATGTTGCTACCGTTGTCATAGCCTTGGCCTCGAATGTCTTTCAAGTCTAAATTTAATTCCTTCAGTGTATTTAATAACGTTTTATATAAATCTTCTCCTGTGCTACTTTCAACTTTCATAAACTTTATGAAATGTTCATAAACACCTGGAGGAGCCAAGTGACCATCAGACACATACCTGATCGTTAGAGACATTTGTTCTTGGTGACTCATATCAGGTGTGCAGTCTAAAATTATGGCGTAGTATTTAGCTGCTTTTATGCGTTTGAGTATCTCATTCAAAACAGCTGTAGCCATAATGTTCAGTAGTTCATTCTGAGTGTCTTTTCCTAAATAGTGATTGTGAATTTCGCGGATTTTGACTTTTCGCAAATGTTCTTCAAGAACAGGGTCAAACCTTCCCAATAGCTCAACAAGACCTAAAAAGTTTCCATTGTGTACACTGTCATTACCAACTGTTTCCTCTGTCCCTCTAAATGCTAGATTTCTCTCAGCAAGCAACTGCACTATTGCCACTAGCCTTTTGAAAACTTGCTGCCAGCGCTTTGCATGTTCATTGACGATTTTTTCATGTTCTTTGTCAATGGTCTGCCCACTACAAAGTCTTTGATGCAACTCCCAGAATCTCCATGTAGCTTCCAAATGGCTCTTAGAATTTTCATGCTGACATAACCTTGTATGAAGATTAGACCAGTTGTTGAATCCATTTGTTGACAATGCACCGGGTGTGTTTGCGCTAAAAAGCTTACAATAAAAGCAATAAATTCTATCGGCAGACTGAGAGTATATAATCCAAGGTCTTTCGACACACTCCCCATTTGGAAGTTTCCCCTTACAGTGAAATTTTGAAAAACGCAATCCCTGGTCATTTCGTGGAAAGTTGTTCACAGGAATATTGGGAGGACCTTTCATTGTTAAATAATCTCTTACATTTTGGCTTACATCTGCTGGCCAGCTGGCCGGGTCATCAGAAATGTTAACTACAACTGTACTCGTGGATGAGCCATCGTTGTGTGATGTGTGGCCATGGTCTTCATCAGCTATAAGTGGACTTACCGCTTTGGTACTGTCTTCTGGTGCGTTAACATTGTCTTCAACCTGGCTCGCGGCTGTGTCATCGTTTTCTAACTTGTTATCAATTTTATCATTGTCTTCATCAACTATAATTGGACACACGGCTGTGTTGTCATTTTCTGAATTGTCCTTGTTTTCTTCATCCTCAATACGTTGTCGTTTCAAAGTTGGAGTGACAAGAAATTTCGCTAGAGCACCTCTTTGTTTTTCATTTTCAGCTGCCTTAGCCTTGGCCAGTGCTCGTTTCTGATTGCCGCTCAAATACTTTCGCCCTTTGTCTCTATCTCTGCTTGTGCTTGCCATGATGACGATGATGTAAGGGCTTTTTCAATTACTTTTCTTTTAAAAAAGCTAAACGGCGACGATAAACTGAAATTACAAAACAAAAAACAAAATCATTCACAATAAAGACTCCCTGGCACTGAAAAATAATAAAGATGTGCATGTATGCATCTAATGATTAAAGCAAAAGATTTCATGATTTTTAAAAGCCTGGGAGTAAGAAGAAAAGCGCAGGGGGCAAAAGAACAAGCTCTAGTAAATAGAAATGTAAATGCTCTCTATGATAATGAGGCAAAAACTAGTTAATTTAATATGTAGGATCTACTTACCACCACGTTTCTCTGTTACATGCAGGCTTAAGACACTTCAAGTTTGCAGTTTGGACATATAAACAATTTGGACATATTTAACAAACAACACAACTTTACATTCCAAGCTTTATGTTTATAATCTCATTAACAGCGCTCTTTCTGTGTTGAGGGTTTGAATATCGTCCACAAATTACCTTTTTTTTTAAAAAGCTAAACGGCGACGATAAACTGAAATTACAAAACAAATAAACAAACGATTAACAATAAAACATTGAAACATAGATATACGAGGACGGACTGAATAGTTTCACTGCCTTCACAGTAACAAGAAACTTCGTGCACACTGGACACTCATTAATTCATCATAGCGTCCCCCACTCGAGCGCGTGCGCGGGGTCCCCTCGGGGCGCGGGGCCCAATTTGAACAAATCTGTCTAATCGGCTTAAAACCGGCCCTGGCCGCAGCCTATTCTCAAAAATTAGATCAGAATGATAGTATTAAATTAGACAATAGGGTAGAATCAATATGGGTGGATATCTGTGTTTCAGGCAAAAAGTATATTCGGATAGGTGCATTTTACAGACCTCCAAACCAAACGCAGGAAGTTGATGACAGTATGGTTTAAGAAATAAATAAAGGTTGTAGTGCTAGAACATTAATTATGGGAGATTTCAACCTGCCTCATATAGACTGGAGCCTTTTAGAGGGAAATAATAGGGAAGGTAACTTCTTCATTGACTGCTATAATGACTGTTTCCTGACACAATTTGTAGACAAACCAACTAGGGATCAAGCAATTCCAATGATCATGAACTTATTAGGGAACTTGTAGTAGGAGAGTCATTAGGAAATAGTGACCATTGAATCATACGTTTCAAGATAGAATTAAATAGGGATCTGGCCAACAATGACCATCTAGTCCCTTTCTTCTTAAAGGGTGACTATAGTAGATTTAGGGAGTTGTTAGGCTCAGTAAAGTGGGATAATAAATTTGCCAATAAAAATGCTATTGAGATGTGGTCTAGATTTAAAGAAATTTTAGACGATGTACAATGTAGGTGTATTCCTTTCAGAAGTGTTAGGAATAACAAGATTAGGAAACCTTTGTGGTGGAATTGGGAAATAGCTGAAATGATTAAAAATAAAAAAAGGGCATTCAGGGAATTTAAAGAGAGTGATAGTATTTTCGACTTGGATAATTATAGGCAGTTAAGAAATAAGGTAAATGGTTTGATTAGGAAGAGTAAAAGGCATAGTGAAATAAATCTAGCTAGAAATAGCAATAAAGATCCAAAGAAATTCTTTAGTTTTTATAAATATAATAATAAAAATCATGATAGGATTGGTCCAATAGAACATGATGATAAGATGTTTGAAAAAGATCAGGTTATTGTTGGTATTTTTAATGATTATTTTAGCTCTGGTTTTACTGAAGAAAATTTAAATAACTTTGATTTTAATCCTTTAGATCCTGTAAATTCAGACATTCTTGATCATATTCACATTAGGAAGGATGATGTTAGGCAAGTGATTCATACATTGAAGTCAAATAAGGTTGCTGGACCTGATAATATATTTGGTAGGATTCTCAGAGAAGGGGAAGAAAGCTTATCTGAGGTACTAACTATTTTGTTTGTTTGGTCAATTAATTATGAAGACGTACCAGATGAATGTAAAAAAGCTAATATAGTACCCATTTATAAAAAGGGTAGTAAGAAGGCGGTAAGAAATTATAGGCCTGTTAGCTTGACATCATTGGTAGGAAAGATACTAGAAAGAATGATAAAGAATAATATTCAAGATCATTTGGAGAACTTTAATCTTATTTCAAGTTCACAACATGGATTTAGAGGAAGGTCTTGTTTGTCTAATCTCTTAGATTTTTCAGAATTTGTAACTGATCAGGTAGATAATGGAAATGATGTAGATGTTATTTATTTGAATTTTACTAAAGCATTTGACAAGGCTCCACGTAGGAGACTTCTACATATATAAATTAAGAGCTCATGGTATATTAGGGTTACTTTAAATTGGGTAGAAAAATGGTTGGAAGCAGTGGCGTACTAAGGGGGGTGCGAGGGGGGCGGTCCGCCCCGGTTGACAGCCAGGAGGGGGATGCCATCGGGAGAGTTGAAATACCAGTACAAGTTTTCAAACCAAGTGAAAAATTCGCCAAAATAAGAAAAAAATTTAAAAATGTTCAAACTATTACAACAGCTTAATGTTAATTTCCACTATAAAATAAATTTTTATTTTTATTGGCAATACAAAATTTACAAACGAAAAATTAAATATTTGATAAAAATTACATCGAAAGGCGAACGTTTGTTGACGTTTTAGTCATCAGTTTGTTGAGCATAGCCAGCTGGCTGCAACTGATATTCCAAGTCTTGTTCACTTGACACTGTGACTCCACATACATGAGGTATGTTTCATTAAATAATTATGATAAAGCATAAAGTGCTGGTGTTTATAACAATATCATGGTACTTATATCAGTGTCCAGTAATTTTTGACAATGTGGTATCATAGTGATGTTTAAGTGTTTAGAAATGCATCGTCGTGATGTTATAATAAATGCACCGTCGTGATATTATAGAACTCATGTTTATGAATGGTGGTCCCTGTGACTACTGGTTATCAGTAAAAAGACACAGGAAAGTCACACTTTGCATTAAACTTTAGACTTTCTACGGCAGGAGGGACTTGTTCCTCGAAGATGGACTTCATTTTAATGACGTTGGAGCTGCGCGTTTAGGAAGACTATTTCATAATACTGTCTCTTCTTTTCAGGCTGCCGCAACCCGAACGGTCCCAGCGTAAATTCCACAAATTTCCCCTGCGCTCGCGAAGGTGTCGCAATTACAAACAATTTGAAGGTTCTATCCTTAAATGCCCGTAGCCTACGAAATAAAATAAACGAATTTTTTTCTTTAATTGCTTGTAAAGACTATGATTTAATTGCGATAAATGAATCGTGGCTTAGCACTGAAACACGTGACTTTGTAGGGGAGTATCAAATTAAAGGTTATAGACTTTTTGTTAAAAACAGAATAGGTAGGCGAGGAGGCGGTGTTATGTTGTATATCAAAGATAATATTGCGAACGTTATAGAAGTAAAGCACTCAATTCCAGAACCGATAGATTCGACTATAGCAGAACTTAAATTGAACGATTTCAAACTTCTTGTTGCGGTTATATATAGGCCCCCTAATCAAACAGCTGAGACGGACGAAGCGTTATATCGTGAACTAAAGAGAATAATCGGTAGTGAGCAGGCTTTAGTTATGGGTGACTTTAATTGTGCCAACGTGAATTACGATACAATGCAGGGAGCGGAAGGTAATCGTTTAGTTAATTTTCTCGAGGATAGCTTTCTTATTCAAAAGGTTGGGGAACCTACTAGGTTGGACAGTATTTTAGATTTAGTAATAACTACGGATGATAGGCTAATTACTGATCTTCAAGTAATAGAACCGTTAAGCAATAGCGATCACAATATGGTAGAGTTTGTCCTCTCAGTAAGTCACTCGAAACCAACTAACTCGTCTAAAATTCCTAACTTCCAGCACGCAGACTTTAGTAAATTTCGAAATAAATTTTCACACGTCAATTGGGAAAACGTAATGGGGAACTCCAACGCAAAACTAATGTGGGAATCGTTCGAAACGGTATTTAGGACTATAAATGAGGAATGTGTACCGTACAAAATTAAGCGTGCGAAAGTAAACAACAAGCCCTTGTGGTTTACTTCTAGAGTAGGAGACATTATAAAGAGTAGAGATAGGGCTTATAGGCTATATAAGTGCGATAAAGATAATCTCTTGTTACGAATCAACTACATATCTCTAAGGCGTGAAGCAAAAAGTGTAATAAAAAAGTCCAAGCGCGAATTTGAAATCTCCATAGCTCGTGACGGTAAAGAAAACCCCAAGCGATTCTTTCAATACGTCAATAATAGAAATCCAGTAAAAAGTGTCTTGGGGCCTTTGAAAAATGTAAACGGAGATCTAGTTTCTGAAAACAAGGAAATGGCTACCTTGCTAAATGAATTTTTTACGTCAGTTTTTACTATAGAAGATCTAACGAATATCCCTACGGTCATAGACATAATACCTTTTGATAATGGTAATATTTTGGATAATATCGTGGTTAGTGAAGCGGAGGCAATGCGCTATATTGATAAAATGAAAACGCGTAAATCACCGGGTCCGGATTCCATATATCCCATACAACTAAAAGAATTAAAAGATAGCATTGTTGTGCCGCTAACAAAGATTTTTAATGCGTCTATTTCTGAGGGGTGCGTACCAGATAATTTCAAGTTAGCAAACGTAACACTTATCTTTAAGAAAGGCGATAAAGGTGCGGCGGGAAATTATAGGCCAATCAGTTTAACGTCTGTTGTAGGTAAGCTACTGGAATCAATAATTAGGGATCGTATAGTCGAACACTTAGAAGTGCATAAACTAGTTAGAAATACGCAGCACGGTTTTAGGCGAAACAAATCTTGCTTAACTAATCTTTTAGAATTTTTTCAAAGCGTGGTTGACGTTTACGATAGACATAGGGCGGTTGATGTAGTGTATTTAGATTTTCAAAAAGCGTTTGACACCGTGCCGCACAAAAGACTCATTGAAAAAACTAAGGCTCATGGAATTAGGGGTGTAGTAATAAATTGGCTAGAAGAGTGGTTGCGAGGTAGGAAACAGAGGGTGGTCGTTGATGGAGCGGAGTCGTGTTGGGCTAATGTAGCGAGTGGCGTTCCTCAGGGTTCTGTATTGGGCCCCTTGCTTTTTCTTATACAGGGTGTCCCAGAATTAACTATCTATTTCAATGAAATCGGACAAATTTAATAAAAACTGACATAATTTTGTGTTTATTACTAAATTATGATACAAAAACAAATAGATTTATAAATCATAAGTCAAAACTTTATTGAGAAGTTTCAACATGTGCACCGTCTGTATCTCTGCAAATTTCAAATCTATCCTCAGCGCTGCGAAACACATTTTGAAGCATTTCAGGTGTTATCTCCCGCACTGCCAACTGGATGCGTTCTTTAAGTTCAGCTAAACTATTGATCTTTTGGCGATAAACTTTTGTTTTTATGAAACCCCATGCAAAGAAATCCAGGGGTGTCAAATCCGGAGAACGCGGAGGCCAAGGTCGAGGTCCTCCAGGTCCAATCCACCGATTCGGAGGGCGTCTGTTGAGGTATTCTCGAACAATTAGAGCATAATGACATGGTGCTCCATCTTGTTGAAACACAACATTATCAAAAATGCCATCATCAAGAAGCTGTGGTTCGAGAAACTGCTGAAGCATATCAAGGTAGACGGTACCTGTTACAGTTGTTCCGCAAAGAAGAATGGGCCATAAATTTTGGATTTGGTCATTCCAAGCCACACGTTAACTTTTGGAGAGTCTCTTTGCCATTCTATGACTTCAGACGGTCTTTCATTGGACCAGATACGACAGTTGTGTCGATTGACTTTACCACACGTGTGGAAAGTCGCCTCATCACTGAATAAGATGTTATCCAATAAACTTTCATTTTCGATTTGATCCACAATTTCTGCACACCTTGCTGCTCGATTTGGATAATCCTCTTCATTTAGGGCATGCAGTACTTGAATGTGATAAGCCTTTTTCATCAGTGTCGAACGCAAGATTCTATGAACTGTTGTCTTGGATATGTTGAGTCTTCGACCGGCCTCCCTAACCGAAGTTGTTGGTTCATCCTCAAACAATTGTCGTACCTGTTCGGTACTGTTACGTGCTGTCCTTGGGCGTCCTCTTCCCACCTCGTCGTGTACGGATCCAGTTCTTTTAAATTTGTTCACAAGTTCACGAATCGCTTTGTCTGTAGGACCGGTTCTGTGGAATCTTCTTGTAAATTTTTCTCTGATTTCATTACATTGCATTCCTTTGATACGGGATGTTACAACAAAGATGCGTTCTTGTGTATTCATTATTGATAGGGTTCTGAAAGAGAATGAAAATAAAACTGAAAAACTATGAAAAAATTATGAAAATAAAATTATGAAAAAAATTTAGAAATTTATACATTTTTAACACATATTAAACATGATAAACATAAATAAAAGTGTGTTTTTAAAAAATTTGTCCGATTTCATTGAAATAGTTAATTCTGGGACACCCTGTATATATTAACGATTTAGATGTCGGCCTAGTCAGCACAGTTTCAGAGTTTGCGGATGACACGAAGCTGGGTGGTAGGGCGATTAATGACGAAGATAGAGGTAAAATCCAGGAAGATCTGAATAAAATCGTTGATTGGTCAGTCGCATGGCAAATGAGATTTAACGTTGATAAGTGCAAAATTTTGCATATAGGTTCGCGTAACGTTAATTTTGCGTATAGTATGTCAGGGAAAAATTTAACAAGCGTAGAGCAGGAAAAGGATTTAGGAGTTATAGTCACTGGTGATTTAAAAGTAGCGAAACAAAGCACAGCAGCGGTCAATAAGGCGAACAAAGTGTTAGGTTTTATAGCTCGAAATTTTGAGTACAAATCGCGCGATATTATAGTTCCTCTTTATAAATCATTAGTTAGACCCCATTTGGAGTGCGATCCAATTTTGGAATCCGCATATGCGCAAAGATATAGACAAAATCGAAAGAGTTCAAAGACGAGCAACTAAGATGATTCCGTCGCTTAGGTCAAAGTCGTACGAGGATAGGCTTAAAGAGTTAAAATTGACAACACTCGAGACTAGGAGGCTAAGGGGTGATCTAATCCAGGTTTTCAAAATTATGAATGGGTTCGATAACGTAGATAGAGATAGCTTTTTCGAAATATCTCAATATAATAGGACTACAAATAACGGGCGTAAGTTGACAAGTAGAAGGTTCGAGACAGCAGTTGCCAAAAACTTTTTTACGCATAGAATAGTAAATAGCTGGAATAGTTTGCCGGTAGAAGTAATTAGTAGCATTTCTATAAACATGTTTAAAAATCGATTAGACAAATATGTTGATAGATTGGGTATAGTTTAAGGTAGTAAAAGTAAGGCTTTGTGGTGATCGATCCCACAGCTGAACACAAGTGTTGTGGGATATAGGGAGGCAGCATCTTGGGTTAGGGGATACTCTCTGTCCTTACACACCCCATTTAAAGAGATTCCTCTGCCGAGCGGTGCCCCCCATAGTACTGTGAGGTATTGAAAAACTCATGATCTTCACTTGCCCCACAAACACCTTGAAATGGGAGACCCATAATGGGTGCACACACATTCTACATTAATGTACAGTCTTTACAGCCACACCTACACTTTTCCTCCTAAGTATATATTGTAATGTATATGTAAATTTTGACTTGGTCCGCAATCGATATGGATCGTGACTTATTTTTCGTTGGCAAGGTACTAGTATTGATGGATACCGTAATGAAATTGACTGGATTCTATGGATCTGATATATTTGCATGTTGGTTATAAATAGATATAGAGTGTAACATATTTGTGGATAGTAGTCTATTATGACTTGATCCTCTGGATCCAGAGATTCTATCTTTAGTTTTAAGTCGATAATTAATTAGTTTTAAATCGATAATTAATTAGTTTTAAATTGATAATTAATTAGTTATGCAAAAATTGGTCGTTGCCAATGTACAGGCAGTTTTTGCATAAATTTCTTATGTTCTTGTGGTTCGGAACCCACGTAAAATTGTAGGTCCCCTCCGCCACCACGGAGGACATACACAATTACGAACACAGTTAGGTAGACCAACCATGAGTGGATCCTAGGGTCTTTGTTGGTCTGTAACATTATAACATTATAACATTATGACTATGACTACTGAAGTAACAATGATGTGTATGACTGAGTTTTTTATGATGACTATGTGGTGATCTTACGATGGGGGTGGTGATATGACTGCATGATTTTTTTTTAATGCAACTACATGGTGATGTTAAGACAGAGGGTGATGATGTGACTGTATGGAGATGTGTTAATGCTTACATGCTTAATATAGTAAACACCGTTTCAGATTTATATCAACAACTACAGTACTATTTGGAAGCGTTTCTTCATGTGTGACTTTTTTTGGAACCTTGGAGAGAGTCTATTCCTTCTTTTCAGTCTCAACTCATCGATGGGAAGTGCTGATGGAGAATGTAGGCATGACAGTCAAAAGACTTTCCCAGACAACATGGAGTGCTCATTATGACGCTGTGAAATTAGTGAAGGCAAATTTTGAAAAGTTGACTTCAACCCTTGAAGTACTGTGCGATCCCAAAGAAAATGTGGACACAAGAGGATCAGCTCAGATTTTGCTGTTTGCTGTATGTGATTTCTCTTTTTTTGAGTTACCTTTCTTTCTGGTGTGAAGTCCTGGAAGAAATTAATCTCACACAAAAGTATTTGCAAACAGTTGGAATCAGCCTTGAAAAGTGCACTGTGAAGCTCCAAGCTCTAAAACTGTTTCTTGAAGATCAGCGCAATGAAATTGTGGAGAGGGCCATTTATTATGCAACTACAAAGTTAAGGAAATGGACATTTCTATGGAGAGAAGAGGGAGAGTAAAGCTCCGAAAAAAGGATGCCAGGAGAGATGGCAAAGGATGCTGGTCTCACACTGCCAGAGGAAGTAAAAAGGGCTATGTTTGAGTGTCTTGATTGCTTTCATCAAGAATTGAAGATTCGTTCTAAGGCAATGAATCAAATTCTGTCAATCTTCGCTATTATTCAGCCAAACACTTTGGTTGTTGCAACAGAAGAAGAACTTCGGAAGTATATTCCGAATTTAACTCAGATTTTCGATGAATTCTCTAATGAAGATATCAGTGTGGAAATTGGACGACTTCGGAGGCATTTGGAAGCTGCCAAAATCAGCGTTGAAGAGGCAAAGAAATGGACAGCATTGCAGTTTCTGGAGTTTATTGTGAAAGGGGATTTTTGTGAATCTTTGCCAAGCTTGTCACTGCGTTTGAGATTCTTTTTGACTGTCTGTGTGTCTATTGCTTCATGTGAAAGAAGTTTTTCCAAATTGAAATTGATAAAAAATTTCTTTCGCTCGACCATGAGTCAGACAAGATTGACAAATCTGGCTTTACTTTCAGTTGAACATGAATATGCAAAGAAGGTGAATTTTGATGAGGTCATTGATCAATTTGCAGAAATCAAGGCTCGAAAGCAGAGACTGTGAATTCTCTCTATTTACCTTTGAAGAATAGGCTGAGCGTTCAGACTGGATTTCCTGTGTTTTTTGTATAAAATAAAATGCAGTATTACCTGTTCACTGAATTTTTAATGTCTTGCATTTTTCTTATTTCCAATTTGCTTATGACAGTACTGTACTGTTTAAAAATCTACTTGCAAACATAATATATTTTTCTGTGTGTTTAAATTTTAAAATTATTTATGGGGGGTGCCAAAGGAAGGATCCGCCCCGGATGCCAAATACTTTAGGTACGCCCCTGGTTGGAAGATAGAGAACAGAGAGTAATTCTAAATGGTCATAAATCTGGGTGGCAGAAAGTGAAAAGTGGGGTACCACAGGGATCAGTTTTGGTCCCATTACTCCTTATTTTATATCTCAATAATTTAGAGAAAGGAGTAGGTTGTAAAATTTTTAAATTTGCAGATGATACAAAAGTAATTGCTTCAATTACAAATATAGAAAATTCTTATAAACTGCAAAAGGATCTTGATAGATTGGTTGCTTGGGCTAGTAAATGGCAGATGGAATTCAATGTTCAAAAATGAAAAGTCATGCATTTTGGTAGAAATAATGAAAACTTTAGTTATGAGATGCAAGGGAACTGGTTGGGGGATGTTTGAAAGGAAAAGGATCTTGGCATTATAGTTTATAGTGATCTAAAAAATTTTAAGTAGTGTTTAGAGGCTAGAAATAAAGCAAATAAAATGTTAGGTATTATTAAGAGGAATGTTAGTTAGAAGAGTAAGGAAGTGATCTGTAAATTATATAATTCTTATGTTAGGCCTCACTTAGAATATTGCATTCAAGCTTGGTCCCCTCACCTTAGAAATGATATTGATATGCTAGAAGGTCTGCATCGTAGGGCAACCAAGCTTATCCTTAACCAAAGAAGATTGGAATACAGGAATAGATTAAAGGAATTAGGTATGTTTAGTTTTGAGAGACGATGTACTGTATGAGGGGAGATATGATACAGATGTTCAAAATGTTTTCAGGTTTGGACAATTTAGATGTAGGCTACATAACTTTTTCTCACTAGTTACTGATGGGATAACTCGTGGGCATAATAAGAAAATTAGAAAACAGACTTGTAGACTTGATCTTTGAAAATACTTTTTCAGTCATAGAGTAGTAGATGTTTGGAATGACTTGCCATATGATCTACAGATCTACAGAAGCTAAGGCTAACAAGGATCCTAAGATCCACTCTAGGGTTAGCCCGAGAGAAAGGAAAGAGGAGGGGGTTAAAAGAGGAGAGTAAGTAGCAAACTCTATCATTCGTGGGTTAACATTCATTGAGAAAAAGAGAAAGAAAGACTCCCTATCATCATCCGCCGGCCACTGCCGACAAGTCGGAAAAATAGTCGAAGAGCATAGGAAAGGGGTGGAAGATGAAAAAAAGTAAAATAAGAACGCTTACAAACCATGCAAACACAGTCTTAACTCACTCTCATACCATGCAAACTACATACATACAAGTAGAAAGAGGATAAAAAAAAGTAGGTAGAGTATAACAAAAGGTGGGTTAGTTTACGCTACGAGCTACATCTACGTTCGTGTTAGTCTAATTTTTTTTTTTTAATAATTTTATTGCTGCATCACACGCTGGCATATCAGAAGCTGGCATTAGTCGTCAACAGACTCATCCCCGATCACCACCCCCAGAGCTCCTGTTGCTAATTGTTTTATTATTTTAAACAACGTTAATGTTTTTAAAATGCCTATCTAAACGATTCTTAAACATATTAACGCTGGTAGAGTCCACGACGGGCGCGGGAAGATTATTCCATTTATCAATTACTTTAAACGTAAAGAAGTTTTTAGCGATATTAGTAATGAAACATCTGCCACGCAACTTAAATCCGTTATTACGAGTGTTGCTATTGTCGAAAGTGAACAGTTTGTCAAAATTTACGTTATCGATGTTATTAACGATTTTGAAAACTTCAATAAGCTCCCCCTTAATCTCCTAGTTTTAAGTGAATGCAAGTCTAACTCTTTAATCCTATCTTCATAAGGCTTGTTGCGCAATGACGGAATTAGTTTCGTGGCACGACGCTGAACCCTTTCTAACCTATCAATATCCTCACGCAAATACGGGCACCAAAACTGAACGGCATATTCTAAATGAGGCCTTCATCGGTGAACAATACAGTATTAAAATCTGCTTTCACGTACTGACGCGCCCATTCAACACGCTGCTTCTTGTACCTGGGTGTTAATGGTGACTAAATCGTAGGTTTACACGTCTTGCCAATTGTTTGGAGGATTCCACATCGAGATGTTCTTGGTACATTATGTATGCCAGCCTGCTCAGAAACCTCTTTACTTGAGGACAATGAGTGCTTTGCAATTCGCGCTTGATTACAGATATCCGCCGCCTTGTCACTTTTCTTTAGCTCCTTTATCACTTCGCTGCCTCAGTTTGGTACCCTCCGCTACAAACTTGTTTACAGTTCGATAAGCTCTGCCAAACTGCTTCGCAGTTTCAATAGATTTTATATTTTCAGCGAGTAACTTGACTATTTTTCTTTTCTCAGTGTTAAATCCTTCTTCTTACCCATTTTCACCATTTAGATCCATAAATAGAATACTTGCTTAATAATTCGGAACACAATATTTTATATATTTTTCAATAAAATGAGATAATTATTTTAATTATCAAAATATTTTATCGAAATAAATACCATCAATGCTGCTATATATAATGATTATTTACTACAAATTTCATTGAAATCGGGGAAAAACTTTTGAAAACATTGGAGAAAATATAATCTGCTTAATAATTTGGAACGCAGTGTATCTATTAAAGTTAGCTGATGTGGTAAACAGTATAATTAGCTGACTTCAGTTTGACATCTTGCAAGATTTTATTATTATTAAAAATGTAGCTCATGACTTGGATTACCTCGATAGGCCCGAGTTACTTCATGTTTTTCAAATGAAATGTAATGTAATGTAAATTTCCAAGCTTACACACGTATGACGTATCCTTATCACTTCTCTTTATCATCATGCTGACACTGATGTTAACTTACAAGAAGAGTGATTCGCTATTAATACCACATACTGCATTTCAGGTAAATAAAGAGCTGATAAGAACAAATTAAGCATCAAGAAATTCCTTAAATTTCAGAACATCAATTCAGGGTATTAAAAACATAAATTTACTGATAAAAATAAAGAAACTGCCTTTGTTTCAACAAACGCAAAGAACAAGGCATTACTGATAACACCCTTCTCTCTACAAACTACAATTTTTAACGTGCGTTAGACTCACCTTCCTCCATCCAACCGAACGATCATTATTTCAGAGTATCATATGAACAATTGAATACTGTTATCTTGGTTTGGGGGCCATGGCCCCAGTGGCCCCCCCTAGCTACGTCCCTGCCATTGTTAGACCAAATTCTATCCTTGAGACGTTGTATCTACATAAAGTTTACGTAATATCACAACGTTATGAAGACGTAACTGAGACCACACAAATTTACGTTGTATCTACGTCACAGTGCTAAAATGCAACCTTGTGACAACGTCGTATCTACGTAAAATTGTTAGCTGGAGGTAGCGGTAGCGCGCACAACACTGGTGATTTCACTAGTGTCTTACGATAAAGTTTACTGCCACCAAATTCTTCACCCTCGCTCAGTTGCTGTCTTTGTACAGGGGTCTTCCCCGCACCTGTATGGAGCATGCTTCTCAATTTGGGGTGGTTCATAACTATATAGGGGCAATTTTTTTTTAATATTTCCTAGCTCCCACTCACTGAAGTTGTGAGGTTCTGTGAGAAAATGTTGCAGGTAAATTTTCGTTTCGATCAGTTCATATTTAGGGGTCGTTCACGAGTTTCGAAATTTATCTTTCTATCACTGTAATAGGTATTATATGGTATGCACTACAGCTCCACCGCCTCTGGGTCCTCCCCCATCCACGAACTGATGGATGAGTACTATCCGTTCTACGACGGGAGTGTCATGGTTGGCAAACACTCATTGTCGTCCAGTCAAAGAGATTTTTCTGGCATCCGGAAACTTCAGGCGATGCTCCGACACTACTTGCAGCAGATACTGCAGCTGCTCATCGTCTTTGGTGTGGCGGTTGCTGTACTGTTGGACGAGGGCCACAGCTCGCTCGGCGTGGTCATTTACCACCCTGAAGTTTTCCATAACCCGAAGCGCCGCCTGAAACTCCTCCATTTTTTCCCATTCATCCGGATCTTTGTTCAAGAAACTTGCAGACAATTGCAATCGTTCGAAGAACCCCATCGAATTCTTCGTCACAAGGATCTCCAAAGACGAACTGAGAGGCGGGTTGACACGCTTTGGAATCTGCTCTCCACCCTCTTTCTTGTATCGGGCTGCGACCATCCGACGTTGCAGATGGAACATCGGCATCGAAGAAGGCCATTGATTGAAATAATTTCCTCAGAGAGGTACCAAAGCTGTCCTGCCAGCTTCTGACTGGCTGCTTTGGAGATCTTCTTCTGTGGATACGACCTCAATGATTCCAAGAGGCAGAGGTCCTGGGCTGGAGCGGAAGCGGCCATCGGAGCAGTGAACCATGCCTTCAGGTAGACTGTCACAGCGAAGATGCTCATGTCTTGCAAGCATGTTTTCTCTTTCGGTGTGAGATGTTGCAATTGCTCCCGGAACATCCACATCTTGATAAAATACAGGACCTTGCACATCCAGCGAATCGAATCGGCGATTCAAGATTTCCACCAAGGAAGACAATGGCGAGTTCCAAAAATTCCTTGTAATCGTCTCGGTAAGTTTCGCGCTGGATTTGGTCTTTGGCGAACTTCAGAAGTTCTTCTCTGACTGGTAATAGGGATGGACCAATAGTGGGGTCGTCGACACCTGTTTGGAACTTGCTTTTGTCGATGTAGTTCCACTGTTGCTGGAATCTTTTGAATAACAGAACTTTAGGACCAGAAATTGCATCATGACACGCCGTGAACGCGGCGGCGACAACTAGCTCCATGATATGATGCCTGCATGCAAAGTAGAGCAGCTTTTTCTGCAACTTCTGCTCTAGGAGCAAACAACATCCTGAGTGACGGCCAGTGTTAGCAGCGGCAGTGTCGAAACACATCCCCACCATTCTTTCACTTAGTCCTCAAAGTTGCAAGAGATCGAGCACCGCTTGTGCCTGTTGTTGACCACTTCCCGAAGCAATTTTTGGCACTACAAAAAGCTGGCAGTTGCCATCTGAGGTGGACAATAAGACGGGAAGCCAGTCCACCTGCTCGTTGTTGGTAAGGTCTAGCAGAAGCTTTCCACCCCAGTGCACCACCACTAGTCCGGAATGGAATCCTTTTTTGGACCGATTCAGCCTGCTGCCTGCGATGATGCTCTCGGCTGCGCTTCACAGAGGATCGGCTGAGAGTCAGTTCCTCGAGGTTTTGGCCAAGGCTGTGAACTGTTTCCAATACAATGTAAAGCACCATCTGGTCACTCACCCCTGTCCTGTCTAAGGCTGAAGATAATTCTGAGTTGAAAATATTCTTGGTCTGGCGTGTTCTTTTTTGGGGGGGGAGAAAGACAACCTCCAGTGGCTCCCTCAAGAAACTCGTCATCGGCAGAACTTGAATAAGCAAGTTCGGCTGTTTTGGATGTCGAGGCTTGCTCTTCGACTGCTTTCCTCTTTCGGACGTCTTCCTCTGATTTCCGCTTTGCAACCTTCTGCTCCTTCTCCGCCAATTTTTTGTCGACGGAGCCCATTGTGTCACGCCGACCGGGCTCTCTTTGAGCGAGAAGGAAGTCGCGATCTTCTTGAAACTAGATCGTTTGGAGAGCGTTTCCATGTGCAATGTCGAACAAATTGGTTAGCTTGTTTTTGAAAAACGTCTCGTTTTGGACTTGTTTTGGATTTCGCCTTCCCTTGTTCTTTTTCAAAGCCTGCCACTCTTTGAACAAGACCAAAAGCTTCTCCAAACAGTGGTCCTTCCGGCGTGTTGGTATGCGGGCTCTTTCCCAAAATGAGAAAACTTCCTCCAGCACTTCTTCAGCGCTTTGTTTGGTGTCTTTCTTATTCACAACATGATGGTGCAAAAAAACACCTAGGACCTGGTCATTTGAAGGCAGTTTACTGCCTAAAATCTTTTGGTCCGGTTTGTCCAACAAGTAAAAACCACGTGTTTTTGACATGACCGTCACCGTAAGTAAATGTAACCAATATAAACCAATGTATGGTTTACCAATATCTATTAAAATCTATTTCATATAGCTATATTTAACATTCCACCTGTGAAAGAGCAGAAAACGGCATTAATAAGTTCTCTGAGTGACTCAGAGAAGAACATATAACCCCATGAGCGACCACTAATTATGCACCGATGTGAGTGAAATTTTTCACAATTTATTTTCCGCTATAATGACACAGATTAGGTGGGTGGGAGCTGGAAAATCGAAAGTTCGATTTTATGGACCACCCTACTTCTCATGTATGGGGTGGCTCAACCCACACAGCCGTACTTGACCGGGTGGAATCAAAGGTTTCACGTCTAGTCAATTCCCTGCTTCTCACTGACTGTCTTCAATCCCTCTCTCTTTGCCGCAATGTTGTCTCACTCTCTCTTTACTATCGCTATTATAACGGACACTGCTCTTCTGAAATCTCTAACTGCATGCCTCCTCCTTTAAGGAGAGCACTCAGCACCATGCACTTGACACTTTCTCATTCCTTTTCTGTCTATCTCTCTAACGCAAGAGTTAATCGGTATTTTCAGTCTTTCATCTACTCAACCAGTGAACTCTGGAACAATCTTCCTCAATCTATCTTTCCCATTGTCTATAACCTCCAATCTTTCAAACGGAAAGTGTCTAGGCATCTCGAAAAGGGGTGCTTTTACGGGCGTTCGCCCTTAGCCCCTCTATGGAAAAACTATACATGTCTGTCATACACTTTATATTACAGTTCACAACAAGACCTAATTCAAACCCAGGCCAAAACACACCTACAATATGGTATCGTATATAGGGTAGTACCTTTATTTCATAATTAAATACAAATTATAAATTTATTGTATTAGATAACTACAAAATTACTTCGTGATTGGCGACAAAGCCTATTACTGTAGAAATAATAAAAATTGCCATACGTAGAACCAAATATGTAGGCATTGGGCTCACATAACAAGCAAAACGTATTTTTTTCGTATAAAAATTTTCTAGCACTGACTCATGGAAATTACTTCGAGAAGAGAAACAATGAAAATACAAAAATTAGACGTCTGGGGATTTTCCGTTTGCAAACTAAGCGAATTTAAGACATAGAGATTTATATAGCTTAGCTCAGAGCTGCCTAGTTATGAGCGTTGCTGTAGGCAAGGAAGATGTGATTAATCAGTTCTGAGTGAAACACTAATAAAATAAAACTAATAAAACCAAAGGATAGGCCTATCCTTTCATGTATTTAGGCATAGTGAATTGCCTGTATTAATTAGACTGAATAAACTCGTTGCTTAACCCTATCGCCTACATCGAGAGAGAGAGGCGCGATAGGCAGCCGTGCGACCTACAACCAGAAGCAAGATCCAACGAAATAAGAAGGTATGGTAGTTTCCATTTTTATCATTAGACAGCGCTAAATACCGAAGCAAGTAAATTTAACAATTTACCCAGAAAAACAAACTACTTAAGAAGGTCCTTTGAAGACCTCCACAAACATAACTTTTTAACAAAAAGACGTCTGGTCTTTCCCGTCGACTTTAACATTAAATCTGGCGGAAATTTTCACCAGATTGCCAAGTTGATAGCAATCAACCCATAACCCTATTATAGTTTTTCATACCCTCCTTCCTACATAAAAATAAATATCAATTACTTCAACACTACTCCATATTTCATGTGGATCATCAAACATAGTGTCAATAACTGACATAAGTGCAACATTACAGTCACCATCGCGCTTTTCTGCTGTTAAATCAAGGCACTTTGAGTGCATGATTAATTTCTTAGTTTTGGTGGTGACGAGCATCTGCAGCATGTAAATCTGCAGTTGCCCGACAAACACGGAGTGATACTTTTTGAAACTATTTATCATTTCTAATTTTACAGAGAGAAAGGATGACGTATTTGAAGGTTTCGTTCCCAGGGCAATTCACAGTTCGAACTAAGGAGTACCTTCTTCATCTATCGGGGTGCTTACGATTCCGTTCTTCACATGTTTCTCCACAGAAAATGCAGTATCTTTTGAATGAAAATGGTTTTTCCTCTGAACGTCGAAAACGTTTCTGAAAAGCTCATCTCGCGTCTTTTCCTCTGAATTTGTATTTTGAGTGTTTGACATGTAAGTTGATACACACGATCTGCGCAGGCTATAGATAATGTGGCATTCAGTGCTAGCTGTTCGCGTAATTGAGTACGTACAGTTGCCCGCATATGTAATGTTCCTCGCCTCACAGGCGACTCTGTACATGTGGCAACGCCGCAGCGTTAGTCAAGGTACCCCAACTGGGGAAGGTGGGGTAGAGGACAATTGAATGTGCAGTCATTGACATACAGGTAATAATAAGGTAATGCCTGTGTTCATAATTTAATGATTGGGTTTGTTTAACCTCCTTCGCAACGTCTAAGGTCATATGACGGAGGGGACCTACGGCTTTACGTGGGATCCGAATCACAGGTCGCTACATAGTCTGGACGCGGCGGACGGTCTCCCATCCAACTACTATCCGACTCAATGTCGCTTAACTTCGCTGATCAACAGGAAGCAGTGTTACGGCATTGGCTACGACGTAGCCCCTGTGTTCATAAAGATAAACAATTAATATGATCGTGAACAGCGTTGAACTCCATATAGTTTACTAGTCTTGTACAGTAATAAGGTTCTATACACAGATAGCTGTATATGAACAGCTACTACATTCAGGGGCGTACACAGCATTTCTTAAAGGGGGGGCACACACACATTATATATATATACAGTATATACACGGGTGGTCCAAAAAAAACGAGACCAATTTTTTATCACGAATATTTCGGTGGCCGTTGTAGCTAGAGACTTGAAATAAAAATAAAAATAAAATTTAATCAATTCCCTTTCAAATATGTCTTTAACATGATAGAGTCTAGCTGGCCCCTAAATGGCTAAAATCGCCTTTGAAAAAAATTTACTTTCAAAAAATGTTGCGGAAAATAACTCAATGATTCATTTAAATTTTAATATGAGATTTTCAATAGATAAACAAACCCTATCCCGTTCAGTTTTTGATAAAAGACTCGATGTGGCCTCCGTCACGATCAACGACAGCTTGCAATCTTGCTCTCCATTTAGAAATAGCCTTTGCAATTGACTCCTGTGTAAGACTTTCCCAAGCAGCAAGAATTCATTCTCGAAGATGAAGCGCGTTTCTAATTTTCTGACCACGGTAGACTTTTTCTTCTAATGCTGACCACACGAAGTAGTCAATGGGATTTAGATCAGGACTGCTGGGCGGCCAGTTCTCCGGTTCGATAAAGCTGGGGGAATGAGCCCTGAGGTATGTGACTGTTTCTTGGGCAGTGTGGGAAGGGGCTCCATCTTGCATAAAGACAAAGTCATTTGTGTTCTCTCTGATTTCGGATAGCATTGGAGACAAAATAGCATCACGATAGTATTTTGCGTTAATTTTCACACCACGCGTGATAAAAATTATTGATGTTTTTTGCTTAGATGATGCAGAAAGAGAGACCATTACAGACTCAGAAAAATGAGTTTTCTCGCGCAAGAGTCGAGATGGTTCAATGTCCTTTTTTCTTGGACTTCGCGAACGAACACGATCATTTTGTGTGTTTCTAGGCGTTTCAACCGTGAATTTTTTCTCATCCGAGAACCAGATTTTTTCCACTGCTGCATTCGATCGAAATCTCCGCAACAGTTTTTTGCATCTGTCCATTCGTTTTCTTCTCACTAAGTTGGATAGAGCTGTAACAGTCACTCTCTTAAATGTTTTTAAATGAAGATCTTTTTTGATTATCCGTTGGACTGAAGAGCGCGAAATACCAGTCATCTTCGTAATTTCGCGCTCACTTTTACTCGTTCCTGGCTGGTCATCCTGACTTAAAACAAGTTCACTTACAATTTCAATGTTTTCTGCAGTTCTAGTATACTTTGGCTGGCCACTCCCAGCACGACGTTGGATACTGCCAGTTTCACGGTTTTTTCAAAAATGCTGCAACAGTGGGTTTTTTCCAGTTGCGATCTGGATACTCTTTTAGAATTTGTGTCAAGGACATTCGCTTTTCTTCTCGTAAAGATTTGATGATGTACTTGTCGCTTTCTGTCAAATCCATTGTTCTAAATCTGAAAAAGAAAAACGTTGATTAATGTAAAATGATTGAGTACGCAACATTTTTTGAAAGTAAATTTTTTTCAAAGGCGATTTTAGCCATTTAGGGGCCAGCTAGACTCTATCATGTTAAAGACATATTTGAAGGGGAATTGATTAAATTTTATTTTTATTTTTATTTCAGGTCTCTAGCTACAACGGCCACCGAAATATTCGTGATAAAAAATTGGTCTCGTTTTTTTGGGCCACCCGTACTATATAAAATTTAGGGTGGTTCTTATTTTTCGAAATTGCAGATTTCACCGTCTCACCCCCTCAATATATTCCATTTGACAAAAAGACAAAATATGCAAAATCTCAAGTAATTATAAATATTCTTATTGGTGCCGCACAAGGACTCAAATTTAGTTAATTATTGAAACATAAATATAGGATTTTTTTATTAGCGTTCCACTATATGGGCAAATAACTGCAGTTAAAGAAGAGCATAAACTAAAATAGACATTGACTACTGATTAATTAGAAACGGAATTGAACTAAACATTTTAGGACTGAAAGCATGTAGATTTGGCCTAGTAGGGATGGTTGCTTATGAGGCACCCTTAAATATTGATTGATTTTAATAAAACTTCTTTGGTACAAGTTTTATATTAATGGGAAAAAAATGCGGGGGTGAGACCCTCAAATTTTGGTTGATTGGGTGGTTCTTATATGTATAGGAAAAATTAAATATATAAAATTTCGGGGTTTCACCCCCGCATTTTTTTCCTATTAATATAAAACGTGTACCAAAGAAGTTTTATTAAAATCAATTAATATTTAAGGGTGCCTCATAAGCAGCCATCCCTACTAGGCCAAATCTACTATGCTTTCAGTCCTAAAATGTTTAGTTCAATTCCGTTTCTAATTAATCAGTAGTCAATGTCTATTTTAGTTTATGATCTTCTTTAACTGCTGTTATTTGCCCTTATAGTGGAACGCTAATAAAAAAATTCCTATATTTATGTTTCAATAATTAACTAAATTTGAGTCCTTGTGCGGCACCAATAAGAATATTTATAATTACTTGAGATTTTGCATATTTTGTGGTTTTGTCAAATGGAATATATTGACGGGTGAGATGGTCTTCTTCTTCTTCTTCCGCAGCTTATTATCCCATCTTTACATGGGGTCGCTGTTTTTGGTTCGTCTTCTCCACTCTCCTCTGTCGTATACCACGTCTTCCTCCAAGTCCTTCTCCCTGATGTCCGCCACCACACAGTCCCTCCATCTCGTCTTCGGTCTTCCTCTTCTTCTCCGTCCCGGCAACTCCATCTCCAGCACTCTGCGCCCCACATACTCCTCCTCAGTAGTATAGCCGCAAAAGGGGAGAGTGCAGGAATGTTGCAGGTTATTATGTAATGTTGCAAAGGGGGGTGGGGGTTGTTGCAAAGGGGGAGGGGGTTGTTGCAAAGGGGGTTGTTGCAAGGGGGGGAGGGGGGGGGAACTTGGAGGCGGCGTTATCCCCCAAGAGAAAGGAGGAGGAGGAGGAGGGAAAGGAGGAGAGGTGTTCACCTGGCAGGAGCCAAGTGCACACTAAGACTTCCAGCCGGGCTGGCGTTGTTTTATAGGCTCCGAATCAGCCAGAATCAGCCAGTTGGCTGAGCCAAGGGGGGAGAGACGCCTGAAGGAGAGAGAGAGACAGCTGAAGGAGAGAGAGCTGAAGAAGAGAGAGAGATGCCTGTAGGAGGGAGAGACGCTTGAAGAAGAGAGAGATGCCTGTAGGAGGGAGAGACGCATGAAGGAGAGAGGATAGGTACACATGCAGGAGTACACATGCTGGAGGTACACACATACGTGTACATGCAGGAGTACACATGCAGTAGGTACACATGCTGGAGGTACACACATACGCAGGAGTACACATGCTGGATGTACACATGCAGTACACATGCTGGAGGCAAACATGCAGGAGAGAGAGAGAGACGCCTGAAGGAGGAAGATACATGCAGGAGAGAGAGAGAGAGAGAGAGAGAGAGAGACACCTGAAGGACAGAGTGGAGTTCTCCCCCAATTTATTTTCGTTTCCCTAACCTAAGAGGCCACTATGGGGTTTACCAAAGGGCCTGAAATAGAAGGAGCAGAGCTCCTTACTCGGCCGGAGCCGAGGGGGGAATGGTTCTTCACCAGCTTCGCGATCTTTTATAATCCTCTATTCTGGCTGAGTTGCCAGATAGCGCAAGGTATTCCAGATAGCGCCATGTGTCCATTAATCGTGTAACACATATATGACGATAGTTATTCCAATTAAATTCTGTTTAAATACACCTTTATTAATTGCATACCTTTCCAGTTTTTTTTGCAATGATCGGATTGCTAGATATATATTATTATGCTATATATATATATATTATTTATTTTATAACATTTAATTTTAGTTTAGAAGCAAATTTAACATTAACTCCATTGAACTTAAAGAAACAAATAACATAGTTTACCTTCGAAAACGCCATAATAGAAAATAATTAATTTTATGGGTAACTATTTCGACATAAGTTTACTATAATTATATCAGTCTTTTAAATATCTTCTGATATATTATATATAAAATACCACAATATATATTTATAATTATTCAGTAACACATTAGAAAGATTTACGCAATAATAGAATTAACAAAGTTACCCAATAAATAATTCGTTAGACAGAAACGAATTTTTATAAGGATACCCAGCTTCATTAAACTTGAAGATGAACGAAACAAATAACATAGTTATCCATAATTCAGCCCTCACGAATAACGAAACGAAATGATCATTTACGATACAATTCGAAATACGATAATTTACGATACAATTCCACCAAACGAGATGAAAACTTATGAAACATATAGCCTCATTCCCTGCGAAGAAAAAATGAAAAAACGAAATTAAAAGAAACGAAGAAAGTTGGATTTCTCCGAAACCAACCTCGATAAGTAACCCAATGTTCCAAATATTAATATAGCCATTATAATTACTTCTACAATGAATCCAATTAAATTCTGCTTATTAAATAACTTTTTAGACACTTGATTTTTATTATAAATATTTAAGTCACGAATAACAGTGGGAAAAACGTACACACAATATATATATATATATATATATATATATATATATATATATATATATATATAATAAACAACTCATGCACACACACACACACACACACGATGAAAGGCAGAAGCTAAATCAGTTCGAATCGTGTCCCTAGAAACCTTTTTCGTTCGATTCGTGTCCCTAGAGACCTTTTTCGTTCGAATCGTGTCTCTAGGGACCTTTTTCGGGTCGATGGTTTAAGCTATTCGAGCAGAAATCACCACTGACTTCAGATATTAATATTGTCATTGTTATTACTTCTACAATGAAAATATTTACGCGTATTTTGTATGGTGTCATATAGAAATATAATGATGAGATGCTTTTTTAAAATATAATTTGAAGCCAATTAAATTCTACTTATTAATAAATAACTTTTTACACACAAACTACATCTTAACTGCAAACACCTTGCACATCAATTCTTATTATCATTATTATTATTATTTCTACAATGAAACGGGGTCGGGCCGAAGAACGGGTGAGAGATCTCCCCCCCATATATATATATATATATATATAAATTGAATTTACCGTGGCACACCATGTTTGGCAAATGCTTTAGTGGTGCAAGCCTCATTTACTGATGCATATTATATCTATCGGGCAAATAACTTTTAATTCAGTCACTGATTGACCCTCTAATACCGCAACAGCACAAATTATTGAGTAGAATGTTGTGTTCTATTACATCAAACAACTTACTCATACCCACTGCCATAATTTTCTTTTATCATAACTCAGCCGAGCAACTAAGCGACGTTGGATCTGAGTGGTAGTTGGATGGGGAGTCGCAGCAGATAATTTACATTCGATAAATGTAATGAAATAATTAAATAAAATATGCATTTATTTTTATATCACGGATGGAGTCGATGTAGACAATGCAGGTCTTGAGCTTAAATTATCTAAAACCATAACAATACAAATTATTTCAATAGAATATTATGGTCTATTACATTATTACACCTTGCCCAGATCCATTACCAATAACCTCAATTTAGTAATAATAACAATTATCTCTCATACACAATATATATATATATATATATATATATATATATATATATATATATAAAGAGAGCGAGAGATGCGGGAAATTGAGTAAATGGAAATATTATTTTCTCGAAAACTATGGGTGATAGAAAACTTCTGAAACCATATTTGGATCAATATCAAAAGTTCTATACGAATCACCAAATAATTTTCAAAGGAGAATAAGAGCATTAATTCTATTAGTGAAATATAAAGATGCAATTACTCGTCCGGTCTCGTTATAGCGGAATGGTACACGTCATAGCTCCACCCAGCTACATCGGCAGCCAATCACGACGAACATCTGGTCTTTTGGGCGGAGCTTGGCGAATGTGCATATAAAAGGGGATATTTTCAGTTGGGAGTAACAGTAGCTATTTTTGCATCAGTGAATAATCAACCATGGACCTGTACGTCTCCCCAGACTTGTATGAAGAACGTGATACTGCCGCATTAACCACAATTAGTCTTTTCAATGCGGCTGATTGTGGCGAACTATTTTCGACGCAAACCGTAGAAGATATTTGCAGTGACGCTCCTTACAATCCGACGCAAGGGACTACCATAGAAATGTAAGTGTCCATAATTCGATTTTATATATATACGGAGAGTTGTAGTATCTCGTCAAATAGATACTAGTCAAAAATGTCAATCAATGTTATTTCCCCATCATGCTAAAATCGAAATTGGTAATCGAACCAAAGATATCTTCACATAATGGAGATCTGTCTGTCTGTATACTCTGTATATGTTTTCCTTTAAGGTCCGATGAGGATTTGACACGAGTTATACAATCTTTTGAAGGGAATACGGATGATATACTGATCAGTCAGCAGTGTCACACATCCTCCACCATGGACCTGTACGTCTCCCCAGACTTGTATGAAGAACGTGATACTGCAGCATTAACCACAATTAGTCTTTTCAATGCGGCTGATTGTGGCGAACTATTTTCGACGCAAACCGTAGAAGATATTTGCAGTGACGCTCCTTACAATCCGACGCAAGGGACTACCATAGAAATGTAAGTGTCCATAATTAGAATTTTATATATATACGGAGAGTTGTAGTATCTCGTCAAATAGATACTAGTCAAAAATGTCAATCAATGTTATTTCCCCATCATGCTAAAATCGAAATTGGTAATCGAACCAAAGATATCTTCACATAATGGGGATCTGTCTGTCTGTATACTCTGTATATGTTTTCCTTTAAGGTCCGATGAGGATTTGACACGAGTTATACAATCTTTTGAAGGGAATACGGATGATATACTAATCAGTCAACAATGTCAAATAATGTAAGTGTTTTTCGATCTTTTTGGGATAAGAAGACGCAATATATTTTCATAAATTTATTAAATGAAAGAAATCAGTACAATAAACGAATATACAAATATACGAACAAAAACATTATAATATACAACGAGTACGTACAATTGGAAAACGGTTTTTTATCTGTCTGCATACCATTTCATCGTTTCGGTGAGTGTGACACGGGTCAAATAAATTTAAAAAATTTATAAATTCTTTATCATTTGACATATGCATGAGAAATGAGACACAGTACATTCCGCAAACATTAGTAAAATATCCCTGCATACGAAATGGGTTCCATACAACTTCGGGAATATGTAACTGAGCGAGAAATTTTACAATAATAGGGTCACTCCAGGGTTGAGTACCGAGTGAATCAAAATAGTACAGGCGCTGTCTATTTTTAAAATAGACAGCGATCCAGTGAATCCCTTCATTACCGATGATGTCTGTGTTCACAATAAGACTACCGCATTCTCGCGTACTTGGCAAACTCAATGTTTCATTCTTCGCAAACACGCCGATAAATTTGGAACGTGTGACTCGCTCCATTACTTTCTGAAGTGTATTAGCATCCATTTTAAAAGTCAGTGATAACGCTTCTAAATCTATCTACTTCTATTAGGGCTTGCGATTCGAGATATACTAGTACACTAATAGGAGCGTCTATAGGCTTTGCGAATTCCAGCCGCACTGAGATGTTACCGCTCTGCTGTGGTGTTAAATGGGTATTTACGCTAGCAGATAAGTCAGGTGTAATGTCAAACGGATAAAGGTTAAATTGATCAATGAATTCTTCCTGCGTTACCCCATTACCAAGCTCATCACAATCACCTGCAATATGGGTCAGATTACTATAGGCTCTGGCACAAAGAGGTAACACAGCGTCTGATGAATAGTCCGTACCCATTGTTCCACCCAAAGCAGTGCCATTAACGTATAGAGTTATATTTTTAAGTCCGAAATTCTCGAATTTAAAGGCACTCTTTTTATATTTTCCATTCACCGAAGCGTGGTCCTGCATGCCGATTAATATCCTTTTAGGAAGATTTCCCAGGGCAATGTTTTCTATCTGCTTCGATGCCAACCCTGCAGGAACCGTATATAGTTTGATCTGCACTCTGTTAATAGGATATTTCACTGTAGCGTTTAGTAAATTTTTCTCAATTTCTAGTTGTTTTGGTGAACTTAATTTCACTCGCCGTACGCGGAGGTATGTGTCCATAATGTGAACCACAACGGACTTTGCACCCTCTTCTTGATTCGCATCCAGATTTAAGCAGATCTCAGGACTCGTGCGGGTGAGCTTTATTTTCATATCCACCCCGTTCACAAGCAACTTCTCCTGGAAAGTGAAATCTGTGTGCAACCGTCCAAAACACTCGTATATTTTCTTTTTAGAATTTTTAAATTTGTCCTTTATACTATTTTCATCTTTAGTTTGATAATATCCCTCCGCACTTAAAAAGGTAGCCTTCGCTTCTTTGGAAAAGTTGAGGACATTTTCCAAATAGGCTCGTAGATGATAGTACCCCGTGCCTGCCGATATGTTGGTCTGATTTAAATATACGTCACACTGGTTGAATATGGCGTGCAGAAAGTTTGTTTCAGGGTATACAGCATATTTGTCATCGCAGGCCGTTCCATCAGAATGGGCTATACGTAGCTTAGCGTACATGTGCACACAGCTTGGATCAAAAAAGTAAGGACCTGAGCTGGGTATCACGAATTCTATAGGTGCACTCGGGAACTAATTGTGTTTAAAGGGTTAATTGTAATAAAGTCACTGTGCTCAATAGAAACTTGGGTTGGCGGGAGCTCAAAAAAGGACAGCTCCGACTTACAGCATTGTGAACTACATGGGTGGATGAAGCGTGCCATGGCGAAATAGTGACTCCTCTCTCGACAAGTGGTAAACAAACTATGATTCATGAGATCAATATCCTTAGCTTATATCAGTCAAAAAAGTGGTCAACCATAGGTTTCATTCGCTTACAGCATTTCTTTTTTGATAGCCTTTTACGTTTAATACCACGTGACCCCTTCTTCTTCTTCCAGGGAGCCCTCTCTTCTTCTTCCCGCCACCACGCATTTTTCTCTTTGCATCTTTGATGATTTCGTTCCGTGTACGCTTTAAATGTTTTTTTAGAGCTTCTTTAGGTTTAGCCCCGGCCAATATGTCTTCTGCAGTGTTAAGGCCTGATTGTAGCGCTTTCCTTCCAAGGTATCTGGCACCCCTCTTCAGCAAAGGAACAGCCGTACGTAGTATGGATGAAAAAATGGATCCAAGTCCACTACCGCGCTGGTATCGCATCCCTCGATAGACGGTGAAAGGCTTTCTATCCATTATAACTCAGTGCGTCGAAAGTGTAGCTTCACTGTTAAGCTCCCGTTACCGAATGGGAATTTTCGCCCTCAATCGTTCTTATATATATTGTGATATTGGTTATTAAATTAGTTGCGACATTCACATAATGGGGTCTGTCATATGTAATACTCAAACTCCTTCCTCTATGGTTGGGGATGTGAGCAATGCGCAGCAGGCGTGCCTGGGTATCCCCAACAAACTGGTGCTCCACTATATTACTGTAAATATAGCACATGTCTGGGGACCTTTCAGCCAATTTCTCCATCTTCAATTGATACATTAATCTGGACAAGTTATACTATGTCTCGTGAAATGTGTCTCTTTGGAAGGCTGCGCTATATCGGCCGTTGGTTAGAATTTTGAACTTTCTATGTTCTTTAAGACATCTGTTAGTCTTTGATTTTAGGATTAGTGTATGTGCAGGGTTGTTTACGATTTCATATACTAAATCATTCGTAAGGTTTGAGTTTCTTAAACTTACGTTTAAGCCTCTCACAACATCCTCGGCCGAACCATATTGACCCGGCCCTAGTCTTACTTCTGTACTGTAATACCGTGCAATCTTAGTCCAAGCGATGCGCATAGTTTCATCCATAGCTACCCCAGCTTTTTCACACTCGTCAATGTCTCTAAGAATCGTAAAAACGGTTTCTTTATGTTCAATATTTAAAAAGACGGTGTCCAGCTGAATTTCGCATATCCCCACCTCATACGAATCACGACCCAATTCAATATGCCCATGGAGTTCTGTTACAAAGTTGGCTAGCGTGTTGTTAGGGTGTACAGACAGGGACGAGGAGGACGGGAGTGTGACGTAGAAATGGTTAGGAGCCATGTTGCATACTATTTAAGCTTCATTATTGCATCAGCTTTTATATAGGTGTTGAAGCTTTCTGGGTACCCTAGCCATTTCACCAGGTACATTTTTCTCCTTCCTGAACCTTTGCTTCCTAAAATTTTCTCAATTTTAAACACATTTTTTTCTAAATTAAACGCAACTTTCTGCAATTCCTCGCGGTAAAAGCCTCCTGAGATTTCTTCCCCATTCAAATCTTCAATGTAATACATCATTATCACACCTTTAGGTCTCACAGCCCTAACTTTAAAAATCTCGCGTGTCCATCCTTGCTCAAAACCCTTTGCGAATTTATTCCCCGAACGCGACAGCCTTACATAATCATTGGTTTTGAAGCGCACAGAGTGTGGTGGTGGTGGTGGTGGTGGTGGTGGTGGTCCATCTCTTCTCGGGAGCGTACCTCTTTCTAAAACTTCGTTAGGTGTTGCCCCAATCGTGCGATGGTGTGAGCGGTTGTAGGATGATGCCAATGGTTCCAGAATGTCTAGAAATCTGTATGTGTTTTTATGTGTAAAATAACGGTGCATGCGTTCCTTTATGGTGCGCTGAACTCTTTCAGCTAAAGAAGCCTTATGTATAGAATTGGTTGTGTAATAGCTGATATTAAACTCTGTCAACATATTCTGAAAAGCACGGCCTATAAACTCCTTCCCCATATCCGTACAAAAATAGCCAGGAACCCTGTTTTCTTTTAACATTAGCGTTTTGGTGGCTTTAGCAACTGTTTCAGGTGATTTATTTTTCAGAGGAACTAGCCACAGATATCTAGAGAATACGTCTATTATGAATAGAATGTAGCGGTAACCATCGTTATACACAGAATATCTTTGCATGTCTGTTAAATCTGCTTGCCAAATAGAATCAATCGAGGAAGCCGTTGTCTTGGCTGTTTTAAACCTTTTTCTCACAGGCTTATGAAGCGTATAAGCGTCCTGCTCCCTCAAAAATCTTTCAACATCTTTTTTTCCTACTCCGTAAACGTACAGTCTATCTACGCCGCCGTAAGAGATGGGGTAGAAATGTCATAATAACGTTTAGTTAATACGTTAGCCATTTGCGTATTTTAGAGGCACGTGGGTAGGGTTGGTTTAACCTCTTCTTGCTCCTCTTCAAAGGTGTTACCGCAGGGGGTGACGGCGCCTTCAATTGTGTCACAGGCGTTGCATGTTCCAAGTCTTTTAACCTGTTCAGATTTCCTATCAACGTTTTAGGGACATTTATTTGTTGTAGTCTTGCTTTAATATGCTTCCATCCTGATGGTGATGGCCTATCCCACTTTCTCACCAGATCATGGACAATGTCTACGATATTCGATCCCTGTACCTTTGATCCTTCCACAATGATCTTCCCTGTATCGGTCCATTGTATGGCGGGATCCTCATTCAATAGATTATAAAGACCTAAGCCTTTACTCCTCAATGTATGTGGGAGGGTATTTTTTAATACATGTTCGATATGTTGTGTGGCTAATCTTTTTGGTTGGTCAGCTGTATCGTCGGGTACAGGTCCTATGTCGCCATCGTCCCCCGTGCTGTGCCTAATAACCACAGGAATCTCCGTAGGGATCTTATAATTTTCGTACTCGTGAAGAAATTTCTGCAGAGCTTCTTGGTATAAGATTCTTTTCTCATCAGGTGTTTTTTCACTGTTTAATAGGGCTAACAATTCGCTTTCCATTCTTTTAAGTCTGCTTTTAACGGGGATCTAGATCCGTGTCTCTTTGCAGTGAAGCGTACACCTCGTGGGAATCACTACCACTTTCTTCATTATATTAATCTAGTCAGTAAAGGGCCCAAAACTGAAAATAAGATGGGGAGAAATGACCCTCCTGTTTGCACAATAACTCGTTTTTTCTTCGCTACAGTTTGACTTTTACGAGCGAGTGTACGTATTATGTTCTTGTAGCGGCGTAGGCGAGCCTTCTGATGGGTTTTCATTGATACATTGCAATTTATAACGTTAAGACAGATTTCACAGATGCATTTTAAAAAGTCGGCGTCGATATTTTTAATAAACATCTGCTGCATTGCCCGGGGCAGTCGATGATAGATTTTTATTAATTCATGGTATTTCTTTAGTCTCTTTGTCATTCTGGAATATACACCGTTTCAGGCTCGTTTGGAAATATATTCGTTCGCAGAAGCACTCTAAACGTGTTTCGCGGATGAAGGTCGCAAAGCAAATATCCGTAACGCGTGCTTGTAGCTTCTTTATAAACTTCCAAAAACTCCTTACGCTGATTCGGGAACATTTGATTGGCTAATACCCCAATTTGTGATACATCTCTACGTTGCGCGAATAAGACTAGATATTGCGTATTTAACGACACATCGCGCATGTATCTATTTTTGAAAAATAGATTCTGATTGATGAAGAACACGCTTACGTTAAGATGGTGGGAGTATACTGTAATGTCTCGGCAAACGTTTTATCCATCTCCAACATGAGATCGTCAATTACAATGATTGTATGTTCAGTTCCCTTTAGCGAATTAACGTCATATACACCTTGTGGAACAAAATATCATCTTGGTACTCGTTGAACGCTGATTGATACGTCGAATAGCACCATATAACTTTATGCACAAATTTCGAGAACATCTCGCCCTTTCTTTAATGATTTTAAGCATAAACACAGTTTTACCACATCCTGTAGGTCCAGATATAATACATGTGGATGGGCTCGTGAATCTGAATTTTTCTACAGAGTCCATTTCTAACACGTCACACTCCTAAGTGGGTCATTTACAAAATATTACAAATTTTGAGTGCTGATCCTTATATTTCTTCTCCCACAGAACCGACGATGAGGTAGAGCACCCTACCATTACGGATGACCTCGACGACAGTGTAGTTATGATCTCTTCCCCTGAACCCTCACCAGCGATACAGGTTGCACGTCCAAAGCGGAGGTATGAGAACCCCACATCAGGTATAAAGCGACCGAAATACGTACCTGTTGCAGCAGACCCCCAACCCTCTACCTCTTACGCAACAACCTCCCAGCAGCAGCACCTAATATACCCCCTTATTCTGCCCCCCGTTCTGTTAAGTCTACAATAATAGATCCCCAACCCTCCTACGCAACAGGGCCCCATCAGCAGCAGCACCTAATATAGCCACTAATTCATCTGCCCCCCGTTCTGTTGAGGATGTTATTACGTTAGAGTTAGTGCGATCCGCAGCCCCCACCCCCGCCTTGACTAGAAATCGGTATAGAGTCAGGGTCGACCCTAGAGCCCTGTATAGCAATGGTATTGAGCGCGGGATACGCAGGGTAGTACAGCATATTATAGAGTTTGCTCTTCAGAATCGCGACGAGCGTGAGGTCAGGACGAGTCTGTCCTTTGGATTCGGGTCAGATGACGGTGATGTAGACGATTATTGGGTGATAGTACCGTTAGACGTTTGGCTGCTGAAGATGTAGAATAATATTAGGGCGTATAATGCAAGCCGTCCAAAGTAGTATAGCCTTCAATATGGACAACTTCACGGTAAATATTGACCGTGTATTCCGTGTTGCGGGTCATAGTGCCATACCGTACACTCTTAACTTCAATTCTCCAACTATTTACCGAAGGCATATAAACGTCGATCGTGGTTGCGGCTTTATAGCAGTACTCTTAGCACGTATGTTTACTGTACAAAATACACGGACTCAAAAAATTTGGCTGCCTACGATCGTTGAGCGTGCCCGTAAACTAGCTGTAGACTGTGAACTTGAATTTGACTGTAATATGGGTCCTGAAGAGCTGAGAAAGGTAGAACAGGAAATGAATGTGCGCATAGTTATATTTGGTTTGGATGATCGCCGCCGGACTGTGTATGTTTTTAAAAGCTGTGTGAAAGATCGTACAAGGCCCCTACTTATTTTAGGATTGTTAGGAACAACGTATCTCCCCATCCGTAATATAAGGGGGCTTTACGCGAGTTATGACAAAAGTCGAAAATATGGGAGACATCATGATTTGTGTAAGGGGTGCCTCGAGTTTGCGGATGATATAGTGAGACATTGTAAAGAATGTCACATGGTATGTGAGCAGTGTAAAAGCACCAAATGTGAAAGCGCGTGTAGTTGAGAAGAGAGACTGTGATGTGTGTAGACGCACATTTTTCAATAATAGCTGCTTTGATCTCCATAAATCAATTGGTACGTGCAGGAAAATGAGAATCTGTGAATGTGGTATGTTTCACACAATGGATAATTGGGGAAAATTTAAGCACAAGTGCGACGTAATTCACTGTCCTACATGCCAGGAGGAATATAAGGCGGATGGAGTAAAGCATGTGTGTTATATGAAAGATGCTAAGCCTAAAAATAACCCTTGTATAACTGTGTACTACGATATAGAAACATATACGAACGCTGAAACCAAAGAGGTAATTCCACATTTACTTGTGAGCCAGACCATCTGTGATGAGTGTATGGGTATCGAATGTGACGAGTGCCCCAAATGCGGTAAACGGACAAACGTTTTTAAAACGAATGTCAGCGATAGTCCTGTGAAACTATTTGTGTCCTATATTGTCAAGTTAGCCGACAAGTTCAAAAAAATGACTGTGTATATTCTCGCCCATAACGGGGCAAAGTTTGACACGCAGTTCCTTTATAAGGAGTTGCTTGAACACGAATCCTCTGAGATATTTACAGGTGATCCATTGAAAAGAGGCAACAAATTAATACAGATGCAGATAAGAGGCAATGTACAATTTAAAGATACTTTATTATTCACACCTTGTAAATTAGCAAAGCTACCCAAGGTGATGGGAGTAGCAGCTGAAGTTCCAAAGGATACTTCCCATACACTTTCCTCACCAGCGAGACTTTAAACTACGTAGGCCCACCACCCCCCAAACATTATTTTGACTGCATGGATGAACGTGAAGACTTTGATCGATACTACGACAGTTTTAATGAAAGTAACCCTTATAATATAGCTGATGAATGTGAGCGTTATTGCGTGAATGATGTGCGCGTGCTTAGAGTATGTTTCCAGGCCTTTAGAAGTATGTACATAGCCCGTTTCAAATGCGATCCACTGCAAGTCGCAACCACCATCGCATCATTATGTTTTACGGTGTTCAAGAATAACTTCATGCCTAAAGACACCTTAGCCATTATTCACCGAAACAACCCCCGCAGTTACGGACACAAGGCTATTTACTGGCTCATACACCTGCAGCAACAAACAGGTGTATACATAAAGCACGCCCGCAACACGGGTGAAGTACCCATTAAGATTAATGGACGTGTTTTTTGGGTTGATGGGTTAAGTGAAAACCGTGTCACTGGTGTGAAGACTGTGTACTCCTTTAACGGTTGCTGGTGGCATGGATGCCCCCGCCCTGAGTGCGGTATCGTCGGAGATATCCACGGTAGATCTCCTGCCGACTGTCTTGCATCGATCCGCACCCGCGATCAACTTATAGGATCACAGTTCACTCACAAAGTCTTGTGGGAGCATGAATATGATGCACGGATGGAGACAGACGATGTATACCGTGAGGAAATAAAAACGATCAAGCGTTCAATGGTGCTGGATCCTCTCAAATGTGGTGATAGCTTGTTTGGAGGACGTACAAATCCTTTCAGACTATACTTCCCACCTACGGAGGGCGTGAAGCTCCATTACTACGATTTCTGTTCTTTATACCCATACGTGATGAAGAGCAATCCGTACCCCGTGGGCGCTCCTGAGAAACTGGTGGGGCCTAGCCTACCATCCATCAATGAATTTTCAAAAAATTTGAATGATCATTACTTTGGGCTCTCTTTCGTAGACGTACTCCCCCCACGCAATTTATGGATGCCGATCTTACCTGTCGTTATCGACGACAAGCTCATGTTTCCCCTGTGCGTGAAGTGCGCGGAAGAGGATAACGGCGAATGTAACCATATACCCCACCAGCGTAAGATCAGAGGCGTATATACAAGTCCTGAGCTGGCCCTAGCCGTACGCCATGGTTATAGAATACTGAAGATACACGAGGTGTGGAGGTTTCAGAAGCTCCCCAACCTTTTCACACCATATATAAACGCCTTTTTGAAGGATAAGGTTGAAGCATCAGGGTATCCGCGAGGAGTTGATACCGAAGATGAAAAGTCTGCCTATATTCAACGTTACCGCGACCGCGAAGGTATACAACTTGATCGTGTCCAAATTGTAAAGAATCCTGGCAAGCGCTTTAGTGCAAAGTTGTGTCTAAACAGTCTATGGGGAAAATTTGCGCAGAATACCGGCAGAGGGAACATTCATTTGGCACAAAGTTATAGCGATGTCTGGGATTATGCCAATGCCCCCGATAAAGAGGTCATGGAGATCGTGAATGTAGGTAATACTTACGTAATAAAGTACAACAACACGGAATTTGCCACAGATACCTCAAGGGTTACAAACATACCTGTGGCGAGCTTCACAACAGCCTACGCCCGTACAAAACTTTGGGGTCTATTGCATTCTCTTGGGCGGAGAGTATTGTATGCCGATACAGATAGCGTGATATTCACAGAGAGGGAGGGTGATTACATGCCCGCTATTGGGGAGTTCCTCGGCGAGCTCACTGATGAGATCAAGGATGAGTATGGGGACAACGCATACGCCGACTCTTTTGCCTCAACAGGACCTAAGACTTATGGGGTGCGGGTCAGGGTGGGGGAGGAAATGAAATATATCGTGAAGGCAAAGGGTATTACGCTCAACCATGCGAATCGGGAGGTTGTTAACTTTGAGTCGTTGAAGGATCTAGTATGTTTGGAACCTCACCAACTAATTGTAGGCACCCACAATTTTCGGGCGCAGAAGCTGGGAGGCGTGAAGGAACTTAGGGGTACGATGGTGTGCCGTAACACCTATAGGAAACGTTACCAGTTACCTGGCACCTATGATACCGTACCCTTTGGATACCAATGATGCTTCTAACTCACACGTCTTGTATATAATCGTATCTATTGTAAATATATATATATATAACTTGAATATCTCGAATCGTATTTGTAAATATATGAATATCTCAATAAATCAAATAGCGTTTCACTTTCTCCTTTGTGTGTGTGTGTGTGTGTGTGTGTGTGTGTGTGTGTGTAGGTGAAAGTTCTAAGCTCCGCCCACTGCGTGAGTCATGCTACTATCTGGGAGTCCCTGCGTGGTCAGTCGACCGCAGTAAGCCCGAGAGATCAGACGTGTATTCAGATCAGACGTATATTGAAATGGCTACCTTTAATATTGCTTGCACAACGTTTATGAAATGGTATTCAGTAAAGTGTGAGGATGTGGTGGATACCGAAAAACTTCCTATTCCCCCCTCCTATGCCTCTTTTAAAGCCACATTGGATTGTGCGAAGTTCCAAGATGTACAAATACTCTACGGATGTTCTGGTGAGACTGTTGAAGGCTTTCGTTGCACAGACGATGTGCTGAAGTATGCTGCAGGGCTAAACTTTATAAAGTCTCACATACACCATGAAGTAAAAGAAACAACGCGTGCAGAAGAGAAGCAGCAGGTATGGATAATGAGCCTTGTGGATGGGTGGTGTGACAAGCGGTATTACGTCATGCTACACCATGTCGATTACTCATACCCTACGTCTGAAAATGTGAATCTCGTGATCATGGACAATCTTAGGTGTTTTTATCACTATATTAACGTATATCATGATGAGGTTCATAGTGAGGTTGTGGCTAGTGCCATGCGTGAGTTTTTAACAGATTTTAGAGACGAGTATCGTTTGATGGGTAGAAAGGAAAAATATGAGCATATGTTCCTCTCAAATAGTGCGCCGGAGTGTGGAGATGATTAGCGCCTAGTTCTTATCCAAAGTGCGTAGGCTGGTAGTGACGAAACGGAAAAACAAATATGTGCAACAATTCGAGTCGTACGAACATGCCCATTCACGTATCATCGAGTCAGCCGCCCGTCGAACCGTTCCTGTCTGTGCCTCACACGGCTCATAGTTATCTCAGAGCTTGAACCGAGTGGACGTGCGCTCCTCGAATACGATGGAACTTCCTTTGAGCAGCATTCTCAACGCCTCGTACGATGTGTCCGTGACGAAATCGTTGCGCGTGTTCAGGCGTAATTCCAGTACCATTAGCTATGTACTGGAAACGGAATATAGACCGACAAACAAACGGGTTTATTTAAGTATCGAGGAGATGAATAGAATCTTTGTGATAGTTGATAAGTGGTGTGAAGATCGTTATAAAATACCTGCTAACGTAGGTACAAGAAGAGAGCAGATTAGTGACGCGCCCTCATACGCCGTTGTATGTACGTTGTGTATAAATAACGATCGGCCGTGCATTGATATAAGGCTTATGTGGAAGAATGCTTCTGATAATAACGCTCTTATTCCTACGCGAAACCGTTTCATCCTCGACAGAATGTTTGAAATCGTCGGATTCCGTAAACTGAAATCTATATTAGACGCGCGTGTTACGGATATGCTTTATTTTGATACAGTTCTTGAATACGCATACACTGCTCTGCTCGATGGGTTTACCGAGTGTAGGACTGGTGAGAATGGTCTAGTGCTGGATGTTTATTTAAAAAGTTTAGACTCTTTGAAATACCATGAACTTTGGTACAAAGCAATTGATCGGTACAAGGCTGAGCTCACCTACACCGTTCACCCTGAAGAACTATTTCTTTATATAACGCGCAGTTGCCGTAACGATTTAGAAGATTATTTCAATTGCCGTTATGTTGAGTGAAGAGTTCACGATTGAAAAGCCCGAGTCGGTAGAAATAAACCCTCGATTGGAAAAGCATTCTTATAAACTTGTGTTTAATAATGTAGCTAACGATGAACTCTTTGTGCGTGCTTTTGATTGTATTCTAGACGTATTTAAAGATGACTTGCCAACCGGTTGTAAAGTGGGGACAAAAATAGTACTGAACGATATGAAAGCCATTCATATCGAATACAGGCTTCCCTATACTTTAAGCGGTGAAATAGTATTAAGCCTCATATACTGCGTAATGCAGAGCAATAATGATGTAATTGTAAACTCGATTAAGACCGAGTTTAGTATTTTGAAAAAAAAATGAATTGTATATATATTTTGCTTGACGAATATACGCATATTTCTATTGATTTGTGTTTATATATATATATATATATATATATATATATATATATATATATATATATATATTGCTTGATATTTCTCCTGTACTGTTATGTACATATTGAAGTGTATATGAAATGTATATTTTATTTTATATATCACCATAATTGTGTGTGTGTGTGTATATTTCTCCTGTACTGTTATGTACATATTGAAATGTTTATGAAATGTATATTTATTGAAATGTATATTTATTTTATATAAATGTGTATATATTTCTGTTATACGCATATTCCTCAAATGTATATTTATTTGAAATGTATATTTTATTATATATATATATATATATCCATAATTGTGTGTATATATTTCTGTTATACGCATATTCCTCAAATGTATATTTATTTTCTATATATTTATAATAAAAAGAATGATGCAATGTTGTTTATTGTTATGCCTTCTACTACCGGTATTCTGTATACAACAGGTATCTGGCAATATTTAAGCCTTCTAAGCCAACTGGCTGATTAGGAGTCTATAATAGTGTATACAATGGAATACATGGCGCTATCTGGCAACTCAGCCAACTGGCTGATTAGGCGTATATAATAATAATGTATGCAATAATACTGCTAAAAAGAGGTATCTGACAACCAGCCAACTGGTTGATTAGGAGTCTATAATAATGTATACAATGGTATCGCGGTATCTGGCAACTCAAGCCATTTACGCCAACTGGCTGATTAGGAGCCTATAAAACAACGCCAGCCCGGCTGGAAGTCTTAGTGTGCACTTGGCTCCTGCCAGGTGAACACCTCTCCTCCTTTCTCTCCTCCTTTCTTTCTCTTGGGGGATAACGCCGCCTCCAAGTTTCCCCCCCACCCCCCTTTGCACCCCACCCCCCTTTGCAACAACCCCCACCCCCTTTGCAACATTACATAATAACCTGCAACATTCCTGCACTCTCCCCTTTTGAGGCTATACTACTCTCCTCTCTTCTCCTGACGTGTCCATACCACCTCAGCCTGGCCTCCTACACCTTCTTAGATGCTTCCGCCACCTTCACTGTCCCTCTTATATGCTCATTTCTGACCCTATCCCTCCTCGTCACTCCACACATCCATCTCAACATCTTCATTTCAGCCACATCGATTTTTCTTTCATTGCTCTTCTTCATTGGCACAGTCTCCATTCCATACAACATTGCCGGCCTCACCACTGTTTTGAATACCTTTCCCTTCAGTTTCACTGGGACCCTCTTATCACAGAGCACCCCCGATACGTCTCTCCAGTTCTTCCACCCCGACTGTATTCTACAGTTTATCTCTCTCTCTGCTCCCCCCTCTGCATCCACTGTTGACCCCAAGTATTTAAAATACTCCATCGTCTTAACACGCTCTCCACTCAATGTCACTTCCCCTCCTCGGTCCTGCTGCACATCACATCTCATATATTCGGTCTTCTTTCGGCTAATTCTCATCCCCCTACTTTCCAACGCCTCTCTCCAATTTTCCAACTGCTGCTCCACCTCCTCTTTCGTCTCCCCACTCAACACAACATCGTCTGCATACATCATGCACCACGGCGCCTCCCCTCTAATCCTGTCCGTCAACACATCGAATACCACATTGAAAAGGAAGGGGCTCAAAGCTGATCCTTGGTGCAGACCAACTTCCACCCCAAAGCTCTCTGACACACCCACGCTACTCCTCACCTTAGTTGTTACTCCCCTGTACATCCCCTTGATCAGTTTAACATACTTCTCCGGTACCATCTTTTCCCTTAAGACGGTGAAATTTGCAATTTCGAAAAATAAGAACCACCCTAATATATATACTATATGGGATTGAATTCAGAATGGTCCCCTGAGGCTCTTTCATGATACACACAGACCAAGAAACTCTCCTGGGAAAAATTAAATCCACTATAGTCCGAATAAGTAATTGTATAGTGTATACTGTATAGTGTATAATGCTATAGTGTTTGTCATTTACCATTACTTATTCAGACTATAATGGATTTAATTTTCTCAGAAGAGTTCCTTGTTCCATGCACGGTCTGTGTGTATCATATATATATATATATATATATATATATATATATATATATATATATATATATTAGGGTGGTCCAAGATAATATGGTAAAACTTCAAGCGTTAAAATATCAATCTCCTCAAGGCTGCTCTTCTTACACTATACAATAGTAACACTCATACAAAATTTTGAGCAAATTGGAGCAGATTTAGAGATCGTTACAAATTGAACATTTTTCATACTAGAATTATATTGGTTTGGGTAATTCCTTGGGTATGTGTGTAAATATGTGTGCATATGTGCGAGTATATATATATATATATATATATATATATATATATATAGTATATTAATCTAGGTTACGAGAGATAGCCGCAAGGGATACACAATATACAAAATTATACATGTACAAAACCCATATATATTAATTCGTTTTGGGTTGAGTGACCTTGAATCAAGCACTGACTTGATTCACCCTAAGTTTGCAGATTTTGACAAGCAAAGGCTGGAAATGTGGGGCTTCTTAACGCAATGTGTAGTAGCCAGCTGTATGATGGGGGTGAAACATTGATTTCGTGATAAAGCAGAAATAAACTTCGTATATTTTTGGTAAGTAAAAATCTCATTAAATATATAATATGTATACTCATATATAAATGTTGACTATTCATATTATAAATTATTTTCGAATATTTAGGAGCTACAAAGCTGCTACATGCATAGCTACTGAAATGTATATAAATTATAAATTAGTGTACAGTATATATTAAATATTCTTTGCATATAATTACATATGTATAAAATATATGTAGCATATCCATATATAATATAGTCTTATTATGTACATTATACAATAAATATACATATGAATGGACGGAGCCGCGTTTAAAATATGCGATTTTAGATGAGGTTCTTTTCTTTTCATTTACACACCTAATTGTATGAAAGAGACTGATAAGTTATAAGTTATTTATTATATAGTTATAAATATAAGTTATTACAATATTGATTTGTTTTCTGTTTGTTACAGTCACTCATCGTCATGGTGGACGCCAAACGGCCGACCTGAAGTTCTGCTAGTACCTAGCTCATTGGAAAACCTACAAAAGATCTTCTAACCTCGCGATTACCTTCAAAGCGTGAAGTGCTAAGCTCGTTCCTATTTCATCACATCGAGAAAAAACGAACAGTCACTGCAAGTTTGAAAGAGACTGTCTCTGCTATTCTTTATAGCTGGGATAAAGCAAGGATTCCAACTCAAAGATCGGACAATGCTAAGAGGAAACTGAGAAAACTATTCGAACAATATTGCGCTCTAAAGAAAAATAGGAAGTCATCCTCAGAAAGCATACAGATGAATGTGGCAGTATTCAATGCTGATCTTGAAGACATTTTCGATGTCGCCAGAGCAAATGCCTTAAAGATAATGACTAACGAAGAGGACAAAGAATTGCTTATCAAGCAGAGAGAAGATCGTTCTTGCGCCAGTTTTGGAGGCCTTGATCGAGCCTTGGCTAAAAAGGAGGATCGGAAGAGACAACGAGAAGAATCTGAATATAATAGAAAAAAAGCGAAGCGACGATGAAAAACAAAAGAAATATCAACTTATGGCATCTGACAGTCATAACTGATGTGGATTTTTCCTCCTCGTCCACGGATTCTGATGCATCGTGTCGTCCATCTACATCATCATCGAACCCTCCTTCCAAATGCAAGAGAACAGTCATCTCAACTGAGGTAGCTTAGGCACTCGTATTATTGCCTTTATTATTGCAACATCAGCTAAGTCTCTTGGCCATGATCTGGACTCAATGTCATTTTCTCGAAGTACAATTCGTCGATCTCGAATTAAAGCTCGTGAAACTATCGCAACTGCTAAAAAATCAAGCTTTTCTCCTGACACTCCGCTTCTGCTTCACTGGGATGGGAAAATGCTCCCTGATATAACAGGGGGCCATGTAAATGTGGACCACATCGCAATCGTTGTTTCAGGAGGAAGAGAAGATAAACTACTTGGTGGTCCACTTATCCCTCACGGAACGGGACAAACACAAACTGACGTCTGCCTCAGGATGTTGGGCGAGTGGGGCTTGAGAAACCAGTTGCAGGGGCTTGTATTTGATACAACAGCATCAAATACTGGGCTGATGTCTGGAACTTGTACCCTGGCAGAGAGAGTTGTAGGTCGCTCGCTGACGTGGATAGCATGTCGTCATCATGCGTATGAAGTCGTTTTGGCTAACGTATTTTCTAGTATTCTTAAAACTTCGAAAGGACCACAAGTCTCATTGTTTAAGCGATTCGTGGCACAATGGCCAGTTATTAATAAAAAAAAACTTTATATCAGCAGGAATGGAACTTTTTGAAAGAAACTTGTGGGAACTTTGTCAAGAGATGATACAATACCTCTCCGACGCTCTTCAGAACAGCAGCTTCTCAAGAGATGACTACAGTGAATTCCTCCATCTTTCTCTAATTTTCCTGGGAGGAAGTTTGCCTAAGAAGTACAACATCAGAGCTCCAGGAGCTCTTCATCAGGCTCGCTGAATAGCAAAAGCTATCTATGCTTTGAAGATCTTTCTCTTCCAGGAGGAAATGAAACTTACTGCTCATGAAAAAAAAGGGTCTGAAAGATTTTTGTCTCTTTGTGGCACTTGTTTATAGTAAATATTGGCATGAGGCACCCTTGGCAGTGAGGGCCCCTAGAAACGACTTAGCTCTTCTAACAGTTATGGAGATTTATCCAAACCGGGTTTTGGCTGAAATTGCACTCAAGGCATTTAAGAGACATCTCTGGTACTTCTCGGAAGAGCTGATTGGACTGTCACTTTTTGACAATGGGTTGGACAGCAAAATAAAAGAAAATATGATTAAAAAATTATCTCATCCTGCAAAAGCGAAAGGTCTGAAGTGCCTCGATTCAAAGCGAGAAGACGGCTCAACTCTTCGATATACTGGATAAAAACGGAAAGAAGCTTGCTCAAGAGTTTCTTTCGTAACCACCAAGTGATTGGCCAAGTAACGACAACTACGAGTTGTTGAAAGAACGAGCAATGAAGATGACGGTTGTCAATGACTCTGCAGAGAGGACGATTGCTCTTATTCAACGGTGCAATACAACGCCTACCAAAGCTGAGCAGCAAAAACAACTCCTTCTCCGCATTGTTGAGACCCATCGATGAACGTTTCCTACCCTCCCTAAAGCGTCTTTACAGAATTAAAAGCCATTTACATGTTATTTTGTCAAATTTCATTATTTTTTCATTTAAGAGAAAATTATTCATTTTGTAGCGACCTCTAAATATAATCGGAATGAGCTCATTTTTCGTAGCAATTATCTTTTCATGATTTCAAACAAGGGCAGCTTGAGGAACTACAAAAATAAAACTTTTATTTCTTGGACCATCCTAATATCATATATACACACCTTTGGTTAGCTTCCGCCCGAATTGTTCATTCTGACGAAGGTCAAGCTTTTCACTCCACCTTAGACCTACAGTTTAACGTGGAATCCGAACCACGCCCCATCAGCCCAGCGTCTTAACCACTAGGCCACCTAGAGTACCCATTTATCTACCAACCACTTTCTTTGTGTGGAAGGATGAACAGCTGGGATTTGCTACGCGCCGGCTGCCATCGGGTCTCTAACCCGGGGCCGATGGATTCGTAGTCAGCGACGCTAACCACTACACCACCGAGGCGCCATATATATATATATATATATATATATATACAGGGTGATTCAGCAAAGAGTACATTAAATTGGGGGATGAAATCCTTGGATAATTCTAAACCACAATGTCTCTATGGTAAAATGTCAGATTCTGCATAGTTTCCATGTTACAATACATTTAAGATGTTGTATTAATGAGAGTGAATATGAAGTGAAACCCCCGTAGGTTTTTGTAATCATTTATTCACAGATCTCTACAGTGTGACTCCTCTTTGTTACAACCTAAAGGAAATGTTCAAAGTTGCCCCCTTCTGCTTCAATGCAGGCCTGTACACGTCGTAACATTGAATGTCTGACGCGTTCCAGAATGCCTGGACTATGTTTAATTTGCTCGCACCTGTCACGAACACGTGGCCATAATTCCTCGAGGAGACTGCCAGTGCTACTTGAAGATGTGCCACTGCAAGTACGACGTCGCATGTGGTTCATGCATGATGGTGTACCTGGCCATTTTGCCCGAGCATCAAGGGAATATTTGGATACTGTTTATCCCAACAGGTGGATAGGGCGTGGTGGCCCCGTTCCCTGGCCACCCCGCTTCCCAGATCTTAACCCTTTGGATTTCTACCTGTGGGGCCATTTAAAGACGTTGGTGTATGATACAGAGGTTGAAACAAGAGAGGAATTATGGTCACGTGTTCGTGACAGTGCGAGCAAATTAAACATAGTCCAGGCATTCTGGAACGCGTCAGACATTCTGGTCACATTCACGTGTACAGGCCTGCATTGAGGCAGAAGGGGGCAACTTTGAACATTTCATTTAGGTTGTAAACAAATAGGGGTCACACTGTAGAGATCTGTGAATAATGATTACAAAAACCTACGGGGGTTTCACTTCATATTCACTCTCATTAATACAACATCTTAAATGTATTGTAACATGGAAACTATGCAGAATCTGATATTTTACCATAGAGACATTGTGGTTTAGAATTACACCAGTACACATTTGAAAACTTGTCGATCGATTTTTACAAACTAGTTGGTGATTCTATATAATTTGAGTGCGCTGATCTCAAAAATATAGTTAGTTTTTCCCTATCACGTATGGTTTTCTTACTACAGGGTGTGTCATAAATCCCCCATTTATCCCCAAATGTGAACCATCTTTCGATACCAACATTGGATTGCACATGCTAAACCAAAAATTTTGTTGTTATAGACTACAGTAACGCTTACATAATAATGTAGGGTAAATATAATAACAACCAGTCCCATTCCAGCAAAATACCTCTCTCCCCTCCCATCAATGGGTGGTTAACATTTGGGACAGATGAGGTATTACAACACTCCTTTGCACGAAATCTTTAGGTGATAGAGTAAAACCTAATTAAAGCAGAATTAAATAGCTCCTAGTCTTGGACAAGCATATTGCTTGTTATGAAAGAATAAAAAATAACCGAAAGAAACAAATATTTTACCTTCTTTACTTGCAAACATTTCAGGACTTATTCCAAGACTTAAGACTACGAAGGTAGATCTGACTAATGACGACTAAACCGGTGCTTCTTTGATGTTTTCTATGCTGTGCGTTAGGTTGATCTCGTTGCAGACACCAGCAGTAATCCGCCATCATATTTGTATGCCATCTTCCTTGATATCTTCTTTCCATGGTTTTGATGTCCTGGTGAATCGTTCCCCTTGCTCCTCACTGACATCTCCGAGATTTTCGGGAAAACGGTCAAGATGCGAAAATAAGAAGTGAACTTTCAGGCTCATGTTGCAGCCTAAGGCGCAAGACTTTTTAAGCATATTTTCCACCAGTCTTTCATAATTTTGGCTTTTGTAGTTTCCCAAGAAGTTTCAACAACATCTTTGAAACCAAGCCATGCTTCTTTTTCTTTATTGGTCATTGTGTTCAGGAAATGATCGTCTGTCAATAACTTTCTAATCTGAGGACCTATAAAAACACCTTCCTTTATTTTCTCGTAGCTAATCTTTGGATAGTTTGAACAAATGTACTTGAAACACTCACCTTCTCTATTCAATGCTTTGACATACTGCTTCATCAAGCCTAACTTAATGTGCAAGGGTGGTAGGAGGATTTTATTTGGTTCAACTAGATGTTCATGTAAAATGTTCTTTGATCCTGGGTAAGATTCTCTCTAGGAGGCCAAGTTTTCCTCTTCCAGTGCTGGTCACGTGCTCGACTATCCCATTCGCAGATGAAACATGGCATCTTAGTGTATCCTGATTGCTGCCCAAGTAACATGCAAAGGACTTTGGGATCCCCACACAATATCCATCTGTGATTTTGATACTGAATTTTTTCCAGAAGCAGTTTCATGTTATCATAGGTCTCTTTTAAATGAGTAGAATGGGCCACTGGGATTGATGCATATTTGTTACCGTTGTGCAGTAACACTCCTTTTAGACTGGTTTTAGAGGAATCTATAAACAACCTCCAGTCACTGGTTTGGTATTCGATGCCTAGCTTGCACACTAATCCTGTGATGTCCTTGCAAAATACCAAGGGACGACCATCTTCTTCGAAAAAAGGCACGAAGTCTTTCTCACGATTTCTGTACCAAGCGAAGTATGTGTCGGATGCCAATAATTGTCTCCTGCAATCTAGACCCCAAAAGTCTGCAGAGTCCTTAGGCAGATTCAAATCCCTGACTAAGTCATTAGTTCGGCTTGGGTTAATGGTTTAGGAGGATCTCGTCAGCTGTTGGCTGTTCATAAACATCATCATTGTCTGGATTTGGAGCTGAATCAGAATCTGAATTGTATTGATCCAGACTCTCGGGTGGGCGGGGAATAGGAACTTCTGGACCATGGGGTACCGGCCTTATTGCAGATGGAAGACTTGGGTATTGAAGGCTCTCTTTATTCTTTGCATTATAACCTTTAACATTGCAAGAACAGAAGTAGCAGTCGTCGGTATGGTTTCTAGGCTCGCGCCATACCTTAGGGATCCCAAATGGCAAACTTTTCTTTTTACCTTTGCTCCAATTCCTTAGTGCCGCAACACACGTAAGACAAACCTTGTGTGGAGCCCAACTTTTGTTTTGCTCTCCTAATTTAATTCCAAAATAAGCATGATAAGCTCTCTTAATGAAGGTCGTTACATTTGTCCTTTGTTTTACAACAACATACCGACCACAAATATAACAAAATATGTCTGGACTATGGGTACATCCTCTAGAAGCCATTATTAAAATTTTAAAGACGTAATGTTAGAATTATCTATCTGAAAAATATGAAAAAACGAAATTAAGTAAAGATGAAAAAGGTAAAACATTACAAAACGCCCCAAAATTGTTTTGCTAATAACTTTAAAACTGTGGGTGATAGAAAAAGACTGGTAGCATTTTTGAATTCAGCGCAGCGAACTGCTTCAGAATCACAACTCAAAATAAAGAAATCGATTTTCATGCAGACCGGTGTTATCCAAGGATTTCATCCTCCAATTTAATGTACGCTTTGCTGAATCACCCTGTATATATATATATATATATATATATATATATATATATATAATATATTATTGTGTGTGTGTGTGTGTGTGTGTGTGAGTGTGTGTGCCGCTTAGGGCCCCGCTGCTACTAGGGGGGCCCTAGACAGGCTCCCAGGTCATAGCTCAGTGGGCAAGAATAGGAATATAGCTGAAGTTATTATTAATATTATTGTTATTATTATTATTATCCTTATTATTATTATTATTGTCGTATTAATTAAAGTTTTTGTATGAGACAAATGTGATAAAATGGAGACAAACGAAACGTTTTGTTCGTTATGTGTAAATAACTATTGTGAGATCTTATTTCTATATTATTTAACTTTATCCTTACTATATGCTTATACTTTCCTAAATCCTTAATTTTTCTAGTATTGTAAAACATTATTTCACTCATTTACTAATTATTAAGAGATTTTGTAACACTTTAAAACCTAGGATTATTTTCGTTATGTTTTCAAGTTTATTAATTCTTTTCTCATCTTTTTCAGATAATGTGAATTTTGTTGGTTAAACCTAAATGGTCTGATTATTTGAATGTATTTGATTAACGTTACAGTTATGACAATTATTATTATTATTATTATTATTATCATCATTATTATCATGTTTATTATTATTTAGCACATTAGTCGTGGTTAATTATATCTGACTTCGTGCATCTTGGAAAATGAAACGACATTATCCATCAGGAGCTGAAAAATGGAAAAAGAAGATAGTAGATGAGGAGAGGCTTTCCAGTAGCACAGGTGAGATGTGCCACTTGTATATTCTTATGATTACAGTTCAGGCAACTAGGTTAGGCAGACCATCAAGCTAGGCAAGTACTCAGGAATCGTGTAGAGTAAACTAGTCTTTGTAATATTTATAATATTTCGAAATGTGAAATTTAATGGATCACATCACCTCAAATTCTGTTCACACAGATCAATTATCAAACAAGATAAGAAAGAGTATTTTAGCAAAAATTAACAGAATATGTAATATTATGTTCTTCTCAGGAGCACTACTGAAATATTTGGAAAGGCCATCCTCAGCAAAGCCTGATGAGCATTATGAGCCAACAGCAGGACCATCCTCTCTGCAACCTCAAACATCAGTAGAAGTAGAGCCTGATGAACCAACAAGTGGCCCATCTTCTGTTCAGCTTCAAACACCACACACAAGCATTTCTAATGAGCAACAAGAACCAAGATCTGCTCCACCGCTTGATCCGTATGACTGGCCAGTTGTCCTGTCAGATGCCTTGAAAACAGATCTGGTGTCTCGAGGACCATTTCAAATCAGTCCAGATTTCACATTCCCTAAAAGAGAGGACAGTAGAAGCGTTCATCACCATTACATGTACAGAACATTAATTAATGGGGAAAAAATAAAGCGAAGCTGGCTGATGTACTCTAGAAGGAATGATGCTCTTTACTGCTTCTGCTGCAAGTTGTTTTCAAGGAAGTCGTACAAACTAATTACAGATGGACTTTCAGACTGGATAAGCGTTGGTTCGCTTCTGAAAGGCCATGAAAATAGTTCAGAACATGCAGATAACATGGCACATGGAAGGTTCTGGAACTGCGGCTAAAAACTGGGAGGACCATTGACCAAACTGAAATGTCATTAATGGAGGTAGAGCGAAGATGCTGGCGAAATGTTCTCACACGTCTTGTAAGTATAATCCAATCACTGGCAGAGAGAAACCTTGCTTTCAGGGAGTCTTCCTCTACATTGTACAATCGAGACAATGGCAACTTCTTGAAGAAGGTTGAGCTGCTTGCCAAATTTGATCCAGTGATGAAACAACACATCAGCAGAGTCGAAAGTGGCCAATGTAGTCATTCAAGTTACCTAGGAAACATCATTCAAAATGAGCTCATTGGGTCCATTAGTGGAAAGATCTTGGGTGCCATTGTTGCAGAAATAAAACAAGCTACATATTACTCACTCATTTTAGACTGCACTCCAGACACAAGCCACCAAGAACAGATGTTGATTATTATCAGAACTGTTAAAATGGGTGAAATACCAGAAATAAAAGAATACTTCTTGGGCTTTCTTGAGGCTTCAGAAAGTACAGGCCTGGGTTTATCAGTTCTGATTCTGAAGAGACTAGATGAACTGAATATTCACTTTGATGACTGCAGAGGACAGTCATATGACAACGGAGCGAACATGAAGGGCAAGAACAAAGGTGTTCAGGCAAGGTTATTAGAGAAAAACTGTCGTGCACTCTATGTTCCATGTGGGGCTCACACTCTGAATCTTGTAGTGGCTGATGCAGCTAAAGCTTCCACAGATGCCATCAGCTTCTTTGGCAACGTATAAAAATTGTACAACCTTTTTGCGGCAGCTACACAGAGATGGACAATCCTAAAGAAGCACGTGAACATAACACTCAAGTCTTGGAGTGAAACCAGGTGGGAGAGCCGGCTTAAGAGCATTGAGGCTGTGCGATACCAGAGCAACAACATCAGAGAGGCCCTGTTGGAAGTCTTATCGCTTTTAGATTTGCACAGTAGTATGGTATGATGTTCTTCATGCAGTTAACCATTTGAGCAAACTTCTGCAGTCTCCTACAATGCAGTTTGATGTGGCAGTCAACCTCCTCACAAAAACAAAAGACTCACTCACCAGCTACAGAAACACAGGTTTTGTTGCAGCACAAGTCGTAGCTAGGGACATATGTGAGGAAATGAATGTGAAGGCTGTGCTGAAGGAGAAGAGGCTCAGATCCACAAAAAATCACTTTGCTTACGAAGCTCCTGACGAACCATTTACAGAAGCCTTAAAGAGGCTGGAAGTCAAATTTTTCAATGTGGTGGTGGATTATGCCATCGGGTCAATAAATGAGAGATTCAAAACATTAGATGATGTGAGGGACATATTTGGGGTTCTCCTAAACTTCACCACAATGAACAAGGAAGACTTGTCCTGCAAGTATGAAAAGCTCTCTAAGATACTGAGCTCTGGAGCTGACTCTGACATTGATGGAAGAGAACTGGCCCTCGAAATTAAGAACTTGCCGACTTTACCTTCACACAACATGACTGCATTGGAGCTTCTCTCCTTCATTCATCAGAAACAACTGGAGGAACTATACTCCAATCTCTGGGTTGCACTAAGAATTGCCTGCACTCTACCTGTGACAGTAGCGTCAGCCGAGGGGAGCTTCTCTAAGATGAAGCTAATCAAGAACTACCTCAGATCATCAATGGGGCAGGATCGCCTCAATGGCCTTGGCATCATAAGCATCGACCAGGACGTCGGCAGGGAGATTTCATATGATGATGTTATTGATGATTTCGCCCAGAAAAAATCTAGGAGGCAAAAATTTTGAAAATACAAACTGTTCTGTATAACTGTTAGCTATTACCAGTGATGGGCAGTATCTAGATACATGTATCGCCGATACGTATCGATCGATACTTTTGTATCGGTATCGGTATCGCTTTAGCCACTTGACAAACGTATCGATTTATTGGTATCGCTAAGGTCGATTTTCTTAAATGTATCGAAAAAAATCGATACTTCGATACATCGATACATTAATAAGAATTTTTAAATATTTAAATAGATGTTATAATATGACACTACTGAGTTATATTTATGAATATACATAAATAATAATATTATTAAATATTTATTTAATGACAGTACTACTCTACTAGTCACGTCACACAGTACGGCGCAACGTTTAAACACGTTTGTACCTGTGTTATTGAGATCAATTAACCATAATATAGAAACGTTCATAATGTAGAAACGCTCATATAATGAGCTTGATTTTCTCCAGGAATACCTAACCATACTACAACCCATTGCAACAGCACTTGATAGGTTGCAGTCCGACAAAGAATGTTTTTACGGTTGCCTGCTTCCGACATTGTTAGCTGTAGAGAAGAAGCTAGAGCGTTTGAATTCGGAGGCATTGCGTCATTGTCAGCCACTTCTCAATGCAATCACAGTAGGGTTCACTAAGCGGTTTGAAAAGTTTCTGTGCCTTGATGCGTCGCATGAGTGTAAAGCAGCAATACTGGCATCGTCTTCAAATCCTCTGTTCAAGTTAAAGTGGATGACAATAAAAGGCAAATTTAATACTAACATTGTCAAAAAGAGGGTTCAAGAAATGTTGGTTAATGCTGTTAAGAGCCTCAGCGAGCAGACCCCCCAGCAACAACTAAGTGATGCTGCATCTGACGGAAGTGCAGATGATTTCTTCTGTTATGAGTCTGCTTCCACTAATGTCTCTGCAACCCACTGAGATGGAAGTTTTACAGTATCTGGGTGACGGAAGTCATTCTCTCCAATCTCTGAGGCAGTACCCAGGAATTCTACGGGTTTTCCTGAAGTATAACACACCACTACCATCCTCTGCTCCTGTAGAACGGTTGTTTAGTTTGGCTGGTCACATTCACGCTCCAAAAAGGAATAGACTGTCTGACCAGATGTTTAGCCAGCTGGTATTTTTGAAGGGTAATAGTAATTACTTTTAATTGTTAGTGTAACATTTTCAGTCATTCATGTATCCTACAAAATTAAAACATATTTTCATTAAATAAAGCAATTGTTTTTATTTACATCTATAAAACCCATTAAAATGTCGTTGATTTTACTTACAGTGCGTACAAATTACTAGTATAAACAATAATAGCTAATACCTACATATTAAATGAATAATTATAAAAATGTACCGGCGATACATGTATCGGCGATGCATGTATCGGTATCGCTTAAGACATCTAGAAAGTATCGGCGTATCGGTATCGCCCAAGACGTTCTTCATGGATCGATGTATCGGTATCGCTTTAGCGATTTTCATGTATCGATGCCCATCACTGGCTATTACACGATTGTATCGTAGAGTTAGTAATTGTTTGGTAGTTGATAATTGCATTATTTTTTATACATAGTTCTGTCATTTATTCTAAATAATGTATAAGCTAATTTTCAGGAATTTCATGAGTATTTTTTCTGTTTGTCTTCTGAAAGTACATATTTGTTGTTTTCGACATAAATGTTTCATTAAAATTGTTTCATAATTGTTTTTTATTAACACAGCCATTTTTTGTATGTGTGTGCTGAGGTGATGTAGTAAGGCGTGAGTTGGTGGATGGAGGGGTGGGGCCTCAAATGGGTATACTGCTTAGGGCCCCCTAATGGCTAGAAACGGCCCTGTGTGTGTGTGTGTGTGTATGAGCTCAAAATTGATGATGATTGATTTGGAATCAAAATGAATTGCACCTTGGAAAACTTCAGTTGCATTTTATTTCCAATTTATGGGCAAAGAATTAAATTTGCACAAATTAATCGTACGTATAAAGACATATATAAACGTTCCTAAGCCAGCCAAAATAATAGAATCATAATTATTATGGGCTACATTTACATCCGGACAATACACCAACACCTTGAAATATATTTCCTGTATTGCTGCACATATTTCAGTTATTATACTTGGATCACATACGTGATGATGATATGTATCAATAACATTTATGACATTTGATTGTAGAATTATAAAAATAAAAGGCATTCGGACACAGCAAAGTTTTAAGGAGAAAAGCAAAACAAAAAATTATATTTTGCAACATATAATTATGATTTCGTCTCTATAGCTGTCTTTCTGAATTTTATTAAAGAGAATTAACATTAAATGAGAGATAGCTTTATGTTCTTCTGAGCGAACAGTTTGACAACATTATTACCTTAGGCTTATTGCAGCAAGTTTGCTGCTTGCAGTTGCACGTCAGTCGTCTAAGTGCACTGTGCATATAACGTCACGTCAGCACCACGATCTTCGAGCTGACCACGCAGGCGCCAAGCCAACCGTAGCCCAACGGTCACGGAGGTGACGGAGCCCTTCCACGCTGCGACTCACGTACTAGTCATTAGTGATGTAGCGGATGTCATTTTTTTCACATCCGCGGATGCGGATGCGGATGAGGATGTTTGATTTCAACATCCGCGGATACGGGTGCGGATGTCTACATTTTCGTTATTTTTTAGGATATATTCGAGATTTGTTGTGTTTAACGTATATAATAAGTTATTATATAGAGAGAGCTGTAGCTATAATGTAGTATAATTGATTAATTGTACAATAATTGCTGTACTTTTCTCTGAACATATAAAATAATATCAAGCATCTAACTAATATAGAAATCAATTAGTGAATTCGTCTGCAAATAAATTCGTTATATTTTGTTGAGTTTCAGCCACAATTAGAAACCATAATTGTGTTACCAATTAACACAACTCAATGAGTTGAGTGAACCCAACTCAAATGCACCCAACCGACCTCTTTCCCCAACCTCCACCCTTATAGAAAGAGATCTTTAATTAGCTTGATAACTATTTATATTAAGTTTAAAGTTTTATTAGGCATATTTATAAATGAGTAATTAAAATAAAGTAAACTAAGATGTTCATCGTTTAATGTTCAAACTTAATTATAGGAAGGTTATGCTTAAGGAACATTAATTTTTCTGCCTTTTCTGCTGCCAGTCTGTTTCTCTTTTCATCGTATATTAATCCAGCACTGCTAAATAATCTCTCGCTTGGTACGTTTGTTGGAGGACAGGCTAAGTGTTTCCTTGCAAGTTTACTCAAGTATGGATAGATATTCTGCGTATTTTTCCACCAACTAATAGGATTGTCACATGCAGCCAGGCGTTTTTCTTGGTGATAGCTCTCGATCATTTTTACTACATCTTTTGACATCGCGTAGGTCTCGTCATTGCTGCTTGACTCAAGAAAATGAGAGACAGATTCTGTGATAGATTTGCTTGTTGAAGGTGTTGGTTCTGTCACTGAAACTTTTATTCTTTTGGTGGGTGGCGAAGCGACAGATTCAAGAGATTGAAGCTCTTCAACTGCTTTGCCAAGTGATGATTTAACTCGTTCTAATGTACTAGGTGAAAATAACTTAGATTTGTAACGTGGATCTAAGTAGGTTCCAAGAGAGTAACTTCATACAAGAACAGCCTCTCGTCTTGTCGCTTGCATCACTTTTGCGCACAATGAACTAGTTCTATTAATATAGTAGAATTTGATAATTTCCGCTTATTAATGACATTTTATCTCAACGGTCCACATCCGCACGACATCCGCAGTCCAAAGTGCGGATGCGGGTGCGGATGCGGATGCGAGAAAATGTGCGGATGCGGATGCGGATGTGACCTACATCACTACTAGTCATGTATCCAGAAGTCGGATAATTAATCATTGCTTTTGAGTTTTGAGTTAATAAAATGTCCTGGTAACCATAAAATAACTGAAATTCCATATGACATCAAGATTTTTTTGTAGTGAATGTTGTAAAGTTATCGACAGTGGTGTAGTGCTGTGGGAACGCGTGGGAACGGCGTTCCCTTACTTTTTTTGGTAGACGGAACGGCGTTCCCTCACTATTTCAAATAAATCCGAACTTACAAATCTCTAACGTCATGAAATTTTAATTCTCACCCCTAGAAGAAATATGAGAAAGAATCATTAACTGTTTCATTTCTTTTAGCTTCGACTGAGGCAATGCTAGCCTATAAAGATCTGATGAAACAGTCACCACGGCGTACCAGTTGTTAACTTTTTTTTAGTTAATCATTCCAGTTGTTAGCTATTTTTATTGATCGTACTGGATGTCATGTATCTAATGACACTGGAAATATTGCATCTTCAACCTTGGAATATATCCTAATATCCAGTGCATATGACCTCAAAATATCCCTGAAATTGGTCAGATTTCAAAAGATTTCCCGGGGGGCTTACAGTGCCCCCGGACCCCCAGCTGTATGGGCTCGCCATTGTCCTCCCTCGCATCTGAGTAACACTTTCAAAATGCGTTCCCTCACTTCTTTATTTAACACTACACCACTGGTTATCGAGTTTTGAAACTTTCTTTTTCAAATATCTTTAATGAGAGCAGTAGTAATTTTTACAATGGGGGGGGGGGCCTGTGCCCTTATCAGACATGGGCAGTAAATACTTTAGATGTATTTTAAATAATAAATACATTACTTGAAAATAAAAGTAATTAAATACTAAATAAAATACAGGTTTTCAGAAAGTATTTAAATAATAAATACATTACTCCTAAAATGTACTTAAATACATTTCAAATACGATTCAAATACTTTTCAAAACGCACATAAAATCACTAACATCAGCTTAGAGTCAAATAAAATTGAGAAGTCGCAGAAGTAGACGCTGCAATTGTTTTGTGGCACAAAAGACAAAGTCTTCACTTTACTACCATCTTTGGAAGTTATTCGGAAATATTTTCCATAAAAAAGTGGGTGCAGGTGTGATTCGCTATTTTTATTTTCACTTTCACCGTCAACAACTTCTATTTTACCACCTTCTTTTCCACCACTTCCATTTGCTGCAGCCATGTTACAAATGTTGTCCTCGTCTAATATGATCAATAGGCTAAGGCTAATTGCGCAGTTAGCGCTGAACTTTACACAACCACATATGACGATGCCTCAGGATAGACTGCCGGCTGCCGCACTGCAGATGTGAGTCTGTGACAATCGCCACTAGAGCAGGCTGGAAGTTCCATTTTTCAAGGTGCTTCCAGAAAGTTCCAGCCTGCTGAGCCGGGAACTTTCTGGAAGCACAAGCACCTTAAAAAATGTTTTACTGTGTTCTGTGGTACCAGTTAAATACTGGGTGGTTAGTACTGTACATCCTCGCAAAATTGAACAGTTCACAAAAAAAGTATTTTAAAAATGTATTTAAAAACAGGTATTTACAAATACTAAATACTTTTCGAAAGTATTTAAATACATAATTAAATATACTCCAAAAAATATTTATAAATACATGTATTTAAATACATATTTAAGTATTTTCAAATACATTACTGCCCATGTCTGGCCCTTATGTACGCCACTGACTACAACAGAACTTGTGAATCACCTGAAGATCAGGGCCCCCAGCCTTCTCTAGTTAGCCTTATAAGGCTAACTTACGAAAATATCACGACCTAACCTAACCAATCGTTAGGTTAACTATGCGCCCTTGACGATTGGTTAGTGTGAAAAATGCTCTGTATGAATTGGTCCCCAATTAACCCACCCCTAATATCTCCAGTCTAACTATAGAGTAGATTAAGTCTAGCCTTGTAAGGGTCAGCATAGAGATTCCGGAAATGGTCCAGAGCGGGCAGATAAATTGAGGGCCACAGTAGGATTCCTCACCAAATTAGGTTAGGGCAATCTACCTTCACCTTTGTTAAGCTATGAGTTGATGCTAGGTCTTAGGCCACAATGTAGGCCTAAGTTGTCTGACCCAACTTAATTTAATGAGTTTACTTCTAACTGGGTTAAAACACAATTAGTCACTTACTGCTAGTTATTAGAGAGTCTCTTTTCTCCTTCCTGTATAATTGTCGAGAGCGTACTTGCTGGTGGGGATCTTTTTTCGGTGTCTGTTCTTCTCCCTTCTCTCGTTCCGTCTTCTCGCCCCGTTCCTCGTTTTCGTTCTCTCTTGTCTCTTTTTCGCGGGGCTTTTTCAACCAGCGTCATCTTAGTTTTTTTCTTCGGTTGGTTCATCGGTAATGTATATCTATTACCGAGCACGCTCTTGTCACACAATATATAAATACTAGTGTGGAGAATAACTCTGGTGAGCAACCAATTGGTTTCATCCACCCAGTTATTGACATAAAAGGAATTTAATAATTGTTAGATTAACTACCTACCTACTCAGTGAACCATTTTCGTTACCTCCCAACTACCCACTCATCAGTTTTCCATATACTGGGGGCCCCGGGAGATAAAAATTTTGGTGTCATTGTCACCAATTTTTATGTCTGAGTGTAGACTAGCTAACTATTTGACTGTAAATGCCTGTTAATCTGATTAACAGTGACTATCCTCACCTTCTCATGGAGAAGGTGTAGCATTTAATTAGAAGAGAAAATATACATCCATAGGATGAAACTGTCTATGGTCTTTACCATAAGAAAGAAAAAGTGAAAGTTAGAAGATAAAATTACAATTCCCCAGCATCTATTTTTTGTTGTAAAACTAGTCGCGCCTTTAATGCTGTTTGTCGCTGAGGTCTTGTGTCTGTCAATGTTGCAGTAGGATGCGTTACCACTCCTACTGTCAAAGGAATAGTTACTGGAAGTTCAGTGTCTCCAGTTGTTACTGTCAGTGGAGAAGGTTCTCCAAAGTCCATTGTTTTGGGTCCAGACTCTAAAGGGTACAAAAGAGAAATGTCTCTTGTTGTGTCACCCGTTGAAGTCCTTAATTTGACCACTCTTGTTACCCCGTCTGCCCCTGGTCTGAGTTCTAAAACTCTAGCCAGAGGCCAGTATTGTCTTGGAGTACTGTCATGTATGAGAACAAGGTCCCCTACCTTAATTGTGTCAGACCAATCCTTCTTAGTCATTTGTTTATGTCTCTCCCTTAGACCCATCAAGTACTCAGTTTTCCACTGTTTAATAAAATGAGCTTTAACTCTAGTTAAGTGTTGTAACTTAGTCTGGAGTTCATCGTGTCGTTGAGTCCAGTTTGGGTCTTCTGAAGAGTCTATATTGTAGTCCGGCAGAGACTAACTTGTTCTCCCCGAATCAAATGATTTGGAGTTAATGGTTCCGGGTCATTAATGTTGTCACTCACATAAGTGAGTGGTCTATTGTTGATGATGTTCTCAATCTCAGCCAGGAGAGTGAGCAACTCAAATAAGTGTATCTGTTTTTTACCAATTGCTTTCTTCAAGCAATTCTTTACTGTTTGTATATTCCTCTCCCAGATAGAACCATACCAAGGAGAGGCAACTGGAATATACTTCCACTTTATGTTTGAATTTTGTATATATAATTGTGTGAGTTCGTTGCTTAACAAGTCGTTGATGACTTGTTCACCAGCCTTGAAATATGTAGCATTGTCAGTCCAAACTGTCTTGGGTACTGAATGTCGTGCACAGAATCTCTTAAAGACAGCAACAAAAGATTCTGCTGTAAGGTCCTCCACAACATCCAGATAAACAGCTCGTGAGGCAGCACATGTAAACAGTACAATGTACATTTTTTGTTCAGTGTCAACCACCCCTACAGTCAATGCTCCTGTATAGTCAATGCCTACAGTCTCAAAGGGTCTGTTGAGAGTAACCCTTGGGTATCCAATAAGTTTTTCTTAATGTAGTTAGTGTCTGTGGTACCCCCATATGATATACATCATTGTGTGTTTTTCTGATGATTAATGTTGTCAAATAGCTAAATCTAGGTAAAAGGATTGGATGTTTGCTTTTTTATGACAGTTTTGATTTGTCTAATCTCCCTTTACACCTTAGAAGGCCTTCCTCATCTCTGAACAAGTTTAGATCCACAACTACTGATGGTACAGGTTCTTTTGTTTGTTTCCCATTAATCAAGAATTCTAGCTCTTTATTGTACTCCTTTTGTTGTGCATGTCCTATCCATTACTTGGTTGCAACTTCTGTATAATTATGATTGTTTTTATTTAGCTGTTTGTTTATTGTAGTTAAACAGTTGTGAGCAAACCTCAAACAGTAGGCTGTGACCCTGACAAGTTTGCTGAAATCAGAGTAATGTTCATAATTAGTGATTGGTTCAACCTTTTCATTTGAAAAGATTAAATTTAATGTCAAGTTAACTTGTTCCACAGGCCATTGGTCTGTATTACAGAGCCACTTAGGTCCCATGAACCAAGTTTTGTTTGACTTCAACAACTTGTAGGATAAACCTCTGGTCAGAAAGTCTGCTGATTTTGTTTAGTTGGAACATAGTGAAAGTTTACTTGTAGGCTTTCATTAGCTTCAGCTATTTCTTTTAGCCTGTTTCTTACAAAGATGTTTCTTACTATTAATGCTATCATTCCGTATCCAGGCAAGACAAATCTGACTGTCAAGCCAGATGTGGATATCAGTTATGTTCACATCATGGTAAGCATCCTTTAGCAATGAAATGGTTTTAATGGCTAATGTAGCAGCCAATAGTTCCAATTGAGGTATGGTTCGGGTAGGTTTGAGAGGTGTAACTTTCCCTTTTGCATAAATTAGATGACTTTCTGTAGGACTTACAAGGTATGCACAGCACCCATAAGCCTGTGTGCTTGCATCAGCAAACACATGAAGTCTCTGGAGCTTATCCCTAAACTCACAGCACCTTTGAATTTTAATGTTCTGCACTTTTGTTAAATCAGCAGCTAACTTTTTCCAAGATTTTTTATCTCCATTTGTTATTGGATCATCCCACCCAACATTTGTCCTCCAAACTTCTTGGAGGAGAATCTTTGATTTTATTGTTAAAGGCAGGAATAGACCCATGGGGTCAAAAATGTTTGAAGCCTCTGATAATATTTGTCTTTTAGTGTTTGCTTCCTCATCAAGTTTAAAACCTTTAGTGCAGATTGAATCATGACTGTTAGAAGTTGCATCGAAATACCAGTTCATACCTAAAGTTTTAACTTTGTCTGATGGCTCAGTAAGACCATTATTATCCTTTAAAATCTTTTTGTTTAAATCCTCATCATTTGAAATCCACTCTCTAAGTTCAAAGTTACCTTGTTGCATAATGTTCTGAAAGTGTTCATAGACTTCAGATAATTCAGATTTTGTTGTTGTTGAGCCTATTAGATTGTCTACGTAAAAATGTTCCTTGAGGAAGTTCAATGTTAAAGAGTTATTAAACTGGTTCAAATGATGTCTAATTGTCAATGCTAAATAGGCTAGGTGAGCAATTGGCTCCAACAACACAACATTAAATCTATAGGTTATGAACCCTTTATTCAAATCAAATGGATCCTTGAACCATGAGAACCTAAGTTGGTTCTTATCATATTCATTTTTAAGATTTATTCTCAAAAATGCCTTTGAAATGTCACTTTGTACGGCATATTTATCTAACCTGAACCTCAGTAAGATCTTCACAAGGTCAGAAATGAGATTAGGACCCTCAATCAGGCAATCATTCAAACTGTGTTTATCAGTGTCTTTGAGGCTACAGTTATATACTACTCTGAGTTTTGTTGTTGGGGCATCTTGTCGATAAACCCCCCTGTGGGTTAAATAATGACAACCATCTTTTTTAAAAGGGTTATTTGTTACTTCTTCAATGAAGCCTTTCTGTAGCTGTTCTTTGAAGACATCACTGTACATTTGAATATTATTATCTTGTTTGAGTTTTTTCATTACTTTATATAAATGTCCTTTAGCTACTTTGAGATTATCTCTTAAAGTTGGACAATTTATTTTCCAAGGTAACTCAACAAAATAACTATTGTCTTTGCACTGAATGGTGTCTTCAAATCTTTCTACCATTAACTGATCATCTGAAGTTTGATTTGTGTCATGTATACCCACAGATTCTAGCAACCATAAAGTTTGAATTGCCTCATCCAGAGTTTCATTTGATAGTGATGAATTAATGTTCTCAGTTGATATAATATTATTCAAAGTGTTGCTATTCTTACAGGTGTTATGTAGGACTGAGTTGAGGCACATAGTATTTGTTAGTCATGAACTATTTTGGTTTAGGTCTAGGTTGTATTTGGATAGGTCACCCAAAGGGGCTATCCCTGATATAGTCTGATAAGCTATACCATTACCTATCTTTACTATGCCCTTATGAATAAGATTAATATAATCTGCCCCTATTAACATTTCAATGTTAGCTACTGTGTTGTTTGTGATATGTCTATCAGCTATTTTGTAGTGTTTTCCCAAATTATTTATGGTTTGTTCTAGTTTGGGTATAACCAGTTTGTTTTGTCCTACTTTAGAAATAATAACTGCTTCAATTTTCTCTAATTTATTTTCTAAATGTAGTTCCAGGTCAATTGTCTTATAACTATTTTTGTCCGAGTTATCCTTAACAAAGGATGCAATATTGAGTTTTTGTTCATTCGGGTTTGGTGTCAAACCCAATTTATTAACTACATTTTGCGAAACAAATGTTTGTTGAGAACAACAGTCTATAAGACATCTCACTGGAGTGGTGCTACCCTCACTATTCACTAAGTCCAAAGTAATAGTTGGTAAAAGAATCTCAGTGTTTCTTGTTACGTTGTTTGAACAAACAGAATGTCCCATGAAAATGGCATTTTCTTGATTACCTTTGTTTGGTGGAGGTATCTTTTGAGTTTGAGTACTATTGTTTGGACACTTTGGTGAATCACACATTGATGAGACATGTCGTAAACTTTTACAAAACTTACACTTGAATCTTAACCTAGATTTACAGTCTTTCTTATAATGTCCCTGGCCAGTACACTTTTTACATAGGTTCAACTGTTCACATCTTTTAGCTCTTGAGTTAAAGTCTGAATATTTGTCACACCCAGTACTACTATGTTCATCACTTGCACAAAATTTGCAATGTGGTGTGTAAGTTGAGGCAGCAGTTACATTAAAGTTCTGTAATCAGTGGTGGGCACCGTTAACCAAAAAGTTAACTTCGTTAACCGCTAATCCGTTAACCAAAAAGTTAACTTCGTTAACCGTTAATCCGTTAATTCGTTAAACATGTAACGGAAGTTACCGATAAACCGTTAACGTTAACTTTTATTATAAAAAAAATGAAAAACAATATATATATAATTTAATTTTCCCTCTTCTTCTCGTTCTCCATTTTGTCCATGAGATGCATGTTGCCCTTCATGAAAATTAGCATATCAAAGTTTTCATCAGACAGGGATGATCTCTTGGCCCTCAGGATGTCCTTGCCCATAGAGAACAAACGCTCCACTGCAGCACTGGAGGGGATGGCTGTGTTGAACTTGATGAACAAGTCCACCAACACTTGCTCACCCAAGAAGGCAGCATCTGTTAGCAAGTCCTTGGAGTTGGTCTCCAGCCAGGTCTTGACCAAGTTCTGGCGCCACACGCTCACATGTACTTCTCAACGCCATCTATTATCTCATAAAGAAACTAATTCACATTGGGACTTGAAAGTACCGGCAGGATCAACCGGGTAGAAAAATAATTATGGAGATTTTAAAGATGTGGTACCTAGAAGTACCGCCAGGACATAAAGGGTTAAGGTGAAAACGCTCCCATTGTAAGACATCAATTGACTTAATTTATGTCATCAAAGTGATATGAGAATTGAAATCTTACCTGATCAGTTTTATGGTTCTTGAAATGTATCAAGGAGACTACTAATAAGGTACTCACAGACATATTATAAATATACATGATTTACTTGACAACGATTATTTTTAAATATTCACTAGCACAAACATGTTGCGCAAGAGACAGACTGCAAATGAAACGAATGTAAGTTATTTGTTGTAATTGTTACATATATATTATTGAAAGTGCCTTAAAATGCTCGTGATATTTCTTGAAAGAAGTTGAAACATTCAACTCAAATGGCAAATCTTTCCGCCTGATTTTACAGTCGACCATGTTTTGCTCAAACCAATGCCATAAATAACTACCATATTTGGTAAGACACAAATTGTGGCGACGGAAACAAATATATCGCCTGATTTTGCACTGCGGAAATGGAAATTCGTTCATCACTATTAACAATGGCGGATTAATTGCGCACCTGCTCAGCACTGAAAATAATAGAAACTTTTAAACGTTTATTTATGAATTTTTGGGGTTAACGGACTTGAGTTAACGGAAGTTAATTAGTCCGATAATGATTTTCAAAGTTAACTTAAAAGTTAAATCGTTAACGAAAAAGTTAACTTCGTTAATTAACGATTAACGGATTAACGGTTTGTGCCCAGCTTTGTCTGTAATGTAGGTGTTCGTGTATTACAGTTGGTCACATTTGATTCTACAGTATCAAGTTTTGTCTGTTTGGCTGTAGCTAGTTGGTCTCTGGGAACAGTCTTTGGTTTATCCATAGTCTGGGTCTTATTTTGTGTTGGAATATTTCTCAATTTGTAATTAGTTAGGAGAGTTGGAAAGTGTTTTCTGATATTTTCAAGAGTAGGATAATTTTCTCCCGTCTTTAGAACTAAAATATCTTTAACCCTCAAAGGAAGGCACCTAAGAATTATGCCTTGTATAATCCAAGATGAAGCTTTAACATCTATCTCATTGCTAACCAGTTGTCCTATAATAGCTTCTAATTTTGAATAAAATTTTTCCATATCACTATGGTTATCTTTTATGGGTGCAAAATCAATAATTTGTTGAGATAATTCAAATACAATCTCATCTTTATTAATGTAATTACGTTTTAAGAGATCAATAGCTACTTCATATGAATTCCCTACGGCTGGTAAATAGGCTATCAGGTTATAGGCTGGGCCTTTAAGGAAACTAGTTAAGTAGCTAAACTTATCAACAGTTGAAATATAAGGTTTATTACCTATTAAACTCTCAAATTTTTCAATGAAAGATGGGAATTGTACCGTGTCCCCTTCAAATGTTGGTACTAGCAAAGTGGGTAAAGTAGCCCTAAATTCTTGTGACTCAGGATTTGGCATGCCACTTAAATTTGGTTGAAAGTTAGCTCTACTTTGATTAAAATCAGAAGTAGGTTTATGTGGTGTTAAGTCAGTCAAACGAGACTGTAGTCTCCTTATTTGCTGTTCAATTGCGATTACCTGAACATCATTATCAGCGTAAAGGTCTATCAATTGTTCTTCAGCCATTTCGGATTCAACTAACTCTGAAATACTCTCATCAATGGCTATTATTTCATTCTTTTTAGTTTCCAATTTAAGAATTACACACTCTAAATCTTCCTTACCTGGTTGTGTAATATTGTTAAAAGTGTTCACGGCCTTTGTAACAGCACCCAACTTTCCCCCCCTTTTCTTTTTTAACTTTTTCAATTCCTCACTGTCCATGTTTAAGTCAAAATTGTTTAACTGGGGATCGTAATGAAATAGAGGACAAGAAGAAATTACCAGAGAAGAGAGAGCACAGACAAAACAGTCAAGTTTTAAATTTGGTTTAATCCCCCCAAGTACTTATGTGTCACTCAGGTCTAAGCTTATAAGAGAATGAGACTCCTTAAGTGTAAATGTTTCCTAGTTAGGCCCTAGGTTGTAGACCTAATTAGGCAAGTTTGTTACTTTAGGCTTGATTAGGTTAGGCTTAGGCTAGACCATTTAGCCTAATTCTGCAATTTTTGTTAAGTAAGGTTAAGGTTTGTAAATTCCCCACACACGGACCACCATTGTGAAAAATGCTCTGTATGAATTGGTCCCCAATTAACCCACCCCTAATATCTCCAGTCTAACTATAGAGTAGATTAAGTCTAGCCTTGTAAGGGTCAGCATAGAGATTCCGGAAATGGTCCAGAGCGGGCAGATAAATTGAGGGCCACAGTAGGATTCCTCACCAAATTAGGTTAGGGCAATCTACCTTCACCTTTGTTAAGCTATGAGTTGATGCTAGGTCTTAGGCCACAATGTAGGCCTAAGTTGTCTGACCCAGCTTAATTTAATGAGTTTACTTCTAACTGGGTTAAAACACAATTAGTCACTTACTGCTAGTTATTAGAGAGTCTCTTTTCTCCTTCCTGTATAATTGTCGAGAGCGTACTTGCTGGTGGGGATCTTTTTTCGGTGTCTGTTCTTCTCCCTTCTCTCGTTCCGTCTTCTCGCCCCGTTCCTCGTTTTCGTTCTCTTTTGTCTCTTTTTCGCGGGGCTTTTTCCACCAGCGTCCTCTTAGTTTTTTTCTTCGGTTGGTTCATCGGTAATGTATATCTATTACCGAGCACGCTCTTGTCACACAGTATATAAATACTAGTGTGGAGAATAACTCTGGTGAGCAACCAATTGGTTTCATCCACCCAGTTATTGACATAAAAGGAATTTAATAATTGTTAGATTAACTACCTACCTACTCAGTGAACCATTTTCGTTACCTCCCAACTACCCACTCATCAGTTTTCCATAGTTAGGTTAGGTCGTGATATTTTCATTAGTTAGCCTTACAAAGTTAAGTAAAGAAGGCTGGGGGCCCTGATCTTCAGGTGATCCGAACTTTTTATATATTAGTGAATGAGAAATGTTCGCTTGCAGGAAATTTTCGCGTTTTTCGCGTAGGCTATAGTTTACGCGAAAATATCCAGCGGGCGAAAATTTGACAATTTAAACTAATATTTGGAAGATAGTAAGAAAATAAAACTTAGATCATTAAAATATTTTATTTGAAAAGTAAATACACTATATTGTAAAAAAAACATTGTAAAGTAAAAGCAATAAAAACATTTGAAATTATACTGTATTATTATTGTTGTAATAGCGTGGGGTTAGTGACCCCGCCAAGTTACTAGGTTTCTAAACAACAAGAAAGGCACTTACCGGTGTTTTGATTTAGATCTTCTTTAGGGCCTAGCATAGATTTCCAGCGTTCTACCAACCGCCGACCTAACTCTCTCACTTTACTAATTTAGAAGCTATAGACATTACCAGTGCTGGGCAGCGCAAACGAAAATTCACTTGCGCAAGCGCAAATGCGCAAACTTCTCGAAACTTGCGCTTGCGCAAACGCAAACCTAAACTTAAACTCACATGCTGGTAGTGGCTCCTGAGGGTGTACATGCTGATGGTGTTGAAGCTGACCTTAGCCTTGCACCTCTTACAGATGATGCTGCCCCTGTAGACCACCCTGCCCGTCTCAACCACCCTCTTCTTGCTGGTCAAAGGTCCAAAGAAGGTGTCCAGGTGGGGCCAGGGGTTGTTGAGGTCCTCTTCCTCCTGGTGAGGCTCTGAGCCATGGCTGGTCACGCTGCCGGCCGGGCTGGGGGCAGAGGTGGGGCTGGACAGAGACTGGTGTCTGAGGCTGTCCATGGTTCACTAGTTATAGACAGTAGTTATGACTTATGAAGTTTCTAGAAGTTACTAGAGTAGTTAGTAGTTTGAACTCTGAAATAAAATTAAAATCAACTAATCAAACAAACGTGTTTCACTAGTGTTGTTGGTATACTGAGTGCTCACTGCTGTCTGGCGGCGCCACCTGTCTGGCAGTCACGTGTTTATGAGCTAAATCCACTATTTTTAATATTTGTTTTTTTTTCACGTTTGCGCACAAGTTTGCGCAAGAATTGGCGCAAACGCAAATGCGCAACCGAAATCACACTTGCGCAATTGCGCAATTTGCGTTTTGCGCAAGTGTTTGCGCAAGTGCCCAGCACTGGACATTACCCCTACTCTTATATCAGTGGCGTAACTAGGGTGGGGCAGGTGGGGCGCGTGCCCTGGGCGTCAAATTTGGGGGGGCGCCATTTTTATGATTAAAAAAAAAATTTAAGAGTAAAAACATGCTCTTTTGGAAATGTACCGGTACCATATCTCTAGCCATCGAATTTCCATGAATTTCAGATTTTTAACTTCATTTAACTTTATTAATTCATTCTATTTTTATTAGAATTTTATTATGAATTATTAATTTATTCTATTTTTTTGTTTCTTTCTCTAGAAAATTTTACCATTAAGCGAACATTGCCGATACCGAAAAGTCCGAAAAAGAAGCTGAGTGGAGCAGAAGGCAGGAAGAAAAGAAAAATGCAAGAAGCAGAAGCTAAAAAGTCAAATGGCTTTATGATGTCATTTCTTGAACAGCAACAAGCTGGTCCTTCATCAGCATTAACTGCATCAGATATGAGTGTTGACCAACCCGCCAGTGTATCAGAAGGAGAATTAAGTGTCTTTCAAGAAGCCAGAAGATACTAAAACTTTGAGTAGCGAAAAGCAGGAAAAAACAGCACAGCCTATACCAGATGCGATTCAGCATCACGATGTAGGCTTCTTGGAGTTTGATAAAATATAAAAAAAAGTAATTTTATCAGATGCCCTGAGGACAGAAATGGTCACATTGGGTTCGAAGTATTTTCAAAATAGTGAAGGGCCATTTGTTCCCACACAAAACCGATCAATGAATGAAAGATGGTTTAAAAGAAAGTTGGGAAATGAATGTGGAGAAGAAGTTTGGCGCTCATGGCTTGTTTATTCCAGGGCTGTGGAGTCGGAGTCGTGGAGTCGGAGTCGGAGTCGGAAGCAATTTTGGTGGTGCTGGAGTCGGAGTCGGAGTCGGTACATTTTTACCGACTCCGACTCCGACCTCAATATAAATTTTAATAAAATATGTTTTTGTGTGTGATATCACTGGCAGCTATGGTGGTTAAACCACTTAAATAATAAACACAATGTTTTCCATTTCAGACACTAATGCCATTAATTCATTTTTTCTTTTCAGATAATATTTTTTATTTTTAATGCTTATTTAATTTCGAGTTCTTTCTAAATTTCATAAGTTTTTAACTTTCAAGTCTAAAACCCCTTTCACAATGGCAAAAACACTTCCAACAAAGTCTGCAGTGTTTGAATATTTTACAATAACCACAGATGGGAAACATTTCGTGTGTCAGTGTATGATAGAAGATGATCTACAGAAGATCTACAGAAGCTAAGGCTAACAAAGACCCTAAGATCCACTCTAAGGCTAGCCCGAGAGAAAGGAGAGAGTAGGGGGTTAAGAGAAGAGAGGAGAATAAGGGGTTAAGTAAGGAGCAACACCTATCATTCGTGGGTTAACATTCATTCAGAAAAAGAGGGAAAAAGTCTCACCATCATCATCCGCCGGCCACTGCCGACAAGTCAGAAAAATAGTCGGAGAATATAGGAGAGGGGTGAAAGATGAAAAGAAGTAAAATAAGAACGCTTACAAACCATGCAAACACAGTCTTAACTCACTGTCATACCATGCAAACTACAAACATGCAAGAAAAGAGTTAGAGACATGCAAAGTAAGGAGGATAAGAAAAAAAAAAAAGTAGGTAAAGTTAAACAAAAAGTGGGTTAGTTTACGCTATGAGCTACATCTACATTCGTGTTAGTCTAATTTTTTTTTTTTTTTTTTTTTTTTTATTGCTGGCATCACGCTGGCATGTCACAAGCTGGCATTCATCGTCAACAGACTCATCCTCGAGCACCACCACCAGAGCTCCTGTTGTTAACTTTCTTTTTTAATTTTAAACAACGTTAATATTTTTAAAATGTCTGTCAAGACGGTTCTTAAACATATTAACGCTGGTAGAATGAACGACTGACGCGGGAAGATTATTCCATTTATCAATTACTTTAAACGTAAAGAAGTTTTTAGCGATATTACTGGCTCTGATAAAAATGCACCAACCAGAGCATCAAATTTGAAAAGACATTTGCAGTGTTTCCATCCCAAAATTTTAGAAGTTGTCATTGAGAAAGATAGTAATAAAAACCTTCCAACTACTTCAAAGTTAACAAAAGATCAGAAATCTACTGAACGACAAGCACCACTTACAAGATTTTTTACTACAGACAAAGTTACCGTAACAATGACCACAGATGATGATGCTTCACGTGGTGGTGATGAAATGCCTCTTGTGTAATTATCATCATAGCAGATTTAGAATTAATATACCTTCGGAGTCGGAGTCGGAGTCGGAGTCGGATAGACAAAAAATTGAGGAGTCGGAGTCGGAGTCGGAGTCGGTTTTTTATGTGCCGACTCCACAGCCCTGGTTTATTCTCCAGAGAAGAAAGCAGCTTTTTGCTTTTGTTGTTTGCTATTTTCTCAAATTGACAATCTCAAATTGTCAATCTCAAATTGGAGCAAGAAAATGGGTTCAATCATTGGAAAGCATCAGAAAGGCTTAGTACCCATGAAAATGCAAAAAAATCATCGATACTGCTTCACCCAATGGAAGGAAATGGAAAGAAATCTTTTAGAAAACAGAGGAATCATTGACGTAGAGCTTCAAGCTCAAATTGCAACAGAAAAACAAAAATGGCGAGATGTTCTCCACAGAATTCTCCATTGCATAAAATTTTTAGCAACTCAGAACCTTGCATTGCGTGGTCACAAGGAATCCCTATCCCTTAGACAGGAAGAGGAAAGCAATATTGGAAATTTTCTTGGGTTATTAAAATTGTTGGCAAGGTTTGATCCTGTCATGAAAGAACATCTCAGTATTGTGGAAAAGCACCCTGGAAGAACATCATATTTATCTCCGTTAGTGAGAATGAATTTATTCAGCTGATGGCTTCTACTGTTCGCCAGAAATTGTTACAGAGCATTCATAAGGCCAAATATTTTGGCCTCATGTTTGATTCTACACCAGATCAAGCACATCGAGAGCAAATGGCAGAAACAGTTCGTTATGTTGATATTGATTTTCAGGAGAAAACAATTTTTATAAAAGAGTCTTTTCTTGGATTTATCCAATTAAAACGAAAGGATGCTGAAAACATTGTGGAAGTGATTTTGGAACAACTGGAAAAGGACAAAATGTCGTTAGAAGACTGTCGATCTCAATGCTATGACAATGCTGCAGTTATGGCTGGTTATAAAAGTGGTGTTCAACAGAGGATTATTGAAAAAAATAGCAAAGCTATTTTTGTAAACTGCGATAATCATTCTCTCAATTTGGTTGGAGTGCGTGCTGCTAACCATGATGCAGTGATGGTGACTTTTTTTGGTGCAATTCAGTCGCTTTATTCATTCTTTTCACGTTCAACTCTCCGTTGGCAAAAGCTGAAAGATGCCATACCAATAGTTGTCAAATCTGAATCTGAAACTCGATGGAGTTCCAGAACAAAGGCTGTGAGGGCCTGTTCATGAATACTTTGATATTATAGTGGAACTCTTGCAAAGCATGGTTGATGATCAAAATGAAACTGCTGATACAAGAGGTGATGCAAGGCAGGTGCTGAATCAAATTTTGACTTTTCATTTCTTGGCTTTGCTTGGATTTTGGAACAAAATTCTTGTTCGGATTGATCGTGTTCAAAAACGACTCCAAGATCATACCATGAACTTTCATGATGCTGCTTATGATTTAAAAGCCCTTCAAGATTATTTTTTAAGCAGTCGAGAATCATTGGCCAGTGAATCACTTGAAGCAGGGCTGAAACTGTGTGATGAATGGGATATTCAAGTAGAAAGACGCCCCAGAAAGAAGAAACAAATGCCTGGTGAAAAAGCCAAGGATGTAGGGTTAACTGCGAAAGAAGAAATGATGAGAATAATGAAAGAAACTATTGATCGTCTCCATAATGAAATGGAAGAAAGATTTGTCCGTCTCCATGACTTGGATTCAAAATTTGGATTTCTTTTAGATGCTAGAGGATTATTGTTTGACTCAAATGAAAGCAACAGTAGTCATGACGTAAATATCTTAAAGAAACGTTGTCTCAACCTCGGACAGTTTTATAGCAATGATATTGACGGCTTTGAGCTTTATGAAGAAATCCTGGATTGTAAGATGCTTCTGAAAAGTCGCCCAAATGTTAAAATTTCTAAAGCTGAGGAACTCCTCAAGTTTATTGTTCAGTATGGAGATGAAAATGCTTTTCCAAATTTGAGAGTAGCTATTCAGATAATGCTCACTATTGCAATTTCAATTGCCAGCTGTGAGCGATCTTTCAGCAAGTTAACATTGATCTTATCATATTTGAGAGCTTCAATGGGCCAAGAAAGACTTTCTGCTTTAGCCTTGCTCAGCATTGAACGTGAAGAAACTGAAATAACAAATTTTGATGACATTATTGATAAGTTTGCATCAGCAAAAGTAAGAAAAATACATGTTTAGTGTGAAGTTCCAAATTATTCATTAAAAGAGCCAAAAATAATAGGTGCAAACAAGGCATTTCTTTTAAAGTACCACATAATTGGAATGATTTTTGTCAGTATCTAATATTCTAATTGCTAATTCTGCTATCGGTAATTCAGTAAAATTCAAGAAAACATCAAAGTGTATTCTCATGAAAAGTTATGCCTCTCCTTGTACATATATTAATTGTTTCTGTTGTAATTCGGCAAATAATTAACCATACTTTGGTTCTATAAAATTAAATTGTATTAATAGAAATTTAATATCAACCTTAATAGTAAATATACGCGGTTATGTATATGGATAGAAAAACATTAAAGTATAAACTGTAAAAATAATTTTTATGAATTGTATTTTCATTTCATTTCAATTTATTTTTACATATTTTTGTACAGTTTTATATGTATATAACTGTTTTTAATTTTCATTTGTCATAAAATAAACTTCTTCTTAAAAGTATATTTTGTTAGCGGTATTATTACGAGTAACCAGTTTGAGTACCATTATAAGAATTCAGCCAGAATTTTAAAGAACACTGGTTTTAAGGGCGCCATTTATTGATTTGCCCTGGGCGCGATCAACCCTAGTTACGCCTCTGTCTTATATACTATTTGACAACTTCCTGCCTACATTCTAACACTTTAGTAACATCACCAAATTAAACTTAACACCAACGATTTAGTCAGATACAAGGGGTAGCTCCGGATTTTTTTTCACTACATTTTTTTTTATTGGTTGTAGATTTAAAATTATATTATATGAAGCCCTCATAGGAAGAAGTGACGAAGCTACAAAATTTTAAAAAACGCCATTACCCCCACCCCTCTACTCCATTACCCTCCCACCCCCACTCCCCCATTAACCCCACACATAAAAGTAAAAAAGCCATTACTCCCATTACCCCACCTCTCTCCCCATTACCCCCACCCGCACTCCCCCAATTACCCCACCCCCTCTCCCCATTATACTGCAACCCGCCCTCCGGGCGGGTAGCAGTATATATATCACATTATAAATGTGAAGCTCAAGATTTTCACGACTGCGTTCTTTTCTGTAGTTTTATCGCGGTGCTGGGGCCTTCGGACCCAGTAACCGGTGACCTAGGACCGGGAAACTTGACAGAGCACATCGTCAGCTCATGGGTTATCAGTTAGTTGGTGGTGGTTGCAGAATTTTCCGATGTGCCGTTTAGGCTGTGCACGGTTCCGAAAAAAGCGGACACACACACACACACACACACACACACACAGATACATTTTAGCTCAATGGTATATAGGAAGAATAACCATGCTGCTAGTCCAGCCAAAACAAACGAACAGGCCGTGTTCCGCTGTTTATCCTTTTGTGTTGCCATTCAGCTTTCTTTTAGTGACTTTTCCCTTTAGTGACTTGAGACTATATACATTATATATATATATATATATATATATATATCAGTGGCGACTGGCGTATAGGAGCGATGGAGCGGTCGCTCCCCCTTGCTTGAAACGATAAATATTAATTTAACAGATAAAAAATATATTAATTTTAAGATATTAAAATAAATATTCTTAAAATATATTTTAAAAATTCATGTGGCATATCATGATTCATGAGGCATTTTGAGTAAGCCTTCATACAGTACATAATATTCTAAACTTATAGCATAGCTTCAAACAGCGTACCGCTGTTTGAATACAAAATAATATTGCAGCCGAATGGAGCGATAGATTTTTCGCTCAAGTAAATATAAATTATATTTTACTGTTGTAATGAAAATATAAGTACAATCACGAATTTTTTTTATAATAACAACTTTATTTTTACTAATAGTTACTTCAGTAATAATGATATAAGCCATTTATATGTATTTTATTGAAATTATTACTTATTTGTAATTAACTAGAATTGTACGTCTGGCATAGCCGCATATGTTAATACAAGTACTCTTGTGAGCGGCAGTTGGATTCGCGCTAGCCTATTGTGAGTCTATTGTGACTGATAATTGTGAACTTATGTGTGCATTAAATGTGTTTAAATATCTAAGTTATTTGGAGTGTTATAATTTACGAATTATTAATTAACCCTCAAAATGAATAGTGTGTCAAGCCTGTTAAATGAAAAGTTTTCCAGATATACACTTGAAGACAAATTAAAAATAAAACAACTCGGAAGGCCTATTCCAAATTTAAACATAATTCAGTCAGCCATTAAGAATAATAAGCCATACAATCGAAAGTTTAACAGTGACTTATATAAAAGATACAAATGGTTGTGTGGATGCCCAGAAAAAAGTGCATTATTTTGTTTTCCGTGTTTACTATTTGGAGGTGATAATTCTTGGACCAATATTGGAGTGACTGATTTAGCTCATCTATCGGTAAAAATAGGAAAACATGAAGCATCAGCTAGTCACATAAACAATGACGCGAATTTAGCGGTTCTAGGTAAAGTAAATATAAAGAAAATCTTGATTCTGCTTATAAGAAAACGATTGAACGTCACAATGAACAAGTTAATAAAAATAGATACATTTTAAAAAGAATTATCAAAGCTATTAAATTTTGTGCTAATTTTGAACTCCCCTTAAGGGGTCATGATGAAAATTCTGATTCTATCAACCCTGGAGTTTTTAAAGGATTAATAGAATATTCTGCTGAATTGGATCCAACTTTAAGAGATCACTTGGAAAAGACTACGGTATTTAAAGGAACTTCAATGACTATACAGAATGAATTGCTTTCTAGTTCATTGGAAATATGCAGGTTGCAGATATTAAAAGAGATTTCGCAAACCAGTTTTGTAGGCATTATTGCAGACGAAACCTCTGATATAGCCAATGAGTTTCAATTAGCTATCGTTTTACTGCTACGAATGTGATGGCAATGTGAAAGAAAGATTTTGGGGACTTTTTAATCCAGCTTCTCACAGCGCAGAATCCATAGCTAGTGTTATTTCTGAGTAATTAAAATCCATTTTACCGCATTGTTCAGAAAAATTGATTGCTCAAAGTTATGATGGTGCTGCAGTTATGAGCGGACACATTGGTGGTGTAAATGTTATTATAATAAATCTGTACCTAAACGCACATTACGTACACTGTTATGCTCATCAAATGAATTTAATAATGACGCAGTCAGTATCTCGAATTTCACAAGTAGGAGAGTTCTTTAGAAATATATCATTAATTCCAACCTTTTTTTCACATTCTCCTCAGAGATGCTCAGTATTAGATGAAATTATCGGAAAACGATTGCCAAAAACTGTTAAAACAAGATGGAATTTTAACATCAGAACAGTAAACAAGGTTTTTGAACGCACAGATTCACTGCTTGAATGCCTAGAAAAAATTCGAAATGAAACTCAACAACCTGCAACACGAGATCAAGCAGGAAATTTGCAACGACTAATGACTGATCCTATATTTGTATTTTGGCTCACTGTATTTCGCCACATAATGCCTCATGTGGACTGTTTTTATAATAAAATCCAAACAAGAAACACTGATGTAATTCTCATAAAACAAGCTGTGAGTGAACTGCAATTAGAAATAGAGAAGATTAGAAATAAAATGAGCACGATAATCGAAGAAATTGCCGAAACGTCTGATGTGTGTGAGTTAAAGAGAACAAGATCATTAAATGATTCCCATTATTACGTGAGTAATAAAGCTTCTGCGTTTGAAGTGTGTGACATAATAATTTCTCAGTGCAAGGACAGGTTTTCCTTTACTGGTCATTTAGTAGCAGCACAACTTTTCGAGCGTGAACACTATCAACTTTATAGAACTTCATTTCCCACAGATGCTTTTAGAAAAACTATAACTGTCTATCCCATTTTTAATAACTCAAGACTTAAATCAGAACTAGAAGTTGTATATTGCAGAGAAGATTTTAGTGCCCATAAAGGAGCTCTCGATTCTCTTAAGTACGTACATCATTGAAAATGGAATGGAAGAAACATTTACAGAAACGCTAAAGTTGCTAAGAATTTTAGTAACTACTCCAATGGCATCTGTAGAAGCCGAACGATGCTTTTCTAGATTAAAAAGAATAAAAACAGGCTCAGCTATTCGGAATACCATGGGTCAAGGTAGATTGAACGCACTCATTATGCTAGCAACTGAAAGAGATATTTCACATAATGGATCTTTTGAAAATGATGTGATAGACTTGTTTGCAAGCCAGAAAACGAGGAGAATGGATTTCGTCTGTATAGCATAATTTACAACAAGAAAATCATAACGTGAGTAAATTTATTCAACAATTATTTTTATATTTTATTAAAATATTTTTTTAATACAAATTTATGGCTTCTTTTGACATATAAGTATCGTACGGAAGCACCATGTGATTGTTTATGTACTACAATTCTAAAAATTATAAATTTTATGAAATCGCACCCCCATACATTTATACCACGAGTCGCCACTGATATATATATATATATATATACGTAATCTCACTCCTCCCCTACAAGTTTAGTCTGTCAGGGGGGTGAGAGACCCTGCGGAGCGGGATTGATGTAGTAGGAATAGGTGCAACCTGCATAGGCGGGCAAATTGAACCATTTTCCAGAGGATTAGTTCTCTCTTCCGGAAGACTCTGGTCATCCTGCAATTCACGTTCCCATATCTGGTCCTGATGGCGTTTGATAGAACGACCATCTTCTAGTTGGCACTTGAAGGAAACAGGGCCTGTTCTCTCCTGCGCAGTTGCAGGAACCCATTTTGTTCGAGCCCCATAGTTGTGAATCATAACTGGATCATTAGGTTGCGCTTCTATAACTCTCCTTTATTTAGTGTCGTGGTACAACTTCTGTTTTTCCTGATGGCGTAAAACTCGTTGTTGTAACGTTTCGTTTGGACACAACAGATCGAAAACTGAACGAATTCCCCGGCCAATCATAAGTTTAGAAGGAAACACCCCCATCGTTGTGTTGTGAGGTGTTAGTCGATATTTAAACAAAAATTTATTCAACACCACTTGCATTTCCTCCCCATGAGAATGATGCAAGGCCGACTTGAAACTACGGACCATGTTTTCCGCGAGTCCGTTAGTAGACGGGTGAAAAACACTAGACCGGACATGTCTAATGTCACTTAGGTGGACAAAAGAACGAAATTCCTCACTGGTAAAACAAGTACCATTGTCGGAAACCAGAACTACGGGTAAACCCCATCGAGCGAAACGCGAACGGAGTAAGCGAATAGTAATACCCGAAGTCGTGGAAGTGGTTTAAAAAATTTCCACCCACTTAGAGTAGGCGTCCACAATGCTTAGGAAATAAATATTATTTATAGGACCTGCATAGTCAACAAGGATCCTATTCCCACGGATGAAGTGGACTTTTCCTTGGGAGATCTCTGTTCTCTCGGCAGTTTTGACAGGAACGAATCAATGATTCGAGTTCTCCATCCAAACCAGGCCACCAGAAATAAGCTCTTGCCAGCTCTTTCATTTTTGTTGCACCCATGTGTTCAGCGTGAAGTTCCTTCACTAAATTCGACCTGCCTTCATTCAGAATTAGCACTCTGTGGCCCTATAAGAGACAGCCATTTTCGATCGAAAGTCCAGACTGATGTTGATAAAAAGGCTGTAATTCACTCTCAACCTTAGTAGGCCAACCAATTGAGCAGTAATGGATGACCCTCGACAGAAGAGGGTCTGATTTTGTCCACTGTTCCATTTGTACTGCAGTTACTGGAGTGGATTCCAAAAACTCCACCAAGTGAACCCATTCTGTAGGTATAGGTACGCATTCATTTGGATTTTCTAAAGGCAACCTACTGTACTTAGAGCATCAGCAATACATAGAAATTTGGCTGACCGATGTACTAAGTCAAATTTATAGGCTTGTAGAATCAGTGCCCATCGTTCAATCCTACCTGAGGCCATAACTAGAATATTTTTATTAGGTGAAAATAAACCTAAAAGAGGTTTATGGTCAGTAATTAGTTTGAATTCATGACCCCATAGATAGAAATTAAATTTTTTTTACTGCAAATACTAAGGCTAAGGCTTCGCATTCAAGTTGTGCATATCATCTTTCAGTTTCAGTTAGTGTTCTAGAAGCAAAACAGATAGGCCTATCTAGTATCTACACCATCACTGTGGTGAGATAACACTGCCCCAATTCCATAAGAACTGCTATCTGCTGAAACTATGAGGAAGTTTAGGGTCATAATGCACTAGGAGAGAGGACTTTAGTAGTACGTCCTTGGAAGACTCAAATGCTTTCTTTTGGGTTTTCTCCCATCTCCAATGTTCCCCAGATAGTAATAACTTATTTAGGGGTCCAAGGAAAGTCGCTGCATTAGGCAAAAATTTCCTATAAAAGTTTAGGAGACCTAAATAAGTTTGTAACTGTGTGATGTTTTGTGGAGGTGGTGCATTTTTTATTGCTTCTAGTTTATCCACCGTTGGATGAATGCCTGAGGCATCTATGCGGAACCCTAAATATGAAACCTCACTAGTGACCCACGAACACTTTTCTTTCTTTAGCTTAAGTCCGGCGTCCCAGAGTCTTTTTAGAACTGTGGTTAATCTAGTTAGGTGTTCTTTTTTAGATGAACCTGAAATGAGGACATCATCTAGAAAACAAAGTACACCCGGAATGTGACCTAGAACTTGGTCCATTGTTCTCTGAAAAATACGTGGAGCCAATGCTATTCCATAGCATAGCCTATTGTACCTATATAGGAACTCGGTACATATTTATGATAGTTAGCTCTTTAGAATTTTCATCTAAACTTAGTTGAACATAGGCTTGGGCCATATCTAGTTTTGTGAAATATTTACCCCCAGCAAGATCGCTAAATAAGTCATCAGGCTTGAGTATAGAGTAGCAATCTAGAAGGACTGCTGTATTTGCTGTTAAACGGTAATCCCCACATAACCGCACTGACTTCTCAGGTTTTACTACACGAACTACCGGGGCAGCCCACTTAGCGTGTGTGACTGGTTTGATAATTTTAGCTTTGAGTAGCCTGTCAATTTCTAAATCTGCCTTCTCCCGCAGTGCATGTGCAATTGAACGAGCCTTACAAAATTTTCGAGTTACATCAGGATCTGTGTCAGACGGATATATGAGTGTATGCACATCTGCCTGACCCTTTGGTAAAATTTTGTCAATAAGCATTTTCAAAGCATCATTCCAATCACGGCCTAGTAGAGTAGGCCCTTGCTCATCCACCACTAAAAGAGTTAAGGGATGAGACAAAGTTTTCTTGTTGAGTGTAACTGTGATGGATGCTTCTCTACAAATAGGTATTTGTATGTCCCCATATTTTTTAAGTATTGTTTTAGATGCATGTAGGTGCATTTTTGAAAGTTTTGTCAAAAACTGTTTTGGACATGACAGTTCGGGCAACACCTGTATCTAGTTCTAGAAGAACTGTAATTCCATTTAGGCCTAACTCTACAATATATGGACCTGTATTATCACCACTTTGCTGCTCATAAAATAGGTACTCCACTCCAATGTTCGAAGTATTTCCCTTTTGAGGATTTACACTAGAAATGTTATAATTAGAATTTTCACCCCTTGTTTTCTTTGAAAAACAAACTTTAGCTATGTGGCCTAATTTATTACAGTTTCGGCAAACTGCTTCTTTAAAAGGACAGTATGGAAAACTGATACGTGTGGGTAGTTGGGAGGTAACGAAAATGGTCCACTGAGTCGGTAGGTAGTTAATCTAACAATTATTAAACTCCTTTTATGTGAATAACTGGGTGGATGAAACCAATTGGTTGCTCACCAGAGTTATTCTCCACATTAGTATTTATATACTAATTGCGCCTCGGTGGTGTAGTGGTTGGCGTCGCTGACTACGAATCCATCGGCCCCGGGTTCGAGACCCGATGGCAGCCGGCGCGCATAAAAACCCAGCTGTTCATCCTTCCACACAATAAAGAAAGTGGTTGGTAGATAAATGGGCACCCTAGGTGGCCTAGTGGTTAAGACGCTGGGCTGCTGATGGGGCGTGGTTCGGATTCCACGTTAAACTGTAGGTCTAAGGTGGAGTGAAAAACTTGAACTTCGTCAGAATGAACAATTCGGGCGGAAGCTAACCAAAGGTTATACTGTGTGATAGAGCGTGCTCGGTAATAGACATACATTACCGATCAACCAACCGAAAAACACCAAGAGGATGCTGGTGGAAAAAGCCGCGGGAAGAACGGAAAAGAAGGAACGGGTGAACAAGACGGAACGGAGAGAAGGAAGAAGCTAAACAACGGAAAAAGATCCCCATCAGCAAGTACGCTCTCAAAAATTGAGCAAAGAGAAGAGGGACTGTCTAATAACACTCAGTAAGTGATCAGTCATGTTTTTGAACCCAGTTTGGGGACATAATATAAGCTGGGTCAGTAAAATTAGGCCTACATTGTGGTCTAAGACCTAGCATCAACTCATAGCTTAACAAAGGCTAAGGTAAATTACCCTAACCTAATTTGGTGAGGAATCCTACTGTGGACCTCAATTTACTCTCCCCTCTCTGGATCATTTCCGGAATCTCTAGGCTGACCCCTACAAGGCTAGGCTTAATCTACTCTATAGTTACACTGGAGATATTAGGGGTGGGTTAATTGGGGACCAATTCATACAGAGCATTTTTCACATTGATGGCCCGTGTGGGGAATTTACATACTTTAGGCTTAACCTTACCTAACAAAAATTGCAGAATTAGGCTAAATGATCTAGCTTAAACCTAACCTAATCAAGCCTAAAGTAAAAAACTTGCCTAATTAGGTCTACAACCTAGGGCCTAACTAGGAAACATTTACATTTAAGGAGTCCCATTCTTTTATAAGCTTAGAACTGAGTGGCACATAAATACTTGGGGGGATTTAATTAAATTTAAAACTTGACTGTTTTGTCTGATTACTCAATTTATTTGATCTCTCGTCTCTGATAATTTCTTCTTGCCCTATATTTAGGCTGACCATACGTACCGTTTTGAACGGGACAGTACCGTTTTGTATGGGTTTTTGTATGGGTTCTGTCACTGAAGAATAATTGTAAGCTCAAGATGTTTATGTACTTACTTTTTCATGAATACAGAATATTACATAACCCCCGTCCCTTTTTTGCCATCCCAATGTCCCGTTTTTGTCTCAAGGAAATATGGTCAGCCTACCTATATTTCATTACGATCCCCAGTTAAACAATTTTGACTTAAAAATGGACAGTGAGGAATTGAAACAATTAAAAAAGAAAGAGGGGAAAGTTGGGCGCTGTCACTAAGGCCATCAACACTTTTAACAATATTACACAACCAGGCAAGGAAGATTTAGAGTATGTAATTCTTAAATTGGATAACTTTAAGAAGGATATAATAGCCATTGATGAGAGTATTTCAAAGTTAATTGAACTTGAAATGGCTGATGAACAACTTATAGACCTTTACTCTGATAATGAGCATCAGGTAATCTCAATTGAACAGCACATAAGGAGATTACAGTCTCGTTTGACCGACTTAACACTAAATAAACCTATTTCTGATTTTAATCAAAGTAGAGCTAACCTTCAACAAAATTTAAGTGACATGCTAAATCCCGAGTCACAAGAATTTAGGGCTAAGTTACACACTTTGCTCGTACCAACATTTGATGGGGACACGGTACAATTCCCATCTTTCATTTAAAAATTTGAGAGTTCAATAGGTAATAAACCTTATATTCCAACTGTTGATAAGTTTAGCTACTTAACTAGTTTCCTTAAAGGTCCAGCCTATAACATGATAGCCTATTTACCAGCTGTGGGTGATTCATATGAAGTAGCTATTGATCTAGTAGTATAGCCGAAAAAGGGGAGAGTGCAAGAATGTTGCAAGTTATTATGTAATGTTGCAAAGGGGGGTGGGGGTGTTGCAAAAAAAGAAAAAAAAGAAAAAAGGAAAAAAAAGAGAAAAAAATACCCCAAAGGGGGGGATGCTGCAGGTGCAACAAGGAAAACTTGGAGGCGGCGTTATCCCCCAAGAGAAAGAAGGAGGAGAGAAAGGAGGAGGAGAGGTGTTCACCTGGCAGGAGCCAAGTGCATATTAAGACTTCAGCCGAGTAGGCGTTGTTTTATAGGCTCCTAATCAGCCAGTTGGCTGTAAATGGCTTGAGTTGCCAGATAGCGCCATGTATTCATTTAATTCTAATCGAAGACTGAGTTGCCAGATACCATTGTATACATTATTATAGACTCCTAATCAGCCAGTTGGCTGTAAATGGCTTGAGTTGCCAGATAGCGCCATGTATTCATTTAATTCTAATCGAAGACTGAGTTGCTAGATACCACTTTTTAGCATTATTATTGTATACACTATTATAGACTCCTAATCAGCCAGTTGGCTTAGAAGGCGTAAATGTTGCCAGATACCGCAATACCGTTGTATACATTATTATATTTCTTAAAAGTTGGTTTAGAAGGCGTAACATGATATAATTAAGTAAAACAACATTGCATCATTCTGTTTATTATAAATATATAGAAAATAAATATACATTTCAATTGAGGAATATGCATATAACAGTACAGGAAATATATACACACAATTATGGATATATATAAAATAAATATACATTTCAAATAGAAATAAATATACATTTCAATAGAAATATGACAATAACAGTACAGGGGAAATATCACGCAAAATATATATAAATACAATTCAATAGAAATATGTACATAATCGTACAGGAGAAATATCAAGCAAAATATATATAAATACATTTCACTTTTTTCAAAATACTAAACTCGGTCTTAATCGAGTATATAAAATAAATATACATTTCAAATAGAAATAAATATACATTTCAATAATAATAGAAATATGCCTATAATCGTACAGGGGAAATATCACGCAAAATATATATAAATACATTTCACTTTTTTTCAAAATACTAAACTCGGTCTTAATCGAGTTTACAATTACATCATTATTGCTCTGCATTACGCAGTATATGCGGCCTAATAATATTTCACCGCTTAAAGTATAGGGAAACCTGTATTCGATATGAAGGGCTTTCATATCGTTCAGTACTATTTTTGTTCCCACTTTACAACCGGTTGGTAAGTCATCTTTAAATACGTCTAGAATACAATCAAAAGCACGCACAAAGAGTTCATCGTTAGCTACATTATTAAACACAAGTTTATAAACACGCTTTTCCAATCGAGGGTTTATTTCTACCGACTCGAGCTTTTCAATCGTGAACTCACTCAACATAGCGTCAATTGAAATAATCTTCTAAATCGTTACGACAACTGCGCGTTATATAAAGAAATAGTTCTTCAGGGTGAACGGTGTAGGTGAGCTCAGCCTTGTACCGATCAATTGCTTTGTACCAAAGTTCATGGTATTTCAAAGAGTCTAAACTTTTTAAATAAACGTTCAGCTCTAGACCATTCTCACCAGCCCTACACTCGGTAAACCCATCGAGCAGAGCGGTGTAGGCGTATTCAAGTACTTTATCAAAATAAAGCATATCCGTAACACGCGCGTCTAATATAGGTTTCAGCTTACGGAATCCGACGATTTCAAACATTCTGTCGAGGATGAAACGGTTTCGCGTAGGAACAAGAGCGTTATTATCAGAAGCATTCTTCCACATCAGCCGTATATCAATGCACGGCCGATCGTTATTTATACACAACGTACATACAACGGCGTATGAGGGTCCGTCACTAATCTGCTCTCTTCTTGTACCTACGTTAGCAGGTATTTTATAACGATCTTCACTCCACTTCTCAACTATCACGAAGATTCTATTCATCTCCTCGATACTTAAATAAACCCGTTTGTTTGTCGGTCTACATTCCGTTTCCAGTACATAGCTAATGGTACCGGAATTACGCCTGAACACGCGCAACGATTTCGTCACGGACACATCGTACGAGGCGTTGAGAATGCTGCTCAAAGGAAGTTCCATCGTATTCGAGGAGCGCACGTCCACTCGGTTCAAGCTCTGAGATAACTATGAGCCGTGTGAGGCACGCAGGTAGGTAGGAATGGTTCGACGGGCGGCTGACTCGATGATACGTGAATGGGCTTGTTCGTATGACCGCGAGTCGAATTGCTGTACATATTTCGGTACAAGAATTAATTTCATCACTACCAGCCTACGCACCAGACATTTTGGATAAGAACTAGGAACATTTTATGTTTTACTAAACATCTCCACACTCCGGCGCACTATTTGAGAGGAACATATGTTCATATTTTTCCTTTCTGCCCATCAAACGATACTCGTCTCTAAACTCTGTTAAAAATTCACGCAGGGCACTAGCCACAACCTCACTACGAACCTCATCATGATATACGTTAATATAGTGATAAAAATACTTAAGATTGTCCATGATCACGAGATTCACATTTTCAGTCGTAGGGTATGAGGATTCGACATGGTGTAGCATGACGTAATACCGCTTGTCACACCACCCATCAGCAAGACTCATTATCCATACCTGCTGCTTCTCTTCTGCACGCGTTGTTTCTTTTACTTCACGGTGTATGTGAGACTTTATAAAGTTTAGCTCTGCAGTATACTTCAGCACATCGTCTGTGCAACGAAAGCCTTCAATGGTCTCACCAGAACATCCGTAGAGTATTTGTACATCTTGGAACTTCGCACAACCCAATGTGTTTTTAAAAGAGGCATAGGAGGGAGGAATAGGAAGTTTTTCGGTATCCACCACATCCTGGCACTTTACTGAATACCATTTCGTAAACGTTGTGCAAGCAATATTAAAGGTAGCCATTTGAATACACGTCTGATCTGAATACACGTCTGATCTCGGGCTTACTGCGGTCGACTGACCACGCAGGGACTTCCAGATAGTAGCATGACTCACGGTCTTACAGTGGGCGGAGCTTAGAACTTTCACCTGCACACACACACACACACACACACACAAAGGAGAAAGTGAAACGCTATTTGAAACATGATTTATTTAACAAACGAGATATTCAAGTTATATATATTTACAAATACGATTTAATAAACGAGATATTCAAGTTATATATATATATTTACAAATACGTGTAATAAATCAATTTTACAAATACGATTTAATGAACGAGATATTCAAGTTATATATATATATTTACAAATACGTGTAATAAATCAATAGATACGATTATATACAAGACGTGTGAGTTAACAATAGAAGCATCATTGGTATCCAAAGGGTACGGTATCATAGGTACCAGGTAACTGGTAACGTTTCCTATAGGTGTTACGGCACACCTTCGTACCCCTAAGTTCCTTCACGCCCCCCAGCTTCTGCGCCCGAAAATTGTGGGTGCCTACAATTAGTTGGGGAGGTTGTTCATCATCGTCCAAACATACTAGATCCTTCAACGACTCAAAGTTAACAACCTCCCGATTCGCATGGTTGAGCGTAATACCCTTTGCCTTCACGATATATTTCATTTCCTTCCCAACCCTGACCCGTACCCCATAAGTCTTAGGTCCTGTTGAGGCAAAAGAGTCGGCGTATGCGTTGTCCCCATACTCATCCTTGATCTCATCAGTGAGCTCGCCGAGGAACTCCCCAATAGTGGGCATGTATTCACCCTCCCTCTCTGTGAATATCACGCTATCTGTATCGGCATACAATACTCTCCGCCCAAGAGAATGCAATAGACCCCAAAGTTTTATACGGGCGTAGGCTGTTGTGAAGCTCGCCACAGGTATGTTTGTAACCCTTGAGGTATCTGTGGCAAATTCAGTGTTGTTGTACTTTATTACGTAAGTATTACCTACATTTACGATCTCCATGACCTCTTTATCGGGGGCATTGGCATAATCCCAGACATCGCTATAACTTTGTGCCAAATGAATGCTCCCTCTGCCGGTATTCTGCGCAAATTTTCCCCATAGACTGTTTAGACACAACTTTGCACTAAAGCGCTTGCCAGGATTCTTTACAATTTGGACACGATCAAGTTGTATACCTTCGCGGTCGTGGTAACGTTGAATATAGGCAGACTTTTCATCTTCGGTATCAACTCCTCGCGGATACCCTGATGCCTCAACCTTATCCTTCAAAAAGGTGTTTATATATGGTGTGAAAAGGTTGGGTAGCTTCTGAAACCTCCACACCTCATGTATCTTCAGTATTCTATAACCATGGCGTACGGCTAGGGCCAACTCATGACTTGTATATACGCCTCTGATCTTACGCTGGTGGGGTATATGGTTACATTCGCCGTTATCCTCTTCCGCGCACTTCACGCACAGGGGAAACATGAGCTTGTCGTCGATAACGACAGGTAAGATCGGCATCCATAAATTGCGTGGGGGGAGTACGTCTACGAAAGAGAGCCCAAATAACGATCATTCAAATTTTTTGAAAATTCATTGATGGAGGGTAGGCTAGGTCCCACCAGTTTCTCAGGAGCGCCCACGGGGTACGGATTGCTCTTCATCACGTATGGGTATAAAGAACAGAAATCGTAGTAATGGAGCTTCACGCCCTCCGTAGGTGGAAAGTATAGTCTGAAAGGATTTGTACGTCCTCCAAACAAGCTATCACCACATTTGAGAGGATCCAGCACCATTGAACGCTTGATCGTTTTTATTTCCTCACGGTACACCTCGTCTGTCTCCATCCGTGCATCATATTCATGCTCCCACAAGACTTTGTGAGTGAACTGTGATCCTATAAGTTGATCGCGGGTGCGGGTTGATGCGAGACAGTCGGCAGGAGACCTACCGTGGATATCTCCGGTGATTCCGCACTCAGGACGGGGGCATCCATGCCACCAGCAACCGTTAAAGGAGTACACAGTCTTCACACCAGTGACACGGTTTTCACTTAACCCATCAACCCAAAAAACACGTCCATTAATCTTAATGGGTACTTCACCCGTGTTGCGGGCGTGCTTTATGTATACACCTGTCTGTTGCTGTAGGTGTATGAGCCAGTAAATAGCCTTGTGTCCGTAACTGCGGGGGTTGTTTCGGTGAATAATGGCTAAGGTGTCTTTAGGCATGAAGTTATTCTTGAACACCGTAAAACATAATGATGCGATGGTGGGTGCGACTTGCAGTGGATCGCATTTGAAACGGGCTATGTACATCCTTCTAAAGGCCTGGAAACATACTCTAAGCACGCGCACATCATTCACACAATAACGCTCACATTCATCAGCTATATTATAAGGGTTACTTTCATTAAAACTGTCGTAGTATCGATCAAAGTCTTCACGTTCATCCATACAGTCAAAATAATGTTTGGGGGTGGTGGGCCTACGTAGTTTAAAGTCTCGCTGGTGAGGAAAGTGTAAGGGAAGTATCCTTTGGAAACTTCAGCTGCTACTCCCATCACCTTGGATAGCTTTGCTAATTTACAAGGTGTGAATAATAAAGTATCTTTAAATTGTACATTGCCTCTTATCTGCATCTGTATTAATTTGTTGCCTCTTTTCAATGGATCACCTGTAAATATCTCAGAGGATTCGTGTTCAAGCAACTCCTTATAAAGGAACTGCGTGTCAAACTTTGCCCCGTTATGGGCGAGAATATACACAGTCATTTTTTTGAACTTGTCGGCTAACTTGACAATATAGGACAAATAGTTTCACAGGACTATCGCGGACATTCGTTTTAAAAACGTTTGTCCGTTTACCACATTTGGGGCACTCGTCACATTCGATACCCATACACTCATCACAGATGGTCTGGCTCACAAGTAAATGTGTAATTACCTCTTTGGTTTCAGCGTTCGTATATGTTTCTATATCGTAGTATACAGTTATACAAGGGTTATTTTTAGGCTTAGCATCTTTCATATAACATACATGCTTTACTCCATCCGCCTTATATTCCTCCTGGCATGTAGGACAGTGAATTATGTCACACTTGTGCCTAAATTTCCCCCAATTATCCATTGTGTGAAACATACCACATTCACAGATTCTCATTTTCCTGCACGTGCCAATTGATTTATGGAAATCAAAACAGATATTATTGAAAAATGCGCGTCTACACACATCACAGTCTCTCTTCTCAGCTTCAACTACACGGCTTTCACATTTGGTGCTTTTACACCTCTCACATACCATGTGACATTCTTTACAATGTCTCACTATATCATCCGCAAACTCGAGGCACCCCTTACACAAATCATGATGTCTCCCATATTTTCGACTTTTGTCATAACTAGCGTAAAGCCCCCTTATATTACGGATGGGGAGATACGTTGTCCCTGACAATCCTAAAATAAGTAGGGGTCTTGTACGATCTCTCACACAGCTTTTAAAAACATACACACTTCTACGACGATCATCCAACCCAAACACAACTATGCGGACATTCATTTCCGGTTCTACCCTTCTCAGCTCTTCAGGACCCATATTACAGTCAAATTCAAGTTCACAGTCTACAGCTAGTTTACGGGCACGCTCCACGACTGTAGGCAACCAAATTTTTTTGAGTTCGTGTATTTTGTACAGTAAACATACGTGCTAAGAGTACTGCTATAAAGCCGCAACCACGATCGACGTTTATATGCTTTCGGTAAATAGTCGGAGAATTGAAGTTAAGAGTATACGGTATGGCACTATGACCCGCAACACGGTATACATGGTCAATATTTACCGTGAAGTTGTCCATATTGAAGGCTATACTACTTTGGGCGGCTTGCATTATACGTCCTAATATATATTCTACATCTTCAGCCGCCAAACGTCTAAATGGCACTATCACCCAATAATCGTCTACATCACCGTCATCTGACCCGAATCCAAAGGACAGACTCGTCCTGACTTCACGCTCGTCACGATTCTGAAGAGCAAACTCTATAATATGCTGTACAACCCGGCGTAACCCGCGCTCAATTCCATTGCTATACATGACTCTAGGGTCGACCCTGACTCTATACCGATTTCTAGTCAAGGCTGGGGTGGGGGCTGCGGATCGCACCAATTCGAGCGTTATACCATCCTCAACAGAACGGGGGGCGGCAGATGAATTAGGGGGTATATTAGTGGAAGGTGCTGCTGGGGGGTCTGTTGCGTAGGAGGTTGAGGGTTGGGGCTCTATTATTGTAGACTTAACAGAACGGGGGGCGGCGGATGAATAAGGGGATATATTAGCGGGAGGTGCTGCTGGGGGGCTTGTTGCGTAAGAGGTGAGGGTTGGGGATCTCTTACCGCTGCAAACAGGCGCGTATTCGGGCGCTTTATACCTGACGCGGGGGTCTCATACCGCCGCTTGGACGTGCTACCGGTGTCGCTGGTGAGGGTTCGTTGGCAGGGGAGGAGATCACAACTACACTGTCGTCGAGGTCATCCGTAATGTCAATGATGGGCTGCTCTACCTCATCGTCATTCACGGTTCTGTGGAGAAGAAATATAAGGAACAGCACTCAAAATTTGAATATTTGTAAATGACCCACTTAGGAGTGTGACGTGTTAGAAATGGACTCTGTAGAAAAATTCAGATTCACGAGCCCATCCACATGTATTATATCTGGACCTACAGGATGTGTAAAACTGGTTTATGCTTAAAATCATTAAAGAAAAGGGGAGATGTTCTCGAAATTTGTGCGTAAAGTTATATGGTGCTATTCGACGTATCAATCAGTGTTCAACGAGTACCAAGATGATATTTTGTTCCACAAAGGCGTATATGACGTTAATTCGTTAAAGGGAAATGAACATACAATCATTGTAATTGACGATCTCATGTTGGAGATGGATAAAACGTTTGCCGAGATATTTACAGTATTCTCCCACCATCTTAACATAAGCGTGTTCTTCATCAATCAGAATCTATTTTTCAAAAATAGATACATGCGCGATGTGTCGTTAAATACGCAATATCTAGTCTTATTCGCGCAACGTAGAGATGTATCACAAATGGGGTATTAGCCAATCAAATGTTCCCGAATCAGCGTAAGGAGTTTTTGGAAGTTTATAAATAAGCTACAAGCACGCGTTACGGATATTTGCTTTGCGACCTTCATCCGCGAAACACGTTTAGAGTGCTTCTGCGAACGAATATATTTCCAAACGAGCCTGAAACGGTGTATATTCCAGAATGACAAAGAGACTAAAGAAATACCGTGAATTAATAAAAATCTATCATCGACTGCCCGGGCATTGCAGCAGATGTTTATTAAAAATATCGATGCCGACTTTTTAAAATGCATCTGTGAAATCTGTCTTAACGTTATAAATTGCAATGTATCAATGAAAACCCATCAGAAGGCTCGCCTACGCCGCTACAAGAACATAATACGTGCACTCGCTCGTAAAAGCCAAACTGTAGCGAAGAAAAAACGAATTATTGTGCAAACAGGAGGGTCATTTCTCCCCATCTTATTTTCAGTTTTGGGTCCTTTACTGACTAGACTAATATAATGAAGAAAGTGGTAGTGATTCCCCACGAGGTGTACGCTTCACTGCAAAGGAATCCAGACACGTATCTAGATCCCCGTAAAAGCAGACTTAAACGAATGGAAAGCGAATTGTTAGCCCTATTAAACAGTGAAAAAACACCTGATGAGAAAAAAATCTTATACCAAGAAGCTCTGCAGAAATTTCTTCACGAGTACGAAAAATAAGAGCCCTACAGAGATTCCTGTGGTTATTAGGCACAGCACGGGGGACGATGGACATGGCGACATAGGATCTGAGCCCGACGATACAGCTGACCAACCAAAAAGATTAGCCACACAACATATCGAACATGTATTAAAAAATACCCTCCCACTTACATTGAGGAGTAAAGGCTTAAGTCTTTATAATCTATTGAATGAGGATCCCGCCATACAATGGACCGATACAGGGGAGATCATTGTGGAAGGATCAAAGGTACAGGGATCGAATATCGTAGACATTGTCCATGATCTGGTGAGAAAGTGGGATAGGCCATCACCATCAGGATGGAAGCATATTAAAGCAAGACTACAACAAATAAATGTCCCTAAAACGTTGATAGGAAATCTGAACAGGTTAAAAGACTTGGAACATGCAACGCCTGTGACACAATTGAAGGCGCCGTCACCCCCGGCGGTAACACCTTTGAAGAGGAGCAAGAAGAGGTTAAACCAACCCTACCCACGTGCCTCTAAAATAGGCAAATGGCTAACGTATTAACTAAACGCTATTATGACATTTCTACCCCATCCTCTTACGGCGGCGTAGATAGACTGTACAGAAGTGTTTACGGAGTAGGAAAAAAAGATGTTGAAAGATTTTTGAGGGAGCAGGACGCTTATACGCTTCATAAGCCTGTGAGAAAAAGGTTTAAAACAGCCAAGACAACGGCTTCCTCGATTGATTCTATTTGGCAAGCAGATTTAACAGACATGCAAAGATATTCTGTGTATAACGATGGTTACCGCTACATTCTATTCATAATAGACGTATTCTCTAGATATCTGTGGCTAGTTCCTCTGAAAAATAAATCACCTGAAACAGTTGCTAAAGCCACAAAAACGCTAATGTTAAAAGAAAACAGGGTTCCTGGCTATTTTTGTACGGATATGGGGAAGGAATTTATAGGCCGTGCTTTTCAGAACATGTTGACAGAGTTTAATATCAGCTATTACACAACCAATTCTATACATAAGGCTTCTTTAGTTGAAAGAGTTCAGCGCACCATAAAGGAACGCATGCACCGTTATTTTACACATAAAAACACATACAGATTTCTAGACATTCTGGAATCATTGGCATCATCCTACAACCGCTCACACCATCGCACGATTGGGACAACACCTAACGAAGTTTTAGAAAGAGGTACGCTCCCGAGAATAGATGGATCACCACCACCACCACCACACTCTGCGCGCTTCAAAATCAATGATTATGTAAGGCTGTCGCGTTCGGGGAATAAATTCGCAAAGGGTTTTGAGCAAGGATGGACACGCGAGATTTTTAAAGTTAGGGCTGTGAGACCTAAAGGTGAGATAATGATGTATTACATTGAAGATTTGAATGGGGAAGAAATCTCAGGAGGCTTTTACCGCGAGGAATTGCAGAAAGTTGCGTTTAATTTAGAAAAAAATGTGTTTAAAATTGAGAAAATTTTAGGAAGTAAAGTGCGAAAAATGCTCTGTATGAATTGGTCCACAATTAACCCACCCCTTATATCTCCAGTCTAACTATAGAGTAGATCAAGTCTAGCCTAGAGGGGTCAGCCTAGAGATTCCGGAAATGGTCCAGAGCGGGCAGATAAATTGAGGTCCACAGTAGGATTCCTCACCAAATTAGGTTAGGGCAATCTACCTTCACCTTTGTTAAGCTATGAGTTGATGCTGGGTCTTAGGCCACAATGTAGGCCTAACTTGTCTGACCCAGCTTAATTTAATGTGATTAAATTCCTGGGTTAAAAACTCAATTAGTCACTTACTGTTAGTTATTGGAGTCTCTGTTCTCCGGTTGTGTAATTGTCGAGAGCGTACTTGGCTGGTGGGGATCTTTTTCGTTGTCTGTTCTCCTCCCTTCCCCTGTTCCGTCCTCTCGCCCCGTTGTTCGTTTTCGTACCTTTGTTCTCCTCTTCGCGGGGCTTTTTCCACCAGCCTAGTCTTGGTTTTTTCCTCGGTTGGTTGAGCGGTAATGTATCTATTACCGAGCACGCTCTTCTCACACAGTATTTAAATACTAGTGTGGAGAATAACTCTGGTGAGCAACCAATTGGTTTCATTCACCCAGTTATTGACATAAAAGGAATTTAATAATTGTTAGATTAACTACCTACCTACTCAGTGAACCATTTTCGTTACCTCCCAACTACCCACTCATCAGTTTTCCATATACTGGGGGCCCCGGGAGATAAAAATTTTGGTGTCATTGTCACCAATTTTTATGTCTGAGTGTAGACTAGCTAACTATTTAACTGTAAATGCCTGTTAATCTGATTAACAGTGCCTATCCTCACCTTCTCATGGAGGAGGTGTAGCATTTAATTAGAAGAGAAAATATACATCCATAGGATGAAACTGTCTATGGTCTTTACCATAAGAAAAAGAAAAAATGAAAGTTAGAAGATAAAATTACAATTCCCCAGCATCTATTTTTTGTTGTAAAAATAGTCGCGCCTTTAATGCTGTTTGTCGCTGAGGTCTTGTGTCTGTCAATGTTGTAGTAGGATGCGTTACCACTCCTACTGTCAAAGGAATAGTTACTGGAAGTTCAGTGTCTCCAGTTGTTACTGTCAGTGGAGAAGGTTCTCCAAAGTCCATTGTTTTGGGTCCAGACTCTAAAGGGTACAAAAGAGAAATGTCTTTGTGTGTCACCGTTGAAGTCCTTAATTTGACCACTCTTGTTACCCCGTCTGCCCCTGGTCTGAGTTCTGAAACTCTAGCCAGAGGCCAGTATTGTCTTGGGGTACTGTCATGTATGAGAACAAGGTCCCCTACCTTAATTGTGTCAGACCAATCCTTCTTAGTCATTTGTTTATGTCTCTCCCTTAGACCCATCAAGTACTCAGTTTTCCACTGTTTAATGAAATGAGCTTTAACTCTAGTTAAATGTTGTAACTTAGTCTGGAGCTCATCATGTCGTTGAGTCCAGTTTGGGTCTTCTGAAGAGTCTATATTGTAGTCCGGCAGGAGACTAACTTGTTCTCCCCGAATCAAATGATTTGGAGTTAATGGTTCCGGGTCATTAATGTTGTCACTCACATAAGTGAGTGGTCTATTGTTAATGATGTTCTCAATCTCAGCCAGGAGAGTGAGCAACCCAAATAAGTGTATCTGTTTTTTGCCAATTGCTTTCTTCAAGCAATTCTTTACTGTTTGTATATTCCTCTCCCAGATAGAACCATACCAAGGAGAGGCAACCGGAATATACTTCCACTTTATGTTTGAATTTTGTATATATAATTGTGTGATTTCATCGCTTAACAAGTCGTGGATGACTTGTGCACCAGCCTTGAAATATGTAGCATTGTCAGTCCAAACTGTCTTGGGTACTGAATGTCGTGCACAGAATCTCTTAAAGACAGCAACAAAAGATTCTGCTGTAAGGTCCTCCACAACATCCAAATAAACAGCTCGTGAGGCAGCACATGTAAACAGTACAATGTACATTTTTTGTTCAGTGTCACCCACCCCTACAGTCAATGCTCCTGTATAGTCAATGCCTACAGTCTCAAAGGGTCTGTTGAGAGTAACTCTCTCCTCTGGCAAAGCAGGAGGATTTGGTTTCCTATAGGGCCTAGCATGAATACGCCTACATGTGACACACTCACTCAGGACTGTTTTAACAGTGATCCTTCCCTTGGTATCCAATAAGTTTTTCTTAATGTAGTTAATGTCTGTGGTACCCCCCATATGATATACATCATTGTGTGTTTTCTGATGATTAATGTTGTCAAATAGCTAAATCTAGGTAAAAGGATTGGATGTTTGCTTTTGTATGACAGTTTTTGATTTGTCTAATCTCCCTTTACACCTTAGAAGGCCTTCCTCATCTCTGAACAAGTTTAGATCCACAACTATGATGGTACAGGTTCTTTTGTTTGTTTCCCATTAGTTAAGAATTCTAACTCTTTATTGTGCTCTTTTTGTTGTGCATGGCCTATCCAGTATTTGGTTGCGACTTCTGTATAATTATGATTGTTTTTTATTTAGCTGTTTGTTAATTGTAGTTAAACAGTTGTGAGCAAACCTCAAACAGTAGGCTGTGACCCTGACAAGTTTACTGAAATCAGAATACTGTTCATAATTAGTGATTGGTTCAACCTTTTCATTTGAAAAGATTAAATTTAATGTCAAGTTAACTTGTTCCACAGGCCATTGGTCTGTATTACAGAGCCACTTAGGTCCCATAAACCAAGTTTTGTTTGACTTCAACAACTTGTAGGATAAACCTCTGGTCAGAAAGTCTGCTGGATTTTGTTTAGTTGGAACATAGTGAAAGTTTACTTGTAGGCTTTCATTAGCTTCAGCTATTTCTTTTAGCCTATTTCTTACAAAGATATTCTTACTATTAATGCTATCATTCCGTATCCAGGCAAGACAAATCTGACTGTGAAGCCAGATGTGGATTTGAGTTATGTTCACATCATGGTAAGCATCCTTAACAATGAAATGGTTTTAATGGCTAATGCAGCAGCCAATAGTTCCAATTGAGGTATGGTTCGGGTAGGTTTGAGAGGTGCAACTTTCCCTTTTGCATAAATTAGATGACTTTCTGTAGGGCTTACAAGATACGCACAGCACCCATAAGCTTGTGTGCTTGCATCAGCAAACACAGGAAGTCTCTGGGGCTTATCCCTAAACCCACAGCACCTTTGAATTTTAATGTTCTGCACTTTTGTTAAATCAGCAGCTAACTTCTTCCAAGATTTTTGATTTTCATTTGTTATTGGATCATCCCACCCAACATTTGTCCTCCAAATTTCTTGGAGGAGAATCTTTGATTTTATTGTTGAAGGCAGGAATAGACCCATAGGATCAAAAATTTTGGAAGCCTCTGATAATATTTGTCTTTTAGTATTTGCTTCCTCATCAAGTTTAAAACCTTTAGTACAGATTGAATCATGACTGTTAGAAGTTGCATCCAAATACCAGTTCATACCTAAAGTTTTAACTCTGTCTGATGGCTCAGTAAGACCAATATTATCCTTTAAAATCTTTTTGTTTAAATCCTCATCATTTGAAATCCACTCTCTAAGTTCAAAGTTACCTTGTTGCATAATGTTTTGAGAGTGCTCATAGACTTCAGATAATTCAGATTTTGTTGTTGTTGAGCCTATTAGATTGTCTACGTAAAAATGTTCCTTAAGGAAGTTCAATGTTAAAGAGTTATTAAACTGGTTTAAATGATGTCTAATTGTCAATGCTAATAGGCTAGGTGAGCAATTGGCTCCAAACAACACAACATTAAATCTATAGGTTATGAACCCTTTATTCAAATCAAATGGATCCTTGAACCATAAGAACCTAAGTTGGTTCTTATCATATTCATTTTTAAGATTTATTCTCAAAAATGCCTTTGAAATGTCACTTTGTACGGCATATTTGTCTAACCTGAACCTCAGTAAGATCTTCACAAGGTCAGAAATGAGATTAGGACCCTCAATCAGGCAATCATTCAAACTGTGTTTATCACTGTCTTTGAGGCTACAGTTATATACTACTCTGAGTTTTGTTGTTGGGGCATCTTGTCGATAGACCCCCCTGTGGGTTAAATAATGACAACCATCTTTTTTAAAAGGGTTATTTGTTACTTCTTCAATGAAGCTTTTCTGTAGCTGTTCTTTGAAGACATCATTATATTTTTATATTATTATCTTGTTTGAGTTTTTTCATTACTTTATATAAATGTCCTTTAGCTACTTTGAGATTATCTCTTAAAGTTGGACAATTTATTTTCCAAGGTAACTCAATAAAATAACTATTGTCTTTGCACTGAATGGTGTCTTCAAATCTTTCTACCATTAACTGATCTTCTGAAGTTTGATTTGTGTCATGTATACCCACAGATTCTAGCAACCATAAAGTTTGAATTGCCTCATCCAAAGTTTCATTTGATAATGATGAATTAATGTTCTCAGTTGAGATAATATTATTCAAAGTGTTGCTATTCTTACAGGTGTTATGTAGGACTGTGTTGAGGCACATAGTATTTGTTGGTCATGAACTATTTTGGTTTAGGTCTAGGTTGTATTTGGATAGATCACCCAAAGGGACTATCCCTGATGGAGTTTGAATAGCTATACCATTACCTATCTCTACTATGCCCTTATGAATAAGATTAATATAATCTGCCCCTATTAGCATTTCAATGTTAGCTACTGTGTTGTTAGTGATATGCAAAGGTGGGCAGTTGCGCCGCAAAAAGTTGCGGCGCAACTTGCGGCGCAACATTTTTGGTTGCGCTTGCGCTTGCGGCGCAACTTTTTGAAAAGGGTTGCGCTTGCGCATGCGGAGCAACTATTTCAGCAGAGTTGCGGTTGCGGTTGCGGCGCTACAAAAATCGTTGCGCGTGCCCACCACTGGGATATACTTTAAATGCAAAGGTGGGCAGTTGCGGCGCAACTTGCGGCGCAACATTTTTGGTTGCGCTTGCGCTTGCGGCGCAACTTTTTGAAAAGGGTTGCGCTTGCGCGTGCGGCGCAACTATTTCAGCAGAGTTGCGGTTGCGGTTGCGGCGCTACAAAAATCGTTGCGCGTGCCCACCACTGGTGATATGTCTATCAGCTATTTTGTAGTGTTTTCCCAAATGATTTATGGTTTGTTCTAGTTTGGGTATAACCAGTTTGTTTTGTCCTACTTTAGAAATAATAACTGCTTCAATTTTCTCTAATTTATTTTCTAAATGTAGTTCCAGGTCAGTTGTCTTATAGCTATTTTGTCCCGAGTTATCCTTAACAAAGGATGCAATATTGAGGTTTTGTTCATTCGGGCTTGGTGTCAAACCCAATTTATTAACTACATTTTGTGAAACAAAGTTTGTTGAGAACAACAGTCTATAAGACTCTCACTGGAGTGGTGCTACACCTCACTATTCACTAAGTCCAAAGTAATAGTTTGGTAAAAGAATCTCAGTGTTTCTTGTTACATTGTTTTGACAAACAGAATGTCCCATGAAAGTGGCATTTTCTTTGTTACCTTTGTTTGGGGGAGGTATCTTTTGGTTTGAGTACTATTGTTTGGACACTTTGGTGAATCACACATTGATGAGACATGTCGTAAACTTTTACAAAACTTACACTTGAATCTTAACCTAGATTTACAGTCTTTCTTATAATGTCCCTGGCCAGTACACTTTTACACAGGTTCAACTGTTCACATCTTTTAGCTCTTTGGTTAAAGTCTGAATATTTGTCACACCCAGTACTACTGTGTTCATTACTTGCACAAAATTTGCAATGTGGTGTGTAAGTTGAGGCAGCAGTTACATTAAAGTTCTGTAATGTAGGTGTTCGTGTATTATAGTTGGTCACATTTGATTCTACAGTATCAAGTTTTGTCTGTTTGGCTGTAGCTAGTTGGTCTCTGGGAACAGTCTTTGGTTTATCCATAGTCTGGGTCTTATGTGTTGGAAAATCTCTCAATTTGTAATTAGTTAGGATATTGGGAAGGTTTTCTTATATCTTCCAGATTAGGATAATTTTCTCCCGTCTTTAGAATTAAAATATCTTTAACCCTCAAAGGAAGGCACCTAAGTACTATGCCTTGTATAATCCAAGATGAAGCTTTAATATCTATCTCATTGCTAACCAGTTGTCCTATAATAGCTTCTAATTTTGTATAAAATTTTCCATATCACTATGGTTATCTTTTATGGGTGCAAATTCAAAAATTTGTTGAGATAATTCATATACAATCTCATCTTTATTAATGTAATTACGTTTTAAGAGATCAATAGCTACTTCATATGAATTCCCTACGGCTGGTAAATAGGCTATCAGGTTATAGGCTGGGCCTTTAAGGGAACTAGTTAAGTAACTAAACTTTTCAACAGTTGAAATATAAGGTTTATTACCTATTAAATTCTCAATTGTCAATGAAAGATGGGAATTGTACCGTGTCCCCTTCAAATGTGGTACTAGCAAAATGGGTAACTGAGCCCTCAATTCTTGTGACTCAGGATTTAGCATGCCACTTAAATTTTGTTGAAGGTTAGCTCTACTTTGATTAAAATCAGAATTAGGTTTTTTTGGTGTTAAGTCAGTCAAACGAGACCGTAGTCTCCTTATTTGCTGTTCAATTGAGATTACCTGATCATCATCATCAGCGTAAAGGTCTATCAATTGTTCTTCAGCCATTTCGGATTCAACTAACTCTGAAATACTCTCATTAATGGCTATTATTTCCTTCTTTTTAGTTTCCAATTTAAGAATTACACTCTCTAAATTTTCCTTACCTGGTTGTGTAATATTGTTAAAAGTGTTCACAGCCTTTGTAACAGCTCCCAACTTTTCCCCCCTTTTCTTTTTTAACTTTTTCAATTCCGCACTGTCCATGTCTAAGTCAAAATTGTTTAACTGGGGATCGTAATGAAATAGAGGACAAGAAGAAATTACCAGAGAAGAGAGAGCACAGACAAAACAGTCAAGTTTAAATTTGGTTTAATCCCCCCCAAGTACTTGTCTGTCACTCAGGTCTAAGCTTATAAGAGAATGAGACTCCTTAAATGTAAATGTTTCCTAGTTAGGCCCTAGGTTGTAGACCTAATTAGGCTTGATTAGGTTAGGCTTAGGCTTAGGCTTAGGCCATTTAGCCTAATTCTGCAATTTTTGTTAAGTAAGGTTAAGGTTTGTAAATTCCCCACACACGGACCACCAATGCGAAAAATGCTCTGTATGAATTGGTCCACAATTAACCCACCCCTTATATCTCCAGTCTAACTATAGAGTAGATCAAGTCTAGCCTAGAGGGGTCAGCCTAGAGATTCCGGAAATGGTCCAGAGCGGGCAGATAAATTGAGGTCCACAGTAGGATTCCTCACCAAATTAGGTTAGGGCAATCTACCTTCACCTTTGTTAAGCTATGAGTTGATGCTGGGTCTTAGGCCACAATGTAGGCCTAACTTGTCTGACCCAGCTTAATTAATGTGATTAAATTCCTGGGTTAAAAACTCAATTAGTCACTTACTGTTAGTTATTGGAGTCTCTGTTCTCCGGTTGTGTAATTGTCGAGAGCGTACTTGGCTGGTGGGGATCTTTTTCGTTGTCTGTTCTCCTCCCTTCCCCTGTTCCGTCCTCTCGCCCCGTTGTTCGTTTTCGTACCTTTGTTCTCCTCTTCGCGGGGCTTTTTCCACCAGCCTAGTCTTGGTTTTTTCCTCGGTTGGTTGAGCGGTAATGTATCTATTACCGAGCACGCTCTTCTCACACAGTATTTAAATACTAGTGTGGAGAATAACTCTGGTGAGCAACCAATTGGTTTCATCCACCCAGTTATTGACATAAAAGGAATTTAATAATTGTTAGATTAACTACCTACCTACTCAGTGAACCATTTTCGTTACCTCCCAACTACCCACTCATCAGTTTTCCATACAAAGGTTCAGGAAGGAGAAAAATGTACCTGGTGAAATGGCTAGGGTACCCAGAAAGCTTCAACACCTATATAAAAGCTGATGCAATAATGAAGCTTAAATAGTATGCAACATGGCTCCTAACCATTTCTACGTCACACTCCCGTCCTCCTCGTCCCTGTCTGTACACCCTAACAACACACGAGCCAACTTTGTAACAGAACTCCATGGGCACATTGAATTGGGTCGTGATTCGTATGAGGTGGGGATATGCGAAATTCAGCTGGACACCGTCTTTTTAAATATTGAACATAAAGAAACCGTTTTTATGATTCTTAGAGACATTGACGAGTGTGAAAAAGCTGTGGTAGCTATGGATGAAACTATGCGCATCGCTCGGACTAAGATTGCACGGTATTACAGTACAGAAGTAAGACTAGGGCCGGGTCAATATGGTTCGGCCGAGGATGTTGTGAGAGGCTTAAACGTAAGTTTAAGAAACTCAAACCTTACGAATGATTTAGTATACGAAGTCGTAAACAACCCTGCACATACACTAATCCTAAAATCAAAGACTAACAGACGTATTAAAGACCATAGAAAGTTCCAAATTCTAGCCAATGGCCGCTATAGCGCAGTCTTCCAAAGAGACACATTTCACGAGACACAGCATGACTTGTCCAGATTAATGTATCAATTGAAGATGGAGAAATTGGCTGAAAGGTCCCCAGACATGTGCTATATTTACAGTAATATAGTGGAGCACCAGTTTGTTGGGGATACCCAGGCACGCCTGCTGCGCATTGCTCACATCCCCAACCATAGAGGAAGGAGTTTGAGTATTACATATGACAGACCCCATTATGTGAATGTCGCAACTAATTTAATAACCAATATCACAATATATATAGAACGATTGAGGGTGAAAACTTCCCATTCGGTAACGGGAGCTTAACAGTGAAGCTACACTTTCGACGCACTGAGTTATAATGGATAGAAAGCCTTTCACCGTCTATCGAGGGATGCGATACCAGCGCGGTAGTGGACTTGGGTCCATTTTTTCATCCATACTACGTACGGCTTTCCTTTGCTGAAGAGGGGTGCCAGATACCTTGGAAGAAAGCGCTACAATCAGGCCTTAACACTGCAGAAGACATATTGGCCGGGGCTAAACCTAAAGAAGCTCTAAAAAAACATTTAAAGCGTACACGGGACGAATCATCAAAGATGCAAGAGAAAAATGCGTGGTGGCGGGAAGAAGCGGGCTGCCCGGAAGAAGAAGTAGGGGTCACGTGGTATTAAACGTAAAAGGCTATCAAAAAAAAAAAGAAGTGCTGTAAGCGAATGAAACCTATGGTTGACCACTTTTTTGACTGATATAAGCTAAGGACATTGATCTCATGAATCATAGTTTGTTTACCACTTGTCGAGAGAGGAGTCACTATTTCGCCATGGCACGCTTCATCCACCCATGTAGTTCACAATGCTGTAAATCGGAGCTGTCCCTTTTTGAGCTACCTCCAACCCAAGTTTCTATTGAGCACAGTGACTTTATTACAATTAACCCTTTAAACACAATTAGTTCCCCGAGTGCACCTATAGAATTCGTGATACCCAGCTCAGGCCCTTACTTTTTTGATCCAAGCTGTGTGCACATGTACGCTAAGCTACGTATAGCCCATTCTGATGGAACGGTCTGCGATGACAAATATGCTGTATACCCTGAAACAAACTTTCTGCACTCCATATTCAACCAGTGTGACGTATATTTAAATCAGACCAACATATCGGCAGGCACGGGGTACTATCATCTACGAGCCTATCTGGAAAATGTCCTCAACTTTTCCAAAGAAGCGAAGGCTACCTTTTTAAGTGCGGAGGGATATTATCAAACTAAAGATGAAAATAGTATAAAGGACAAATTTAAAAATTCTAAAAAGAAAATATACGAGTGTTTTGGACGGTTGCACACAGATTTCACTTTCCAGGAGAAGTTGCTTGTGAACGGGGTGGATATGAAAATAAAGCTCACCCGCACGAGTCCTGAGATCTGCTTAAATCTGGCTGCGGATCAAGAAGAGGGTGCAAAGCCCGTTGTGGTTCACATTATGGACACATACCTCCGCGTACGGCGAGTGAAATTAAGTTCACCAAAACAACTAGAAATTGAGAAAAATTTACTAAACGCTACAGTGAAATATCCTATTAACAGAGTGCAGATCAAACTATATACGGTTCCTGCAGGGTTGGCATCGAAGCAGATAGAAAACATTGCCCTGGGAAATCTTCCTAAAAGGATATTAATCGGCATGCAGGACCACGCTTCGGTGAATGGAAAATATAAAAAGAGTGCCTTTAAATTCGAGAATTTCGGACTTAAAAATATAACTCTATACGTTAATGGCACTGCTTTGGGTGGAACAATGGGTACGGACTATTCATCAGACGCTGTGTTACCGCTTTGTGCCAGAGCCTATAGTAATCTGACCCATATTGCAGGTGATTGTGATGAGCTTGGTAATGGGGTAACGCAGGAAGAATTCATTGATCAATTTAACCTTTATCCGTTTGACATTACACCTGACTTATCTGCTAGCGTAAATACCCATTTAACCCCACAGCAGAGCGGAAACATCTCAGTGCGGCTGGAATTCGCCAAGCCTATAGACGCTCCTATTAGTGTACTAGTATATCTCGAATCGCAAGCCCTAATAGAAGTAGATAGATTTAGGAGCGTTATCACTGACTTTTAAAATGGATGCTAATACACTTCAGAAAGTAATGGAGCGAGTCACACGTTCCAAATTTATCGGCGTGTTTGCGAAGAATGAAACATTGAGTTTGCCAAGTACGCGAGAATGCGGTAGTCTTATTGTGAACACAGACATCATCGGTAATGAAGGGATTCACTGGATCGCTGTCTATTTTAAAAATAGACAGCCTGTACTATTTTGATTCACTCGGTACTCAACCCTGGAGTGACCCTATTATTGTAAAATTTCTCGCTCAGTTACATATTCCCGAAGTTGTATGGACCCCATTTCGCATGCAAGGATATTTTACTAATGTTTGCGGAATGTACTGCGTCTCATTTCTCATGCATATGTCAAATGATAAAGAATTTATAAATTTTTTAAATTTATTTGACCCGTGTCACACTCGCCGAAACGATGAAATGGTATGCAGACAGATAAAAAACCGTTTTCCAATTGTACGTACTCGTTGTATATTATAATGTTTTTGTTCGTATATTTGTAACGATATATTCTGTAGTTGTTTATTGTACTGATTTCTTTCATTTAATAAATTTATGAAAATATATTGTCTTCTTATCCCAAAAAGATCGAAAAACACTTACATTATTTCGGTGTGACATTGTTGACTGATCAGTATATCCTCCCTATTCCGAGATTCTTCAAAAGATTGTATAACACGTGTCAAATCCTCATCGGACCTTAAAGGAATAATGTTCATTCTTTTAAAACATATACAGAGTATACAGACAGATCCCCATTATGTGAAGATATCTTTGGTTCGAGGAATAACATTGAACGCCATAAAAATTTCGATTTTAGCATAATGGGGTAACAAAATAACATTGATTGACATAAAAAATTTTGGCGAGTATCTATTTGACGAGATACTACACCCCATCCATATATATATTAAATTCTAATTATAGACACTTACATTTCTATGGTAGTCCCTTGCGTCGGATTGTAAGGAGCGTCACTGCAAATATCTTCTACGGTTTGTTGAAAATAAATCATCACGGTCAATCGCGTTAAAAAGATTAATTGCGGTTAATGCTGCAGCGTCACTTTCTTCATACAAGTCTGGGGTGACGTACAGGTCCATGGTGGAGGGAATGATTAATCACTGACGCGAAAATAGCTACTGTTACTCCCAACTGAAAAATATCCCCTTTTATATGCACAATCGCCAAGCTCCGCCCAAAAGACCAGATGTTCGTAGTGATTGGCTGCCGATGTAGCTGGGTGGAGCTATGACGTGTACCAATCCGCTATAACGGGACCGGATGAGTAACATATATAAAATCGTGTTTCTTGAATTATAGGCACTTACATTTCTATGGTAGTCCCTTATATTATATTTTTACTTACAAGTTAATAGTATTGTTTTCTTGTGTTAACATAATTGTTAACTTATTTTATAATAAAGAAATATAGCCTAATTATATTTTTAAAATAGCATTCAGTTTCCACATTAAACTGTGGATCTAAGGTGACGTGAAAACTTTATCCGTTGTCACTCTTCGAGCTAGTTGTTATTATTACTAAAGAGAAAATCATGCATGCTTTTCGGTCATACTACTGACTCGTCAAATGATGCATTAACACGTTTTTCGGGCGTACTACTGACTGCCTCGGGTCAAATGATCCTGTTATTTTAAATCCGGTTCAATAATCCTGTTATGTTGAAATGTGGAAGAGTAAGCTACGACCCCATCGACGAGATGTATTTCTGAATCCATGTTAAACTGGAGGTCTAAGGTATGTTGAAAAGCTTACCAATTCGGCGAGAAAGAGTTGATTATTATTGCTACATAGAAAAATCGTGCATTACGATGTTTTTCGGGCATACTACTGACTGCCTCGGGTCAAATGATCCTGTTATTTTAAATCCGGTTCAATAATCCTGTTATGTTGAAATGTGGAAGAGTAAGCAACGACCCCCATCGACGAGATGTATTTCTGAATCCATGTTAAACTGGAGGTCTAAGGTCGGGTGAAAAGCTTACCAATTCGGCGAGAAAGAGTTAATTATTATTGCTCCATAGAAAAAATCGTGCATTACGATGTTTTTCGGGCATACTACTGACAGCCTCGGGTCAAATGATCCTGTTATTTTAAATAGATTTTTTATAGTTTCCGGTTTTTATTTTTACTTACATGTTATTAGTGTCATCCCTGCATGACATCAGTAAGTACGATACACTCCTAAACAAAGAGGTATGGTAGGGGTAAGTACAGTAGGTAATTTTACGGCCACATATTTTTTGGAAAAGTCGGAAATCACGCCCAACGATCCCTGACTGTCCGAAAGTTGATGACATGGGGAAATTGCTCTACAGCCTAACCTAGCGTACGCCTGACGTGGCAGAAGACTCACCCTGACTGATATAACATAATATGGGTATGGTTTTCGATTTGGATTTCCTTTCTCACTAGAAACAAACCTGCCATTTTAAGGGTGGTATACTACTGCAGCACTATAAATGTTATAGTTTAAATGAAGAGGCTAACCTTCTTATTTACATCTTCGTATTTGCGTCTTGGCAACTAAGATTTTATTTAGTTGGTTGTTCATTCGAACAATTATAACGTCGAATAATTGCTGCTTCGAACAACTGTTTTTCGAACTATGGTTTTCGAACAATTGTGCTCGAACAATTGTGTTCGAACACAATGGCAAAAGATACAAGCATATCCCGTTATTTGAACAAAACTCTCTCTCTCTCTCTCTCTCTCTCTCTCTCTCTCTCTCTCTATATATATATATATATATATATATATATATATATAATTGTGGGCATATCTAAGAAATGGAGTCGAGAGAGGTTTTGTTCAAGCTGTCTGGGAGAAAGGTCATTATGGTCAGAAAAAAAATCGCCTCTGGCAATAGGTGAACCGATTTGAACAGATTCTCGGAATCCCTTTCCTCTAGCGGATTGTATTTTGGATAATTTCAACTTTTAATTGAATTGTTTCGTAAATTTTCATATTGTTTCGTTGTTCAAATATTTATAATAAAAATAAGTGTGTAAAAATTATTTATTTAATAAACAGAATTTAATAGGATTCATCCCACAGAACATTCGAAAAGTTAACTAAGTTTAATGAAGTTCAAGTTAATGTTATATTTGATTCTAATCGTTAAACACTATATACATCTATTGTAAAACCCTATATACATCTATACATCTATAGTGAAACACTATATATATATATATATAGCTATTTTTGTACGGATATGGGGAAGGAATTTATACGCCGTGCTTTTCAGAACATGTTGATAGAGTTTAATATCAGCTATTACACAACCAATTCTATACATAAGGCTTCTTTAGCTGAAAGAGTTCAGATATATGTATATATATATATATATATATATATTCATTTATATAATGCGTGGTCATTGCAGTTAAATGCACATATTCACGATTTGCGAGGGTGCCCTCTCAGGGCATTGGTTTCTGCCCTATGTAAGAGAATTTCGATTTATGATTGATCGAGGTCCGTAGTGTAATGGTAGCGCATCCAACCGGCAATTGGAAGGCCCTGGGTTCGATTCCCGGGCGGTTCGCCTCATTTTTCATTTATTCGTTATTTCTCTTCCCCGTGTGCAGAGACGCTCCTTATTTACGTCGTTTCTATTCATTTATATACTGCGTGGTCATTGCAGTTAAATGCACATATTCACGATTTGCGAGGGTGCCCTCTCAGGGCATTGGTTTCTGCCCTATGTAGGAGAATTTCGATTTATGATTGATCGAGGTCCGTAGTGTAATGGTAGCGCATCCAACCGGCAATTGGAAGGCCCTGGGTTCGATTCCCGGGCGGTTCGCCTCATTTTTCATTTATTCGTTATTTCTCTTCCCCGTGTGCAGAGACGCTCCTTATTTACGTCGTTTCTATTCATTTATATACTGCGTGGTCATTGCAGTTAAATGCATATATATATATATATATATATATATATATATATATATATATATATGTATCATAAGCTGTTTAAAAGACTGTATATATAATTATAGTAAACTTATGTCGAAATAAACTAGTTAACCATAAAATTAATTATTTTCTATTATTAAGTTTTCTATGTTGAATTATGTGTGGTTAACTACGTTATTTGTTTCGAAAAGTTTAACTTCAAGTTTAATGAAGTTCAAGTTAATGTTAAATTTGCTTCTAAACGTTAAACACAAAACTAAAATTAAATGTTATAATATGAAAAATAAATTATATATATATATATATATATATATATATATATATATATATATATATATATATATATTTACATATACCTAACATAAGATGTTTAAAAGAATGTGTATATATATATATAAGCATAATAATATATATCTAGCAAGAGCAATCCGATCATTGCAAAAAAAAAAACTGGAAAGTATGCAATTCCATAATAATAAAGATTGAGTGTGTAAAAATTATTTATTTAATAAACAGAATTTAATTGGATTAACTACCGTCATATATATTGTGTTACACAATGGATGATTAATATATGGATTTCTGGGACACATGGCGCTATCTGGCAACTGAACACATTGAGCTATCTGGCAACTCAGCCAGAATAGAGGTTTATAAAAGACCGAGAAGCTGATGAAAGAATCATTCAAGCTCGGCTCCCAGCCGAGCAAGGACCTCTGGTCCTTCTCTTTTAGGCCCTTTGGTAAAACCCCTTAGAGGCCTCTTAGGTTAGGAAAACGAAAATAACTTGGGGGAGAACTCCTCTCTCTCCTTCAGGTGTAACTCTCCTTCAGGTGTCTCTCTCTCCTTCAGGTGTCTCTCTCTCTCTCCTTCAGGTGTCTCTCTCTCTCCTTCAGGCGTCTCTCTCTCCTTCAGGTGTACCCCTACCCCTTGGCTCAGCCAACTGGCTGATTCTGGCTGATTATGAGCCTATAAAACAACGCCTACTCGGCTGAAGTCTTAATATGCACTTGGCTCCTGCCAGGTGAACACCTCTCCTCCTTTCTCTCCTCCTTCTTTCTGGTCCTTTGGGGGGAATACCTTGGGGGAGAACTCCGCCCCCAAGTTGCATGCCCCTTGCAACCCCGGTTGGCAACAAAGGCCAGTACTCTTTTTTTTCTTTTTTTTCTTTCTTTTTTCTTTTTTTTTTTTTCCTTTTTCCTTTTTTTTATTTTTTTATTTTTTTGCAACACCCCCCACCCCTTGCAACAACCCCCACCCCCTTTGCAACATTACATAATAACTTGCAACATTCTTGCACTCTCCCCTTTTGCGGTTATACTACTGATCTCTTGAAACGTAATTACATTAATAAAGATGGGATTATATTTGAATTATCTCAACAAATTATTGATTTTGCACCCATAAAAGATAACCATAGTGATATGGAAAAATTTTATTCAAAATTAGAAGCTATTATGGGACAACTGGTTAGCAATGAGATAGATGTTAAAGCTTCATCTTGGCTTATACAAGGCGCAGTTCTTAGGTGCCTTCCTTTGAGGATTAAAGATGTTTTAGTTCAAAAGACGGGAGAAAATTACCCTAATCTTGAAAACATCAGAAAGCACTTCCCATCTATCCTAACTAATTTCAAATTGAGAAATAGTTCAACACAAAATAAGACCTAGACTATGGATAAACCAGACTGTCCCCAGAGACCAACTAGCTACAACCAAACAAACAAAACTTGATACTGTAGAATCAAATGTGACCAACTGTAACACACGAACACCTCTGTGAAAAAAGTGCACTGTTGGAGATTGACCTCAATTAAACCTACCTCAATTTCCCAACCCCTAACGCAGGTTAAAATTAATCCAACCTATTAAATTAGGACTCGAGAATCCAGAAATGGTCCGGAGAAAATAGGATGATTAAAGTCACAGATACAATTCCCACAAATAAAACCATAGAAAATTTACTACGGTTTATGTAATAAATTGGGGATATTTGTTAACTGTTAATCGAAAGGTAAAGTGAAAGAATTGACTCACCTCAGTTGGTCAATGGAATGATGTAGCGTCTTGTAGAGTTAATCTTGATATCGTAGTCTTCAGTTAAGCTAATTTAAGTAGGCCTATTCTGGGTACACTAGCTTGTATTGGTTTTTAACTTCAACTTTTGTTTCAGTCACTATTTCTGTAGAGTAGTTCGCAAGCCAACTGCGTAATTGTTCCTCTGTTGATGCGATCAGAAGGAAGAACGAACTGAAGCCAAGGTTCTGGTGTTTGACTTCAGTTTTGTTGGCTGGTTGTTGTCGGTAGGAGATAATCTCACCAAGCACACCCTTCACCACATAGTAATAAATTACTAATGTGGATATGACCCAGTATGATGAACAATTATTCACATACCTTTGTTAACCATAAATTATTGTACATTAAAGAGACTACCAAATCTATCTCCTCTGAGGACCACTTCTGCTCTCTCTCAACCACCCTCCCAATATCCTAAATTTCATATACTGGGGGGGCCCGGAAAGAAAAATTTGAATGCTAAGCATCAATTTTTCTCCTACATAAAGATAATTGTTGTAATGTTAGTGGCACTGAAACCACCAATTGCCTGTGTTATATCCTCATTCCTTTATAAAAGAAATGTAGCATTTATAAATCCTCATTAAGAAGAATAAGGGGTTTCATCCACAGAATGAAAATAAATATAGTTCTCACTATGAAGATTAAGTAAAGAGAAAGAATATAGGTCTAGCTAAATTAGTTATAAGTACAATCATGTAAAAGTAGCTATCCTTTGAAAATGAAATATTTACAATTCCCCAGCATTAATTTTTTGTTGTAAAAAGCTCCTGGCTTTTAAGGCTGTGTGGCGCTGAGGCCTTGTATAAGTTAAACTCGTTGTTGTGTGCGTTACCACACAAGTTGTTAAAGGTTGAGAGAAAGTTCGTACAGAATCATAAGCTTTTGTTTGAGAAACTGGATAACTAGTTTCTATCTTAGGTTCTGTTAAACAGATAGTAGGCCCAGACTCAAGTGGGTATAATAGAGAAATGTCCCTAGTAGTCTCCCCAGTAGCAGTCTTAAGTCTAACTACCCTTGTCACCCTGTCTTCTCCTGGTTTGAGTTCCAAAACTCTACCAAGAGACCAGTATTGTCGTGGTACACTGTCGTGAATCAACACAATGTCACCTACTTTAATAGTGTTTGTCCAGTTTTTGTTTGTCAAGTGTTTGTCTCTCTCTCTCTCTAAGACTTGTAAGGTACTCATCAGTCCAGCGTTTAACAAAATGAGTCTTAATGTTAGTCAAATGTCTGAATTTTGTCTGAAGTTCAGTGTGTTCTTGAGACCAATCAGGATCATCCAATGAAATTGATTTGTCAGGCAACAAGCGAATTTTTCACCTTTCATCAAATGATTGGGCGTTAATGCTTCTAAATCATTTATGTTGTCACTCACATAAGTGAGTGGCCTATTGTTTAACACGCTTTCAATCTCAGCTAAGAAAGTGAGCAGTGTAAATAATTGTATTTGTTTTCTGCCAATTGCTTTCTTTAAGCAATTCTTGACAGTTTGAATGTTCCTCTCCCAGATAGAGCCATACCATGGGGAGGCAACAGGAATATATTTCCATGTAATGTTTGAGCTATTCAAAAAGAGTTGAGCAGTTTCAGTTTGTAAAAGTTCATTAATTATTTGTTCACCAGCTTTGAAATAAGTGGCATTATCTGTCCAAATTGTTTTAGGTACCGAATGTTGTGCACAAAATCTCTTAAAGACGGCAACAAGTGATTCTGCTGTAAGATCTCCAACAACATCCAGATAAACTGCTCGTGATGCAGGACACGTGAATAGTACGATGTAAATTTTTATTTCGGTGTTGTTAACCCCCACAGTTACAGCCCCTGTATAATCTATGGCTACAGTTTCAAATGGTCTGTTAAGAGTAACTCGCTCTTTTGGCAAATCAGGTGGATCTGGTTTTTTGTAGGGTCTCGAGTGAATCCTTTTACATGTTATACAGTTATTAAGAACTGTTTTTACTGTTACTCTGCCTTTTGGTACCCAGTAAGTTTTCCTTAAGGTTGCTAATGTCTGAGGTACCCCCATGTGATGGATTTCATTATGTACATGTCTAATAATTAGGGTGGTAAGGTGATTGTATCTGGGAAGCAAAATTGGACATTTAGCTGGATAAGCTAATCTTGACTTATTTAGTCTTCCCCTACACCTAAGAAGACCATCTTCATCCCTGAACAAGTTCAGATACTGCTGAAGGTAAAGATTCTTTGTATTGTTTACCAAAAGTTAAAAATTCTAACTCTCTCTTATATTCTAAATGTTGAACACGAGTGATCCAGTAATTGGTAGCAACTTCTGTGAATGTTGTTTCATCTTTCTTTAAATATTTGTTTATCTTCGTCAAACAGTTGTGTATAAACTTCAAGCAGTAAGAGCTAACCCTAATGAGTTTGTTGAAGTCTGAGTACTTCTCATAATTAAGAAATGGCTCTGTGGTGTCAGCTGACATTGTGTTATTTGATGTTAGATTAGCTGGCTCAGTAGGCCACTGCTCTGGATGAGATATCCATTTTGGTCCACTGAACCATGCTTTGTTGGTCTTCAACAATTTAAAGGATAAACCTCTAGTGATGAAATCTGCTGGATTTTGTTTTGTTGGAATATATTTGAAATACATGTTCAGAGTTTTATTAGCTTCAGCTATTTCTTTAACTCTGTTTCTGACAAAGATATTTTTGCAGCTTAAGCTATCATGTTGTATCCATGGCAAACATATCTGACTATCTAGCCAAACATATGTGTCAGTGATATTTACATCATAATAGGTATCTTTTAAGAAAGATATGATCTTAACTGCCAGTGAAGCTGACAAAAGTTCCAATTGTGGTATTGTTTTACTGGGTTTAATGGGTGCAACCTTCCCCTTAGCATAAACTAAATTACTTTCCTCATGACTTACAAGGTAAGCACAACACCCATAAGCATGAGTACTTGCATCAGCGAATACATGCAGAGATTGAAGCTTTTCCCTAAATCCAGTAGTTCTGGGAACTTTTATGTTCTGTATTTTATTTAAATCAGAAGCTAACCTTTTCCAATATTTTTTATCTTGATTTGGAATTGGATCATCCCAACCTAGACTTTGATTCCAAAGTTTTTGAATAAAAACTCTAGATCTAATTGTGGCAGGAAGGAATAGACCCATTGGATCAAATATTTTAGATGATTCTGAGAGTATTTGTCTTTTAGTGTCAGCTTCTAAATTGAGTTGAAACTCTTTAGTACAGATTGAATCATGTTTATTAGAAGATGAATCCAAGTACCATGTCATGCCCAAGGTTTTAACTTTGTCTGTAGGTTAAGCAAATTCAAGCCTAATTGAGTAGCCTAGCCCTACGCTAATAGGCTAACAATAAATTCAATAAGTTCACACTTAAATTAAATTTGTAAGCCTTACGTTATTAAATGTAGGCCTTAATTTTAATTAAATAATTAGTTCACCTATTTCAATACCGCAAAGAAAAAGAACTTTTGTTTACTCTCAGGAGCAGAGTACAGTTTTGTATGGAGTTTGTTCGCAACCGCGAGTTACGATAAACGAAAATCGAGCGTTAAGTGTAATTTATAATGTTCACTAGGCTATGTTAAATGCACTCAGAATTTAATAGTAATTAGAAAAAATTAAAACAGTCATTATTCCAAAAGTAGGACAAAACAAACTGGTTGTACCCAAACTAGAACAAACCATCAATCATTTGAGGAAACAGTACAATATAGCTGATAGACATATCACAAACAACACAGTAGCTAACATTGAAATGTTAATGGGGCAGATTATATTCATCTTATTCATAGGGGCATAGTGAAGATAGGTAATGGTATAGCTTATCAGACACCATCAGGGATAGCCCCTTTGGGTGACCTATCCAGATACAACCTAGCCCGAAACCAAAATAGTTCATGACTAACAAATACTATGTGCCTCAACTCAGTCCTACATAACACCTGTAAGAATAGCAACACTTTGAATAATATTATAACAACTGAGAACATTAATTCATCACTATCAAATGAAACTCTGGATAAGGCAATTTAAACTTTATGGTTGCTAGAATCTGTGTTTTTTTTTTTTTTTTTTTAAAGTTTGGGAAGAACCGATTCGCCTCTATTTAAAAGGGCATATCTCGGCGGAAAAACAAAGAAAAAGTGAGAGGAAAGACAGAGGAAAAAGAAAGGGTGGAGGGAACAGTCGAAGTGGAAAAAGATCAAGGATGACAAGGACTGCAAGGTCGAGCCCCATCATCCTTGGGTGCTAGGGCGGGAGGGCGCACGTGAAACCTCCTGGAACAAGCACGTACAAACGAGCACAAAGAGCACTCAAGAGCACGAGCTTAGAACCCCCTTGCGGGGATCTGTGGGTATACATGACACAAATCAAACTTCAGAAGATTAGTTAATGGTAGAAAGATTTGAAGACATCATTCAGTGCATAGTTATTTTGTTGAGTTACCTTGGAAAATAAATTGTCCAACTTTAAGAGATAATCTCAAAGTAGCTAAATGCAAAAAACTTCACTTTTTTCTACGTGAAGGTCAAAATATGATAATAAAAACCCACTCTAATAGACAGAGTTTATTTCCACAATAGTTTCGATGCCCACTGGCATCCTCTTCGGGTGGATACAGAAAAACGAGTGAACCAAAAACAAGAGGGAAAACAGTCCAGGGACCATTAAGAAATTCGCACCTAGGTTAGATCCCGTTCTCCCGACATTCGAAGGGCATTTTTTATTAAAGGGACCCGCTTATAAGTACATTCGCACAAATTTAAAACTATCTTCTTGTTCTATACATACAGATTCTATTATTTTTTTTGTACATAATTATTACATTTATTATTAAATTTATTTCATTTAATATTGCATTATTATTTTTACAGAAATTATAAATTTATTATTACATTGTTGTTTATTATGAATGAAAAAAGCGAGACGAAAACAATCCAGAGACCATTAAGAAATTCGCACCTAGGCTAGATCCCGTTCCTCCGACCCCAGAAGGGCATTTTCATTAAAGGGTCCCGCTTATAAGTACATTCGCACAAATTAAAACTATCTACTTGTTCTATACATACAGATTCTATTATTTTGACATAATTACTGCATTTATTATTGCATTTACATTTTTTTTAACATTTATTATTATTACCTTTACACTAATTATTACATTTATTTTATTACCTTTATTATTACATTTATTGCATTTATATTTATTTCCACATTTATTACTTCCATTATTACATTTACATTTACGTTTATTATTCCATTTACATTTTACCGAAAAAAAAAATCGAATGAACCAAAAGCGAGTAAGGAAACAATCCAGAGACCTTTAAGATATTCACTTAGGTTAGAGCCCGTTCATCCGACTCCGTAAGGGATTTTTTGACAAAGAATCTCAATAAAGTAAAGGATCCAACTTATAAGTACCTTGGCACAAATTAAAATTATCTTCTTGTTCTATACAAACAGATTCTATTATTTTTCTTTTGACATAATTATTACATTTATAAAGTACCTTACTTGATTCCCAATCTATAGCATGATTAGTATTACAACTTCTGAAGGCATATTTGTGTTGTTTAATACGGGTTTCAATATTTCTTCCAGTTTCTCCTATGTATACTAAATCACAACTTTTACAGGGAATGCTGTAGACACAGGTTTGTTCCTCTTTTGCAACGTTATTCCTAACCAATTTACTTTTCACGGTAGACGAATATTTGAACGCCAAACCAAACTTAAAATCTTTCGTCAACGGTTTTACTCTTTCTAAGCCGGCAATGTAAGGCAAACTCACATATTGTTTTTGGTTAACTGAAGGTTCCCGAGGGGCATAAAAAGATTTTCTGGCTTTAAAATACGCCTTTCTGATAAACCACTCAGGATATTTTAAATCCTTAAAAATATTCCAAATCTTTGAATTTTCCGGGTCCAGCAAATGTGGGCTACAAATCCTGAGTGCTCTTAGAAACATGGAAGAAATAACTGAGCTTTTAACCCCTTCATCATGATATGAAAAATAATGAATGTACGAATTACAATGAGTAGGTTTTCTATAGACCGTGAAATTGGGCTTTCTGCTTTCGTTAATGACCAAAACATCAAGAAAAGATAATTGTTTGTCGTTCTCGCATTCATATTTAAATTTAATAGAGGGAACAAGATTATTTAATGACTGAAAGAGTCAAAGTTGTTCCAGTGGTCAGGCCAAAATGAGAAAATATCATCTACATAACGAAACCAAATTAGATTCCTGGGACATATTGTTTGCAACAATTCCGACTCATAATATTCCATGTATAATGTACTCAGTATTGGGATAAAGGGGACCCCATTCCCATACCAAAATGTTGCAAATAAAATTCTTCACCGAAGGAGAAGGCATTATTGGTGACAGAGAGTTTTATCAGTTCTAAAAATACAGATGTGGGCATGCCTACTTCTACGTTACATGTTGGCAATTTTTTATCTGAAAAACTAAGTACATCATCAATGGGAACTTTCGTAAACAAGGACTCAACGTGAAAACTGATCATTCTGCCCCGTTTTAAATCTAAGGACATAACTTTGTTAATAAAGTGTGATAGCGTGGGGTAGACACCCCAGTTAGGTTACTTAGGTTCTAGCAAACAATCAAAAGCACTTACCGGTGCGTTGAATTAGATATTCCTTTGGGAGCCTACCATTAGATTCCTGTGTCCCACAAACAGCCTACCTAACTCTCTCTTACCAGGCCTGGATTAACCATTAAGCAAAATAAGCACGTGCTTAGGGCACCAAGGGAAGGGGGCACCACAGAGTTTTAATAAAATAAAATTAATAAATAAAATTAAAAAACAGGTTATATTTAATATAGTTGTGGGGTCTGGCCTGGGGGATGGCCTGGAAGAAAACTGAATTTTTAATCTATTATTTCACATTCAGCACTTATTGAGTCTTAATGTCTTGTCAGTTAGACAATGGAAGGGTCGAGGGGGAACCATTGTTGGGCTGTGCTTAGGGCATCAGTTGGCCTTAATCCGGCCCTGTCTCTTACATTACCAATTTAGAAGCTATAGACATTACCCCTAACTATACTTAAGTACGGACAACTTCCTACCCCATTTGTCACCTTAGAAACACCACCTAATTACACTCAGCACCAACGATTAGGTCAGATAGGAAAAAAAACATCTCTAGGCTAGCCCAAAACAATACGAACAGCCGCGTTGGTTCGTTTATGCCTTGCTGTTGCCATTCAGCTTAGCTTTAGTGATATTTCCCCTTTAGTGACTTTTAGACTATATACATATATATATACACCCGTCACCTCATAAAGTCACAGGAATTAGTGATGTGCGAGTCTGAAAATTTACCAACTAATAGGGACAATTTATCTGCAAGAAATTTAGATAACCTGTAACTAAAGGAACCCCCTGTGTGAAATATTCGTCTACCGTGAAAAGTAAATTGGTTAGGAATAACGTTGCAAAACAGGAACAAGCCTGTGTCAACAGCATTCCCTGTAAAAGTTGTGATTTAGTATACGTAGGAGAAACTGGAAGAAATATTGAAACCCGTATTAAAGAACATAAATATGCCTTCAGAAGTTGTAATACTAATAATGCCATTTTTTATCACGCCAGCCAAAATAATCATGCTATAGATTGGGAATCAAGTAAGGTACTTTATAAATGTAATGATTATGTCAAAAGAAAAATAATAGAATCTGTATGTATAGAAAAAGTAGATAATTTTAATTTGTGCGAAGGTACTTATAAGTTAGACCCTTTAATGAGATTCTTGGTAAAAAAATCCCTTACGGAGTCAGGTGAACGGGCTCTAACCTAAGTGAATTTCTTAAAGGTCACTGGATTGTTTCCTTACTCACTTTTGGTTCATTCGGGTTTTTTTTTTAAAGGTAAATGGAATAATAAACGTAAATGTAAGTGTAATAATGGAAGTAATAAATGTGGAAATAAATATAAATGCAATAAATGTAATAATAAAGGTAATAAAATAAATGTAATAATTAGTGTAAAGGTAATAATAATAAATGTTAAAAAAAAATGTAAATGCAATAATAAATGCAGTAATTATGTCAAAATAATAGAATCTGTATGTATAGATATAGAACAAGTAGATAGTTTTAATTTGTGCGAATGTACTTATAAGCGGGACCCTTTAATGAAAATACCCTTCTGGGGTCGGGGGAACGGAATCTAGCCTAGGTGCGAATTTCTTAATGGTCTCTGGATTGTTTTCTTCTCGCCTTTTTCATTCGTTTTTCGGTTTATAATTTCTGTATAATAAACAACAATGTAATAATCAATGTAATAATAAATTTATAATTTCTGTAATAAATAATAATGCAATATTAAATGTATTAAATTTACTAATAAATGTAATAATTATGTAAAAAAAAAAAAAAAAGAATTTGTATGTATAGAACAAGAAGATAGTTTTAAATTTGTGGGAATGTACTTATAAGCGGGTCCCTTTAATAAAAAATGCCCTTCCAGTGTCGGGAGAACGGGATCTAACCTAGGTGCGAATTTCTTAATGGTCCCTGGACTGTTTTCCCTCTTGTTTTTGGTTCACTCGTTTTTCTGTATCCACCCGAAGAGGATGCCAGTGGGCATCGAAACTGTTGTGGAAATAAACTCTGTCTATTAGAGTGGGTTTTTATTGTCAAAGTAGCTAAAGGACATTTATATAAAGTAATGAAAAAGCTCAAACAAGATAATAGAATTCAAATGTACAGTGATGTCTTCAAAGAACAGCTACAGAAAGGCTTCATTGAAGAAGTAACAAATAACCCTTTTAAAAAAGATGGTTGTCATTATTTAACCCACAGGGGAGTTTATCGACAAGATGCCCCAACAACGAAACTCATAGTAGTACATAACTGTAGCCTCAAAGACAGTGATAAACACAGTTTGAATGATTTCCTGATTGAGGGTCCTAATCTCATTTCTGACCTTGTGAAGATCTTACTCAGGTTCAGGTTAGATAAATATGCCTTACAAAGTGACATTTCAAAGGCATTTTTGAGAATAAATCTTAAAAATGAATATGACAAGAACCAACTTAGGTTCTTATAGTTGAGGAATCCATTTGATTTGAATAAAGAGTTCATAACCTATAGATTCAATGTTGTGTTGTTTGGAGCCAATTGCTCACCTAGCCTATTAGCATTGACAATTAGACATCATTTGAACCAGTTTAATAACTCTTTAGCACTAAACTTCTTCAAGGAACATTTTTATGTAGACAATCTAATAGGCTCAACATCAACAAAATCTGAATTATCTGAGGTCTATGAACACTCTCAAAACATTATGCAACAAGGTAACTTTGAACTTAGAGAGTGGATTTCAAATGATGAGGATTTAAACAAAAAGATTTTAAAGGATAATAATGGTCTTACTGAACCATCAGACAGAGTTAAAACTTTAGGTATGAACTGATATTTCGATGCAACTTCTAGCGATCATGATTCAATCTGCACTAAAGGTTTTAAACTTGATGAGGAAGCTAACACTAAAAGACAAATATTATCAGAGGCTTCAAAAATTTTTGATCCCATGGGTCTATTCTTGCCTTCAACAATAAAATCAAAGATTCTCCAAGAAGTTTGGAGGACAAAATTAATGTTGGGTGGGATGAGCCAATAACAATTGAAGATCAAAAATCTTGGAAGAAGTTAGCTGTTGATTTAACAAAAGTGCAGAACATTAAAATACAAAGGTGCTGTGGGTTTAGGGATAAACCCCAGAGACTTCATGTGTTTGCTGATGCAAGCACACAGGCTTATAGGTGCTGTGCGTACCTTGTAAGTCCTACAGAAAGTCATCTAATTTATGCAAAAGGGAAAGTTGCACCTCTCAAACCTACCCGAACCATACCTCAATTGGAACTATTGGCTGCTGCGTTAGCCATTAAAACAATGTCATTGCTTAATGATGCTTACAATGATGTGAACATAACTGATATCCACAGCTGGCTCGACAGTCAGATTTGTCTTGCCTGGATATGGAATGATAGCATTAATAGTAAGAACATCTTTGTAAGAAATAGGCTAAAAGAAATAGCTGAAGCTAATGAAAGCCTACAAGTCAACTTTCACTATGTTCCAACTAAAAATCCAGCAGACTTTCTGACCAGAGGTTTATCCTACAAGTTGTTGAAGTCAAACAAAACTTGATTCATGGGACCTAAGTGGCTCTGTAATACAGACCAATGGCCTGTGGAACAAGTTAACTTGACATTAAATTTAATCTTTTCTAATGAAAAGGTTGAACCAATCACTAATTATGAACATTATTCTGATTTCAGCAAACTTGTCAGGGTCACAGCCTACTGTTTAAGGTTTGCTCACAACTATTTAACTACAATTAACAAACAGCTAAATAAGAACAATCACAATTATACAGAAGTTGCAACCAAGTACTGGATAGGGCATGCACAACAAAAGGAGTACAATAAAGAGTTAGAATTCTTGACTAATGGAAAACAAACAAAAGGGCCTGTACCATCAGTAGTTGTGGATCTAAACTTGTTCAGAGATGAGGAAGGTCTTCTAAGGTGTAAAGGGAGATTAGACAAATCAAAACTGTCTTACAAAAGCAAACATCCAATCCTTTTACCTGGATTTAGCTATCTGACAACATTAATCATCAGACAAACACACAATGATGTACATCATATGGGGGTACCACAGACACTAACTACATTAAGAAAAACGTATTGGATACCCAAGGGAAGGATCACTGTTAAAACAGTTCTGAATGAGTGTGTCACATGTAGGCGTATTCATGCTAGGCCCTATAGGAAACCAAATCTTCCTGCTTTGCCAGAGGAGAGAGTTACTCTCAACAGACCCTTTGAGACTGTAGGCATTGACTATACAGGAGCATTGACTGTAGGGGTGGTTGACACTGAACAAAAAATGTACAGTGTACTGTTTACATGTGCTGCCTCACGAGCTGTTTATCTGGATGTTGTGGAGGACCTTACAGCAGAATCTTTTGTTGCTGTCTTTAAGGGATTCTGTGCACGACATTCAGTATACAGTGTACTGTTTACATGTGCTGCCTCACGAGCTGTTTATCTGGATGTTGTGGAGGACCTTACAGCAGAATCTTTTGTTGCTGTCTTTAAGGGATTCTGTGCACGACATTCAGTACCCAAGACAGTTTGGACTGACAATGCTACATGTTTCAAGGTTGGTGAACAGGTCATTAACGACTTGTTAAGCAATGAAGTCACACAATTATATGTACAAAATTCAAACATAAAGTGGAAGTATATTCCAGTTGCCTCTCCTTGGTATGGTTTTATCTAGGAGAGGAATATACAAACAGTAAAGAATTGCTTGAAGAAAGCAATTGGTAAAAAACAAATACACTTGTTTGAGTTGCTCACTCTCCTGGCTGAGATTGAGAACATCATCAACAATAGACCACTCACTTATGTGAGTGACACCATTAATGACCCGGAACCATTAACTCCAAATCATTTGATTCGGGGAGAACAAGTTAGTCTCTTGCCGGACTACAATATAGACTCTTCAGAAGACCCAAACTGGACTCAACAACATGATGAACTCCAAACTAAGTTACAACACTCAACCAGAGTTAAAGTTCATTTCATTAAACAGTGGAAAACTGAGTACTTGATGGGTCTAAGGGAGAGACATAAACAAATGACTAAGAAGGATTGGTCTGACACAATTAAGGTAGGGGACCTTGTTCTCATACATGACAGTACTCCAAGACAATACTGGCCTCTGGCTAGAGTTTTAGAACTCAGACCAGGGGCAGACGGGTTAACAAGAGTGGTCAAATTAAGGACTTCAACGGGTGACACAACAAGAGACATTTCTCTTTTGTACCCCCTAGAGTCTGGACCCAAAACAATGGACTTTGGAGAGCCCTCTCCACCGACAGTACCAACTGGAGACATTGAACTTCCAGTAACTATCCCCTTGACAGTAGGAGCGGTAACACATCCTACTACAACATTGACAGACACAAGACTTCAGCGACAAACAGCGTTAAAGGCGCGACTAGTTTTACAACAAAAAATAGATGCTGGGGAACTGTAATTTTATCTTCTAACTTTCACTTTTCCTTTTCTTATGGTAAAGACCGTGGACAGTTTCATCCTCTGGATGTATATTTTCTCTTCTAATTAAATGCTACATCTTCTCCATGAGAAGGTGAGTATAGTCACTGTTAATCAGATTAACAGGCATTTACAGTCAAATAGTTAGCTAGTCTACACTCAGACATAAAAATTGGTGACAATGACACCAAGATTTTTATCTCCCGGGGCCCTCAGTATATGGAAAAGTGATACGTGTGGGTAGTTGGAAGGTAACAAAAATGGTCCACTGAGTAGGTAGGTAGTTAATCTAACAATTATTAAACTCCTTTTATGTCAATAACTGGGTGAATGAAACCAATTGCTTGCTCACCAGAGTTATTCTCCACATTAGTATTTATATACTGTGTGATAGAGCGTCCTTGGTAATATACATACATTACCGATCAACCAACCGAAAAAAAACCAAGAGGACGCTGGTGGAAAAAGCCGCGGGAAGAACGGGGAACGGGTGAACAAGACGGAACGGAGAGAAGGAAGAGGCTAAACAACGGAAAAAGATCCCTACCAGCAAGTATGCTCTCAAAAATTGAGCAAAGAGAAGAAGGACTGTCTAATAACACTCAGTAAGTGATCAGTCGTGTTTTTTAACCCAGTTTGGGGACATAATATAAGCTGGGTCAGTAAAATTAGGTCTACATTGTGGTCTAAGACCTAGTTGTTATTTTTTTTTTTTTTTATTGGGTGCAAAATCCCAGCTGAGCCGTGAACGGCCAAGCTATGAAGGGCAAGTTTAACCTACAGCCCAAGTTAAGCTAAACTAAAAACTTACGGACTTGGAGGTCCTATTAGGTCCTACCTCAGGGTTGCTGACTCGATGTGGGCCTACCGTAGGCCTCAGTTGCATGAAATTAAGATAAAAAACAAAAGGGGCACTATTTATGGTCTTCTTTCTAAACTTTGCAACAACAACACAACTTGCACTATTGCACGATGCAACAATCTTGTATCTAAACAACCAAACTGAATTGCAAGAGAGCTTTCTAAAAGACCACACCATGTAAGTGCCGCATTCAACAAACGAGTAGGAAGGACGCGCAGCGCCCCCCAAAAAATGATGCCACAAGAGTGCTCACACAATAATGCCACAAGAGTGCTCAAACAATGATGCCACAAGAGTGCTCAAACAATGATGCCACAAGAGCCCAAAACTGCTAGCTCTAAATTAAGTGAATTTTTCACCTTACAATTATGAGATGGATATATATACACCTTAACTTAATATATACAAGCAATGCTGCATCACTCAGCTTAGTCATCATATCGCCTTGGACAACAATGGCTCTTCCTCTTCTAGATTTTCTAACACTCCCCACCGAAGAGGCAGTGTTGTCATTACCTTCTGCAAATTTAGCCAAGCCTTCTCCATGAGGCTGTAACTCAAATGTTTCATCTTGACTATCCGTGTTTTTGCTGATTTCTAAAGCATAGAGTTTTTGTATAGGTCTCTTTAATTTTTCTCCTGAAGTCTTTACCAGTGCAGACCTAACTAAATTGTCTTTGCCAACAAACAACTCTTCAATTATGCCAAGCTTCCAGCATTGCCTTGGTCTTTCATCCCCAATCATTACCACTTCTCACACCTTGATACAATTTGCAATGGAGCCCTTTACATTGCCTGATGGGTAATAATTGAGTTCTGGCAAGTATTCTATCTGCCACCTCTTCCATAACTGATCTTGTAGCTCTTCAAGGTACTTGAACCTTCTGGTTAACTCTTCTTGAGTGCTCTGGATAGGCTGTAAGTCTTCTGGCAAACTGGGGCTTGATGTTAATCGTTTACCACAAAGAAAATGATTTGGTGTCAATGGCTCTGCATCCTGCATACTGTTATAAAAAAAGGTGATAGGCCTACTGTTCACCATTGCTTCTACTTCACACAAAACAGTACAGAATTCTTCTTTGCTCAAATGAGCATTAGCTAAAAGTTTCTTTAATGAACACTTTACACTTCTCACTAGCCTTTCCCAAAATCCTCCCCACCATGGTGCTCTCTCAACAATAAACTCCCACTGTACCCCATGGTGTGAAAAGTAGGCTGGAATCCTCCTTTTTAGCAAGGACCAAACTTCTTGGAGTTCCTTTCAGCCTTTTGAAGGTTTTTGCATTATCCGATATGATTTTATTTGGGAAAACCCTTCTGTTCACAAACCTTTTAAAGGCCAAAAGAAATACATCACTACTTAAGTTGCTTACCAACTCCAAATGGATTGCTCTGGTGGTAGCACATGTGAAAAGACATATATAACCTTTGTTAGACTCCCCTTGCTCATACACATAGACTGGACCTGCGAAGTCTACTCCCACTACATCAAATGGGGCAGTATAGACACACCGTTCTCTTGGAAGTGGAGCCACCTTTTCATAATAAGGCTTTGCACTCCAACGCTTGCAAACCACACATTTATGCAAGACCTTTTTTACTACTTGTCTAATTTTGGGAATCCAAAACTGTTGTCTGATCTCTATTATCACTTCTCTAACTCCAGCATGTAAAACTTATGATGAGTATCCAGGATCAAAAGTTCCACAAAGTGCCCCCAGAAGGTAGCAAATTTGGCTGTCTTTTCTCCTCTGGAAGCCCAGAAAACTGTAGTCTACCTCCTACTCTCAATAAATCCTGATCCAAAAACACATCCAAACCCTTGAGAGCAGAATATGTTGGTAGAACCTGTAATGGACGGCTGGTGAGCAATTCCCTCTCTTCACCAAATTTTTCCTTCTGCACATATACCACCCAGTATTGCCTAGCTTGCTGAATCTCCTTACTGTTCAGAATTCCTTCCCTTCTTGTTTCTCCCTTAATGTTGTTTGTAAATCTATATACCCATGCTGTCACTTTTAACAACCTTTTCAGACTGCTAATGTCCTCAAGCCTCAATATGGGGTCCTGCTGCATAACTTGACAACTGTTCACAGTGCATTTTCTCATTTCACTCACCCATTCTTCTTGAGCCTGGCATTCTCCTACAATAAGCTGATTAGAAGGCCAGTTTTCACTTCCAAGTTTTAGCCACTCTGGCCCATTCCACCACAAACTTGACTGTGCAAGATCTTTCACTGAAATTCCTCGTGTTGGTAAATCAGCTGGGTTTTGGATACCTGGACAATGCTTCCATTGCTTGGGATCTGTGTGTGCTTAAATTTCCTCCACCCTATTGGCAACAAATGGTTTCCATTTCCTTGTCTGGTTTCTTAACTAGTGCCAAACTATAGTGGAGTCTGTCCAATAATAGCTTGGAATTTCACAGAGGGCCAAAGACTTTTGCACTGTAACTGCAAGCCGACTAGCAATAACTGCACCCATCAATTCTAACCTTGGAATAGAAAGCCTTTTCAAAGGTGCTACTCTGCTCTTTGCAGCAACCAACCTGCAACTTACTTCCTCTTGCAATGCGCCTCTTATATAAATACAAGTTGCATAGGCTTCCTCACTTGCATCACAAAAGATGTGCAGCTCCAAATTGTCTGGACGTTCAACTCTCCAAAGTACCATCTTGGGATTTCAATGTCTCCAAGATGTGCCAATTCTTTGAACCAATATTTCCACCTTACCACCATATGATCAGGTAACTCTTGGTCCCAACCAAGTCCAATTTCTCAGAGGCTCTGAAACCAAATTTTTTACTTTATCACAAATGGAGCCAGGAATCCAAGAGGATCAAAGACCTTTGAAGCCAAACTAAGAGCTGTACGTTTTATCCACTTTGTCTCATTCTCAGCCAGCTCTACTAAAGATTTCCCATTGAAGGTAAACAAATCCTCTCCTTGCTGCCAAACAATGCCTAGCACCTTTGTGTCTATTGTCCACAACTCCTTAATACCCGAATCCTCAATACTTTCTGCTGCATCAGGTACTACACAGGACTGACTCATAAACTGTTGTAATTGAGAATGATTGGTCTGCCATTTTCTAAACTCCATGCCAGCCTCCCTCATTATAGCTCTAGCCGCCTCCCTGAATATCTGTTTAGCCATTTCTGTATTATCCACGGAACACAGCAAATCATCACCATAAAAATTTTTCCTTATGTGTTCAATAGTGTTAGGATAGACTTCAGAATATTTCTTAAAATGGTACTGCATAGTAGCTGCCAACAGAAATGGACTAGAGCTGAGGCCAAACAACACTGACTTCATTCTATATGCTTGAACCTTAGGTTCATTTTCCAACAAGTCTTTCGTATCCACCCACAGATACCTTACTGCATCTCTGTCCTCTGGTTTTAACTTTATCCGCAAAAAGGCTTGCTTCACATCTGCAGTCAATGCTACTTTACCAAACCTGAATCTTAGTAATAAGGAAAAATAAATAAATATGCATGAAAAATAAATCTGCATTTAAATTTGGCCCAGCATCCAAACAGTCATTCAAGGACACACCACCTTTGTCCTTGGCTGAGCCATCAAAAACTACCCTCAGTTTGGTGGTAGTTTTGTCTCGCCGTACCACTGCATGGTGGGGCAGATAATGTGCCTCCTGGCTCACCAGCTCACCTTGCACCCTTTCAGTATAGCCCTCCTTTACATAGCTTAGGATGGCCTCATTGTATTCAATTAACAACTCATTTTTTCTTAGCCTGTGCAATGAAGTCTCCAACCTCCTATTAGCTAGCTGAATGTTTGAACTGGATTTGCAAGAATCCTTCCAAGTGAGGCCAACTTCATAGCAACCATCTCTAAACCCAATCCCTTTTTCAAATTGCTCGAAAACATCACTGTTCACTGGACTCGCCTGCTTCTCCTGTTTGTCCTTTATGCCAATGGATTCAAGTTCCCAAAACGCTTTCAAATGCCTTTCCAAACTATGGCTGTTCTTCTCAATCTTAACAAAAAGAGCTTTAACCTCCATTTCATTGCAATAGCTACCATGTAGCATCCAGCCTAGCTTACTTTCAATAGCTACTGAACCTCGAGATGTGCGGACAATATTACCAGTGATGAAGTCCCAATAATAGTCAGCTCCAATCAAAAGACTAATATCTTCTGTTCCTTCAAATTTATTATTGCCCAAATTAATTCCTTTAACTTGCAGTTCTTGGACACATGCCATATCTAAACAAGTAGTGACTGGAGCACAAAGTTCCTCAATCTCTACAGCTTGGACCTTGATAGTGGGACTTTGTGGTAACAACCCCTTAAAACAGAACTTCTACCTTCTTAACTTTGGTTCGGTTTGAACGGAACCCCCAAACCCAGAAATTCTTAAATTTTCCCTCTTAACTTCTTTAAACTTCAATTTTCTGGAATTTCTGTTCTTAATAAAGCTACACTGGCTACCACTATCAAACAACACTCTTACAGTAGCTTCTCCATCATTCCCATTTAATAATGCTGCAGCTGTTTGCAATAATCCCCCTTTACTTTTACTCCCTTTCATAGCAGTGGCATGTGCCACTGATGTCTCTACTTCTGGGGTAGGCCTATTAGGAGTGTTTTCACACAATATGGCTGATGCCGGCCATGCATTTTTTGCAAAATTTTAAACTTACAAAACCTTGCTCTGTGACCTTTCAAAAAACATTTAAAACATGCTGTGGACTTAGTTACCCTGTCCTTTCTCTCCTCAAAAGGTAAAGCCTCAGCCACTTCACATTTATATGACTTGTGGTTGCCTTCGCAAAATATGCATTCCTTGATTCCCTTTAATTTATTCTCAGAGGATGCATGTAGAGCTGACACTGTATCTGGGCTATTCCTTTTTGTAGAAACTTTGGTGCTGTGCCTGCCTTTGTTCCCTTGTTTAACACCCCATTGTGCAAACTCATTTCCCTCTCGTCTTGCTAATTCTGTGCCTAAAAGACTTAACATCTGCTGAAGGGGGATGTACACATGTTCTATAGAGTGTCCCCTACTTAATTCAAGCAAAATTGAGCTAGGCAATTTAGACTCCAGTACAGTGACCATCATTATACCATACCTTTCCATTCCTACACCCAAGTTGTCCAGGGACCTAGTTCTAATTTCAAATTCATCATATAACTGCCGTAACTCCTTGACACTGTTGGGATTATTAACAGGAAGTATAGCTAAAAGTTCGCGGAGGTGGCTTTTAATTAAGATCTCTGGCTTACCAAACCGTTTCCTTAATATATCCCAAGCCACATTATAATTAGCCTCTGTTAATGCTAATCCTGCTATTGTCTTTGCTGCCTCCCCTTCCAAGAGGGACTGCAAATAATTAAACTTCACCGCGCTTAACACTTGACTAGAATGAACTGCTGATTGAAAACTGTCTGCCCATCCTTGCCATTCCTGAATACTCCCAGAAAATGTTTTGAGTACAAGCCTCGGTAATTGAACTGCAGATCTGTTAACCTTAACTTCACAAACACCATTTGTTGAGGGTTGTGTTTCATTATTAGACCTGGTCTCTAACTGTACTGAGCTGCTAAACTCCTTTGCTCTGTGGCATACTTTAATTATATCATCAATAATCTCTTCAAAGTAAATTATGTTATTTTCTATTTCATCCTCTTCTATAAGAGCCTCTATTTTAACATTTACTTCGCTTAGAGCAACTTTTTTAGTTTCTAATATGGAAAGCTGCGCAGTCACTAAGCTTAAATCCTTTTGCTCTATGGCAGAATCTATTGTGGCAATGACCTTTGTAATTAGACCTTTGTAGACGCTTCTCCTTTTTTTAAACTTGTTCAATTCAGCTGCACTCATCTTCAATGCAAACAACAATTGGGCTCAATGCCAAATAAGCTGAATTGGCAAAAATACTTAACCAAACTGATCAAACTCAAATTTTGCTTTTTTCAAATAAACTGAATTACTTGGTTGGGGGTACTGACCAACCACCAGTATGGAATACCAAATTTTCCACCCAAGTTACTGGCGCACTGAAGTCTGCAACCTTCGCCTACGAGTAATAAACCAAAATTAACCAAACCGATAAAAATGTAGGCCCAAAACAACGAAAACAAGTGGCCAAGTTTCGCAATTGGGCGACCAAATTTTCTACCCTGGGACCTTAACTCGATAATAAACCAAAATTAACCAAACCGGTAAAAATGTAGGCCCAAAACAACGACAGACTAGTGGCCAAGTTTCGCAATTGGGCGACCAAACTTTCTACCCTAGGACCTTAACTCAATTATACTCAATCCGTCTAGGCCTAACTTGGGCTATAATTTGCACCATCAGAACTTTGCCGGAAAATAGTCACTGACTCAGTCTTGGGCTAGAATCCGGTTTCGAAGGAACATGTTATTATTTTTTTTTTATTGGGTTCAGAATCCCAGCTGAGCCGTGAACGGCCAAGCTCTGAAGGGCCAGTTTAACCTACAGCCCAAGTTAAGCTAGACTAAAACCTTACGGACTTGGAGGTCCTATTAGGTCCTACCTCAGGGTTGCTGACTCGATGTGGGCCTACCGTAGGCCTCAGTTGCATGAAATTAAGATAAAAAACAAAAGGGGCACTATTTATGGTCCTCTTTCTAAACCTTGCAACAACAACACAACCTGCACTATTGCACGATGCAACAATCTTGTATCTAAACAACCAAACTGAATTGCAAGAGAGCTCTCTGTAAGACCACACCCTGTAAGTGTCGCATTCCACAAAACGAGTAGGAAAGACGCGCAGCGCCCCAAAAAAATGATGCCACAAAGTGCCAAACAATGATGCCACAAGAGCCCAAACCTGCTAGCTCTAAATTAAGTGAATTTTTCACTAACCTTACAATTATGAGATGGATATATACGTAGGGAATCCAAAAAGTTTCAGGAAAATTCAAAAAGCTTTAATACAAAAACCCTTTAATAAAAGTTCCAGAATGGTCAAATAACTTTAATAAAAGAAAACGAAAGAGGATATACGTTTAGGAATGCTCAACAACGTTCGACATAATTCCCACCTATCTCTATACACTTTTCTAAGCGATGTTTCCAGCGTTCCAATCCATTTTTGTAAAATTCAGAGTTTTTCGACTGAAACCATCTCAAAACTGCTGTTCTGGCATCTGCTATCGAGTCGAAACGCGTTCCTTTTATGTGATCCTTCAATTTTGGGAATAAAAAAAGTCGGAAGGGGCTAGATTCGGACTGTAGGGGGGGGGTGAGGTATGGTTTCCCATCGAAATTCCCGTAACACGGCTCTTGAGGCATTTGCAGTGTGAGCAGGTGCATTGTCGTGATGGAAAAGCACCCCGCGATGAAGTTTACCAGGTCTTTTTTCAACAAGCTTATCTTTCAGCTTCCTCAAAACATTTTCATAATATTGGGCGGTGACTGTTTTTTGTCCTTCAAGAAAGTCCACTAAAATTATTCCTTCACAATCCCAAAAAATTGTAGCCATTACCTTTTTAGCTGATCTTTCTGCTTTAAATTTGATTGGGCCATCTGATCCTCTTGGGAGCCATTGTTTTGACTGAACTTTGCTTTCCGGATCATACTATGGAAAAACTATACGCGCTCACAACATGGTATCATATGTGGTACATTTATTTCATAATTAAATATAAATTATTAATTAATTGAATTAAATATCTATACAAAATTGCCTCGGGATTGGCGACATAGCCTATTGGGAATTAAATAATTGCCATACGTACAAAGAACCTGTATGTATGAATCAGCCTCACATAGCAACAAGAAAACTCAATTTATTGTTTAGTCTACCACAGAGAAGTAGACCAAACAAAATTTTGCTAGATCGGCAAATAATAATGAAAATACAAGCGAACCAAGGAACGGCTCTCAGGGCTGTTTATGTTACAGCGAACGCTTTAAACAGGGAGGATGTGCTCTTGTCTTCCCTAAAGTTCTGAGTGAATTCCTTATAATAAACTTAATACTCATGAAAGGATAGGTCTATCCCCTAAAGTGTTTATATTGTGACTGCCTATATTTATTACAAGAAGTTAACTCATTGAGTAACTCCATCGTGGCGGCCCTACACCGAAAAAGATCGTAACGCCCTACATCGAAGCAAATTAAGACCCAGCAAAAATAAGGTGGGACACGTTATTTTCGTTCTAATATAGGCATCTAAAATCCCGACGCTAAAATTACCATAAACAATTAAATATAAAGAGGTCCTTTAAAGGCCTACATATTCATAACTCTCTAACGAAAAAGCATAGGGCTTTTGTCGGTAACCCTCCACTGAAGTCTGCTGGAAATTTCCAACGGATGAGGGCACAGGCAATCAACCCATAGCCCTATATAGTTTTTTCACACATACTGATAAATCCAGGTTTCATCCCCTGTTACAAGTCTATGCATAAAACAATCTTCATGAACTTCCATTCGATTCAAAAGATCAACAGAAAGACTAGCCCTTTGGTCAAACTGTTCTTGGCGCAACGCTTTAGGCACCCACCGAGCAGAAAGTTTGCTAAGTTCTAAGGTATCCACCAAAATGGAATGAGCAGAACCACGAGAGATACCCACCTCATTGGCTATTATTTCACAGGAAATTCGACGATCTTTTTCGACTAGTGACCGAACAGCAGCAACAGTTTCTTCATTAATTGATGTTGATGGCCTTCCACTCCTTTGGTTATCATTAAGAACCTCTTGACCCGTTTTGAATCTTTTGATCCAGTCATAAACGACTGATTTCTTAGGTGCTTCATCTCCATAAACTTCACGTAAGGCATCAAGTATTTGTGGTGGTTTCCATTTAAGTTTCGTTAGGAATTTAATGTTAGCTCTCCACTCGAATTTTGAGATTTCCGTTGCCATGAAAAATAGGGTTCTTTTTAACTCCGTCTTAAAGCACTGTCACCAAGGTTGTGTAAGTCTTAGCATGGCCTAATATGTATGAAGGTCCAAATTCATGTCAAAACAAGAATTCATTAAATTCTGATTTGAAATGATTGAATTATTAAACTTTTCCGGAAACTTTTTGGATTCCCCAGCAATCCAAAATTGAATTTCTGGGTCATGAAGTTTCCCCAGCAGGCATTCGTCCTCCTGTAAACAAAGTCTCCGAAATTCAAGATATTCCTCAACCGCAAGATTACCAAAGCCTCAGAAGATTCCTAGGAATGACGGGATTCTATCGCCATATGATACCCCGTTACGCCGATTTAGTCTCACCTTTAAGTGAAATCGTCAGAACTCAAGTCAAAAGCAAAAGTCTACAGTGGAACGGCGAAGCAATTCAAGCCTTTCAAGATGTCAAGGATGCACTACGGTACGCCGTTACGCTTTGTCATCCTCTTCCATCAAGCTCAATCCTTCATTTAGTTACGGAATGCTCACAAATAGCAGCTGGAGCAGTTCTTCATCAAATAATCGACAGCAAACCAGTTCCCATCGCCTTCTTTTCCAAGAAATTAACTACAACTCAGCAAGCGTACGCCGCATACGATAGAGAATTACTCGCAGCATACCTAGCCGTCCTGCATTTCCGTCAATTTTTAGAAGGTCGTCAAGTAATACTCTTCACGGATCACAAACCTATGGTTTCTGCCTACAAGAGTCCCTTACGAGCCAAGACAGACCGACAACAACGTCATTGGTCTGCCATCACGGAATACGTATGCGATGTAATACATATCTGTGGATCCGAAAACGTCGTAGCGGACTGCCTTTCACGCAACGTAAACGCAGTACATATCGACGCTTTCGATTTATCAGCAATCGCGGAATCTCAACAAAAAGATCAAGAAACGCAAGAATTTCTCCCACGTCTCAAGCCGTTCCCGTTTCCAGAAAATACAACTTTATATTGCGATACATCCACGCCATATCCCCGTCCTTTTGTTTCCAAGCAGCATCGATCTTCCATCTTCAATCAATTTCATAATATTTCTCATCCAGGCATCAAGCAATCACTTCGTATCATTAAACCAAGATACTTTTGGCCCTCAATGAATAAGTATATTCGAACTTGGTCCCGAAATTGTGAATCATTATATACACCTTAACTTAATATATACATGCAATGCTGCATCAATCAGCTTAGTCATCATATCGCCATGGGGACAACAATGGCTCTTCCTCTTCTAGATTTTCTAACACTAGCATCAACTCATAGCTTAACGAAGGCTAAGGTAAATTACCCTAACCTAATTTGAATTTGGTGAAGACTCCTACTGTGGACCTCAATTTACTCTGCCCGCTCTGGATCATTTCCGGAATCTCTAGGCTGACCCCTACAAGGCTAGGCTTAATCTACTCTATAGTTACACTGGAGATATTAGGGGTGGGTTAATTGGGGACCAATTCATACAGAGCATTTTCACAACAGCCTTTCTTCCAATGGTGTTTTCCACAGTACATGGCTTAATAGGTTTAGTCGTATTTGCCGCATACCTTTTATTTGTTTGTCTAGTAGGCTCATTAGGTCTGCCAGGCCTAGAAGATTTAAAGCTATTTACGTGTTGGGCTTTACTACTGTGACTGCCAAAAGCGCTAACATCTTTAGCAGCTGCTTCCCTAGCCGCAGCTATTTCTACAGCCTGACTAAAAGTTAGGTCCTGTATAGCTAATTGGCTCTCTGGGTAGACTCCTCTTTGAGACCCATTACAAACCTATCTCTTAGCATTTCGTCTAATTTGTCCCCAAATTTACAAGTACGGATATAGGCAGTGGTGTAGTGCTAAATAAAGAAGTGAGGGAACGCATTTTGAAAGTGTTACTCAGATGCGGGGGGGGGGGGACAATGGCGAGCGCGGCGAGCCCATACAGCTGGGGGTCCGGGGGCACTGTAAGCCTCCGGGAAATCTTTTGAAATCTGACCAATTTCAGGGATATTTTGAGGTCATATGCACTGGATATTAGGATATATTCCAAGGTTGAAGATGCAGTATTTCCAGTGTCATTAGATATATGACATCCAGTACGATCAATAAAAATAGCTAACAACTGGAATGATTAACTAAAAAAAGTTAACAACTGGTACGCCGTGGTGACTGTTTCACCAGATCTTTATAGGCTAGCATTGCCTCAGTCGAAGCTAAAAGAAATGAAACAGTTAATGATTCTTTCTCATATTTCTTCTAGGGGTGGGAATTAAAATTTCATGACGTTAGAGATTTGTAAGTTCGGATTTATTTGAAATAGTGAGGGAACGCCGTTCCGTCTACCAAAAAAAGTAAGGGAACGCCGTTCCCACAGCACTACACCACTGGCTATAGGCTTTTCTACCTGCAACAAACTCTGCAATGCTTTCTTTTATAGTCTGATGCCTCGAATAAAATTTGAAACGTTCATAGATGAGAACTACTCGGGGTTTGTAGTGATTGGTTAGGTCCTGTACCAATTCACTATAGGTGCAAGTTTCCGGTGCTTTAGGAGCAACTAGGCCCATAACTAAGCCAAACGTTTTAGGGCCTATTGTAGTTAAGAAGGTAGGTACTTTCTTAGCATCAGGAATGGAATTTGCCTCGAAAACAACCTCACCCTAGTGGCATAAGCTTCGAAGTCCTCCCCAGAGACTTCGTAGGGGCTTATATGGCCAATCATCGACATGCTAGAACAAAACCGATTTAGGCCAAATAATGTGAAGTAGGTTAGATAGGGTTTAAATTTGATCTAGTTACTCCCCATTTAGGGCTGAATAGTAAATTGTATTAGAGTTAGGGCTGGGTTGGAATTAGTATTAGAGTTAGGGATGAGTAGGAAGTAGTATTAGAGTTAGAGCTGGGTAGGAATTAGTATTAGAGTTAGGGCTGAGTAGGAATTAGTATTAGAGTTAGGGCTGGGTAGGAATTAGTATTAGAGTTAGGGCTGAGTAGGAATTAATATTAAAGTTAGGCCGGCGGGACCTAAACTATAGTACGGGAGCTTTCCCACACAAACCAACCAAATCGAACGACCCACCTAGGCTAGGCTACATCCAATTTTCCAAACGACCAAATTGAACCCAAAAAGCCAACTTAAATCCCATGAGCCAAATTAAATCCCATCCTCGTCGCCAAATGTAATAACTTGGGGTTAGTGACCCCGCCAAGTTACTAGGTTTCTAAACAACAAAGGCACTCACCGTGCTTTGATTTAGATCTTCTTTTAGGCCTAACATAGATTTCCAGCATCCCACAAAGCGCCTACCTAACTCTCTAACTTTACTAATTTAGAAGCTATAGACATTACCCCTACACTTATATACTGTTTAACAACTTCCTGCTTACATTATCACACTTTAGCAACATCACCAAATTAAGCTTAGCACCAACGATTTAGTCAGATATGAATAACCATGCTGTTAGTCTAGCCCAAACAACGAACAGACCGTTCCACTGTTTATGCTTTTGTGTTGCCATTCAGCTTTCGTTTAGTGACTTTTCCCTTTAGTGACTTTTAGACTATATATATATATATATATATTATATATATACACGTCATCTCAAGAAATGTGTTTGTTTCACTTTAAAAATATAATGTTTATTTTCCCTATGAGTCCAGACTTCTGAAACACCTTGCACATACCATTTTATAATCTTATATCATCTTGCTAAAGACGGAGGTGTATGTGTTTCCTACAGTTTCTAATTATTATTCTAACAACACATTACACATTTTTAGGGTAATGTATGCATCTAACATAAACAGTTCTGTAGCCAGGACTTCCCAAGGGCGGGGGGTGAAATTGTAGAAAGGCGGACCATTTGGTGCAACTTCCGAGTCACTGCGGAGGAGGTTTGGAGTACTTAAGTTTAGAGTAGTTTGTGAAGTTTAAAAAAATGCAAATGTTTATTTACTAAATGATGTATATTAAATGCAAAAAACTTCACTTTTTTCTACGTGAAGATCAAAATATGAAAATAAAAATCCACTCTAATAGACAGAGTTTATTTCCACAACAGTTTCGATGCCCACTGGCATCCTCCTCGGGTGGATACAGAAAAACGAATGAACCAAAACAAGAGGGAAAAACAGTCCAGGGACCGACCGTTAAAAAATTCGCACCTAGGTTAGATCCCGTTCTCCCGACACCGAAAGGGCATTTTCATTAAAAGGGACCCCCCTTATAAGTACATTCGCACAAATTTAAAACTATCTTCCTGTTCTAAACATACAGATTCTATTATTTTTTTACATAATTATTACATTTATTAGTAAATTTATTACATTTAATATTGCATTATTATTTATTACAGAAATTATAAATTTATTATTACATTGGTTATTACATTGTTGTTTATTATGCAGAACTTATAAGCCGAAAAACGAATGAAAAAGGCAAGAAGGAAACAATCCAGAGACCATTGAGAAATTCGCACCTAGGTTAGATACCGTTCTCCCGACACCGGAAGGGCATTTTATTACAGGGTCCCGCTTATAAGTACATTCGCACAAATTAAAACTATCTATTTGTTCTATACATACAGATTCTAATATTTTGACATAATTACTGCATTTATTATTGCATTTACATTTTTTTAACATTTTTTATTATTACCTTTACCCTAATTATTAAATTTATAATATTACCTTTGTTATTACATCTGTTGCATTTATATTTATTTCCACATTTATTACTTCCATTATTACATTTACATTTACGTTTATTATTATTCCATTATTACATTTATATTGACTTTATTATTCCATTTACATTTTACAAAAAAAAAAAAAATCGAATGAACTAAAAGCGAATAAGGAAACAATCCAGAGACCTTTAAGAAATTCACACTTAGGTTAGAACACGTTCCCCCGACTCCGTAAGTGCTCTTAGAAACATGGAAGAAATCAGTGGTGGGCACGGTTCCGCTAATCCGCTAACCGCTAATTTGCGAAGCTAAGTTTTCCGTTAGCGGATTAGCGTTTCCGCTAACTTTGAGAACCGTTAGCGGACCAATTAGCTTCCGCTAAATTTAGTTCCGCTAACTTTAAGTCCGCTAACCCTAAAATCATACATGTTTGTTCCAGTCTGTTCTGAGCGTGTCTGCAACAGTCAGTCTGGCACGCTATTGGCTGACTGCGTGTAAACACAAGACGTGATTGGTCGACGCAGCAGCAGCTGAGCAGCGTTGTGTAATTCTGCAGTTCAGTTCACTTACGACGTTACAGTCTTACAGTGTCAGCGACACTGTAAGAGTACGCCCAGGTGATGTCCATTGTTGCCAAGGCCTTGGATAAGATCCAGGGGGAGGACCAGGCCTATCTCGGGAGCCTTCTGCCAACTGTAGCGGCTGCCGTCATGAGGTTGAAGGACGCCAAGTCCAAAGGCCTCCTGTACTGCAGTCCTCTGGTAGACGCGATACTGGCAGGCATCACCAAAAGGCTTGGGGCCCTCCTACAAGACCAGGAGTGCCAGCTGGCCGCTGCCTTCCACCCCAGGTTTCGCCTGTTCTGGCTGGAGAAGCATAATCACAGCCAGCTCAGCAGGGTAAAGAAGGCCATGGAGACCGGCGTGGAGACAGCCCTGAGGGAGACCATTGAGGAGGGCAGCAGCACCAGCTGCACCACCAGCAATGAGGATGAGGAAGATGACTTCTTCAGCAGCATCACTCAGCCCCAGGTGAGCAGGAGCCACAGGTCACTGAAGTCCAAGGCACAGATCTTGGTGAAGACCTGGCTCCCGGAGGCCGGCTCGAAAGAGGTCCTGACTGACGTCGCCTTCTTGGGTGAGCAAGTGTTGATCGACCTGTTCATCAAGTACAACACAGCCATCCCATCCAGTGCTGCAGTTGAGCGCCTGTTCCATAGGCAAGGACATCTTGCGCGCCAAGAGAGCCACCCTGTCAGATGCCAACTTTGAGAGGCTGATGTTCATGAAGGGCAACCAGCATCACGTCGAGGCGATGGAGAAGGAGCAGGAGGCCAAGCCAGAGTGAATGCATTATTAGATTATTAAAGTTATTTTTTATGTGTATTTTTATTTCTTAATATTTTTGATTCGTTTAATACTTTTTGTACTGTAAATAAACTATGTTGAATGTAAACTAATGTTTAATTTCATTTGTTCATTTAATTATTTATGTACACCTTGATCATCATCTGATCTTGGCATGCTATACCTTTTTGAAAAGCTGTATGTCTAAGCTGCAACATATTAAAATTTCAGCTCTCTTTAAGGGTTTTAGAGCCAAAAAACCAAACCGAAGCTAAATTCATATAATAAAAGTTAGCGGTTAGCGGTTATCGTTATCTTCCGCTAAATTTTTTAGCGGTTTATCGGTTTAGCGTTATCGAAGTTAAGATTTGAGTTAGCGGTTCAGCGGTTATCGAAGCTAACTTTTCGGTTAGCTGTGCCCACCACTGGAAGAAATAATTGAGCTTTTAACCCCTTCATCATGATATGAAAAATAATGAATGTACGAATTACAATGAGTAGGTTTTCTATAGACCGTGAAATTGGGCTTTCCGCTTTCGTTAATAACTGTTATTTATTTTATTTGTTGGGTTCAAAATCCCAGCTGAGCCGTGAACGGCCAAATTCTAAAGGGCCAGTTCTACCTACAGCCCAAGTTAAGCTAAAATTAAAACTTACGGATTTGAGATCCTATTAGGTCCTACCTCAGGGTTGCTGACTCGATGTGGGCCTACCTTAGGCCTCAGTTGTATGAATTTAAGATAAAAACAAAAGGGGCACTATATATGGTCTTCTTTCTCAACCTTGCAACAACAACGCAACCTGGACTATTGCACGATGCAACAATCTTGTATCTAAACAACCAAACTGAATTGCAAGAGAGCTCTCTATAAGACCACACCCTGTACGTACGACATTCCACAAACGAGTAGAAAGGACACGCAGCGCCCCAAAATGATGCCACCAGAGTCCAAACAATGATGCCACAAGAGCCCAAAAATGCTAGCTCTAAATTAAGTGAATTTTTCACTAACCTTACAATTATGAGATGGATATATATACACCTTAACTTAATATATACAAGCAATGCTGCATCAATCAGCTTAGTCATCATATCGCCTTGGGACAACAATGGTTCTTCCTCTTCTAGATTTTCTAACACTCCCCACCGAAGAGGCATTGTTGTCATTACCTTCTGCAAGGTTAGCCAAGCCTTCTCCATGAGGCTGTAACTCAAATGTTTCATCTTGACTATCTGTGTTTTTGCTGATTTCTAAAGCATAGAGTTTTTGTATAGGTCTCTTTAACTTTCCTCCTGAAGTCTTTACCAGTGCAGACCTAACTAAATTTTCTTTGCCAACAAACAACTCTTCAATTATGCCAAGCTTCCAGCATTGCCTTGGTCTTTCATCCCCAATCATTACCACTTCTCCCACCTTGATACAATTTGCATTGGAGCCCTTTACCTTGCCTGATGGGTAATAATTGAGTTCTGGCAAGTATTCCATCTGCCACCTCTTCCATAACTGATCTTGTAGCTCTTCAAGGTACCTGAACCGTCTGGTTAACTCTCCTTGAGTGCTCTGGATAGGCTGCAAGTCTTCTGGCACACTGGGGCTTGATGTTAATCGTTTACCACAAAGAAAATGATTTGGTGTCAATGGCTCTGCATCCTGCATACTGTTATAAACAAAAGTGATAGGCCTACTGTTCACCATTGCTTCTACTTCACATAAAACAATGCAGAATTCTTCTTTGCTCAAATGAGCATTAGCTAAAAGTTTCTTTAATGGACACTTTACACTTCTCACTAGCCTTTCCCAAAATCCTCCCCACCATGGTGCTCTTTCAACAATAAACTCCCACTGTACCCCTTGGTGTGAAAGGTAGGATTGGAATCCTTCCTCTTTTAGCAAGGACCAAACTTCTTGGAGTTCCTTTGCAGCCTTTTTGAAGGTTTTTGCATTATCCGATATGATTTTATTTGGGAAACCCCTTCTGTTCACAAACCTTTTAAAGGCCAAAAGAAATACATCATTACTTAAGTTGCTTACCAACTCCAAATGGATTGCTCTGGTGGTAGCACATGTGAAAAGACATATATAACCTTTGTTAGACTCCCCTTGCTCATACACATAGACTGGACCTGCGAAGTCTACTCCCACTACATCAAATGGGGCAGTATAGACACACCGTTCTCTTGGAAGTGGAGCCACCTTTTCATAATAAGGCTTTGCACTCCAACGCTTGCAAACCACACATTTATGCAAGACCTTTTTTACTACTTGTCTAATTTTGAGAATCCAAAACTGTTGTCTGATCTCTATTATCACTTCTCTAACTCCAGCATGTAACAGCTTATGATGAGTATCCAGGATCAAAAGGTCCACAAAGTGCCCCCCAGAAGGTAGCAAAATTGGATGTCTTTTCTCCTCTGCAAGCCCAGAAAACTGTAGTCTACCTCCTACTCTCAATAAATCCTGATCCAAAAACACATCCAAACCCTTGAGAGCAGAATGTGTTGGTAGAACCTGTAATGGACGGCTGGTGAGCAATTCTCTCTCTTCACCAAATTTTTCCTTCTGCACATATACCACCCAGTATTTCCTGGCTTGCTGAATCTCCTTACTGTTCAGAATTCCTTCCCTTCTTGTTTCTCCCTTAATATTGTTGGTAAATCTATATACCCATGCTGTCACTCTTAACAACCTTTTCAGACTGCTAATGTCCTCAAGCCTCAATATTGGGTCCTGTTGCATAACTTGACAACTGTTCACAGTGCATTTTCTCACCTCACTCACCCATGCTTCTTCAGCCTGGCATTCTCCTACAATAGGCTGATTAGAAGGCCAGTTTTCACTTCCAAGTTTTAGCCACTCTGGCCCATTCCACCTCAAACTTGACTGTGCAAGATCTTTCACTGAAATTCCTCGTATTGGTAAATCAGCTGGGTTTTGGGTGCCTGGACAATGCTTCCATTGCTTGGGATCTGTGTGCGCTTGAATTTCCTCCACCCTATTGGCAACAAATGGTTTCCATTTCCTTGCCTGGCTTCTTAACCAGTGCCAAACTATAGTGGAGTCTGTCCAATAATAGCTTGGAATTTCACAGAGGGCCAAAGACTTTTGCACTGTAACTGCAAGCCGACTAGCAATAACTGCACCCATCAATTCCAACCTTGGAACAGAAAGCCTTTTCAAAGGTGCTACTCTGCTCTTTGCAGCAACCAACCTGCAACTTACTTCCTCTTGCAATGCGCCTCTTATATAAATACAAGTTGCATAGGCTTCCTCACTTGCATCACAAAAAATGTGCAGCTCCAAATTGTCTGGACTATTGTTCAACTCTCCAAAGTACCATCTTGGGATTTCAATGTCTCCAAGATGTGCAAATTCTTTGAACCAATATTTCCACCTTACCACCATATGATCAGGTAACTCTTGGTCCCAACCAAGTCCAATTTCCCAGAGTCTCTGAAACCAAATTTTTGACTTTATCACAAATGGAGCCAGGAATCCAAGAGGATCAAAGACCTTTGAAGCCAAACTAAGAGCTGTACGTTTTGTCCACCTTGTCTCATTCTCAGTCAGCTCTACTAAAGACCAGGGCCGGCTCAAGGTACCGGAAACTCTGGCAGTTGCCCGGGGCGCCACGTGCTAAGGGGCGCCACGTCATGTGTTTGGGATCTTCCAAATACAAAGGGAAAAATAGAAAAATAAATAAATAAAATTAAATTAAATAAAAGAGTCAAATGTGAAAATTTCCTGATGTGGAGTCAAATTTTCAAGGATTATGACATTATATTAGCCAATAGCATTAGTACCAGACTACCAGTAAACCTAAGGTCAGCTTGGCCCGACATGGGATGACATGTCACATGGGTTGATGTGGCCGCGTAGGTGAGCGTTGAGCACAAATTACATACGCCTGGCAGCGCTGCCATCCTTTAATATCTCATCAGTGTTGCCACTTTGTGGAATTTTTACATTTTTTGTGGATTTACCTCAGACAAAAGTGGCAACACTGCCTCTCATATTTTCATACATGGTTCCATTTTGAGAATGTTTAGTTGTACTTTGAGTGAATATCGTTAATTGTAATAAACTCTTTATTCCTACATTTGTAGTTTTTCCTCATTGTGAACAAATTTTAAAATTATACTTGTAAGGGCGCCGAAGTTCAGCTTACCCGGGGCGCCAGCAATCCTAGGGCCGGCCCTGCTAAAGACTTCCCATTGAAGGTAAACAAATCATCATCTTGCTGCCAAACAATGCCTAGCACCTTTGCGTCTATTGCCCACAACTCCTTAATACCAGAATCCTCAATACTTTCTGCTGCATCAGGTACTACACAGGACTGACTCATAAACTCTTGTAATTGAGAATGATTGGTCTGCCATTTTCTAAGCTCCATGCCAGCCTCCCTCATTATAGCTCTAGCCTCCATGAATATCTGTTTAGCCATTTCTGTATTATCCACGAAACACAGCAAATCATCAACATAAAAAATTTTCCTTATGTGTTCAATAGTGTTAGGATAGACTTCAGAATATTTCTTAAAATGGTACTGCATAGTAGCTGCCAACAGAAATGGACTAGAGCTGAGGCCAAACAACACTGACTTCATTCTATATGCTTGAACCTTAGGTTCATTTTCCAACAAGTCTTTCGTATCCACCCACAGATACCTTACTGCATCTCTGTCCTCTGGTTTTAACTTTATCCGCAAAAAGGCTTGCTTCACATCTGCAGTCAATGCTACTCTACCAAACCTGAATCTCAGTAACAAGGAAAATAAATCTGCATTTAAATTTGGCCCAGCATCCAAACAGTCATTCAAGGACACACCACCTTTGTCCTTGGCTGAGCCATCAAAAACTACCCTCAGTTTGGTGGTAGTTTTGTCTCGCCGTACCACTGCATGGTGGGGCAGATAATGTGCCTCCTGGCTCACCAGCTCACCTTGCACCCTTTCAGCATAGCCCTCTCTTACATAGCTTAGGATGGCCTCATTGTATTCAATTAACAACTCCTCATTTTTTCTTAGCCTGTGCAATGAAGTCTCCAACCTCCGATTAGCTAGCTGAAGGTTTGAACCGGGTTTGCAAGAATCCTTCCAAGGGAGGCCAACTTCATAGCAACCATCTCTAAACCCAATCCCTTTTTCAAATTGCTCTAAAACATCATTGTTCACTGTACTTGCCCGTTTGTCCTTTATGCCAATGGATTCAAGTTCCCAAAACGCTTTCAAATGCCCTTCCAAACCATGGCTGTTCTCCTCAATCTTAACAAAAAGAGCCTTAACTTCCATTTCATTGCAATAGCTACCATGTAGCATCCAGCCTAGCTTACTTTCAATAGCTACCGGGCCTTGAGATGTGCGGACAATATTACCAGTGATGAAGTCCCAATAATAGTCAGCTCCAATCAAAAGACTAATATCTTCTGTTCCTTCAAATTTATTATTGGCCAAATTAATTCATTTAACTTGCAATTCTTGGACACATGCCATATCTAAACAAGTAGTGACTGGAGCACAAAGTTCCTCAATCTCTACAGCTTGGACCTTGATAGCGGGACTTTGCGGTAACAACCCCTTAACCAGAACTTCTACCTTCTTAAATTTGGTTCGGTTTTGAACGGAACCCCCAAACCCAGAAATTCTTAAATTTTCCCTCTTAACTTCTTTAAACTTCTTTAAACTTCAATTTTCTGGAAATTCTGGTCTTAATAAAGTTACACTGGCTACCACTATCAAACAACACTCTTACAGTAGCTTCTCCCTCATTCCCAATTAATGAGGCTGCAGTTGTTTGCAATAATCCCCCTTTACTTTTACTCCCCTGCATAGCAGTGGCATGTGCCATTGATGTCTCTACTTCTGGGGTAGGCCTACTAGGCGTGTTTTCACACAATAATGGCTGATGCCTACCATGACATTTTTTGCACAAAATTTTAAATTTACAAAACCTTGCTCTGTGACCTTTCAAACAACATTTAAAACATGCTGTGGACTTAGTTACCCTGTCCTTTCTCTCCTCAAAAGGTAAAGCCTCCGCCACCTCACATTTATATGACTTGTGGTTGCCTTCGCAAAATATGCATTCCTTGATTCCCTTTAATTTATTCTCAGAGGATGCATGTAGAGCTGACACTGTACCTGGGCTATTCCTTTTTGTAGAAACTTTGGTGCTGTGCCTGCCTTTGTCCCCTTGTTTAACATCCCACTGTGCAAACTCAATTCCCTCTCGTCTTGCTAATTCTGTGCTTAAAAGACTTAACATCTGCTGAAGGGGGATGTACACATGTTCTGTAGAGTGTCCCCTACTTAATTCAAGCAAAATTGAGCTAGGCAATTTAGACTCCAGTATAGTAACCAACATTATACCATACCTTTCCATTCCTACACCCAAGTTGTCCAGGGACCTAGTTCTAACTTCAAATTCATCATATAACTGCCGTAACTCCTTGACACTATTAGGATTATTAACAGGAGGTATAGCTAAAAGTTCACGGAGGTGGCTTTTAATTAAGATCTCTGGCTTACCAAACCGTTTCTTTAATATATCCCAAGCCACATTATAATTAGCCTCTGTTAATGCTAATCCTGCTATTGTCTTTGCTGCCTCCCCTTCCAAGAGGGACTGCAAATAATTAAACTTCTCCACCGCACTTAACACTTGACTAGAATGAACTGCTGATTGAAAACTGTCTGCCCATCCTTGCCATTCCTGAATACTCCCAGAAAATGTTTTGAGTACAAGCCTCGGTAATTGAACTGCAGATCTGTTAACCTTAACTTCACAAACATCATTTGTTGAGTGTTGTGTTTCATTATTAGACCTGGTCTCTAACTGTACTGAGCTGCTAAACTCTTTTGCTCGGTGGCCTACTTTAATTATATCATCAATAATCTCGTCAAAGTAAATTATGTTATTTTCTATTTCATCCTCCTCTATAAGAGCCTCAATTTTAACATTTACTTCACTTAGAGCAACCTTTTTAGTTTCTAATATGGAAAGCTGCGCAGTCACTAAGCGTAAATCCTCTTGCTCTATGGCAGAATCTATTGTGGCAATGACCTTTGTAATTAGACCTTTGTAGGCGCTTCTCCTTTTTTTAAACTTGTTTAATTCAGATGCACTCATCTTCAATGCAAACAACAATTAGGCTCAATGCCAAATGAGCTGAATTGGCAGAAATACTTAACCAAACTGATCAAACGCAAATTTTGTTTTTTTCAAATAAACTGAATTGCTGGGTGGGGTACTAACCAACCACCAGTATGGAATACCAAATTTTCCACCCAAGTTACTGGCGCACCGAAGTCTGCAACCTTCGCCTACGAATAATAAACCAAAATTAACGAAACCGGTAAAAATGTACGCCAAAAACAACGACAGACAAGTGGCCAAGTTTCGCAATTGGGCGACCAAACTTTCTACCCTGGGACCTTAATTCAATAATAAACCAAAATTAACCAAACCGGTAAAAATGTAGGCCAAAAACAACGACAGACGAGTGGCCAAGTTTCGCAATTGGGCGACCAAACTTTCTACCCTGGGACCTTAACTCAATAATGCTCAACCCGTCTAGGCCTAACTTGGGCTACAATTTGCACAATCAGAACTTTGCCGAAAAATAGTCACTGACTCAGTCTTGGGCTAGAATCCGGTTCTGAAGGACCATGTTATTTTATTTATTTGTTGGGTTCAAAATCCCAGCTGAGCCGTGAACGGCCAAATTCTAAAGGGCCAGTTCTACCTACAGCCCAAGTTAAGCTAAAATTAAAACTTACGGATTTGAGATCCTATTATGTCCTACCTCAGGGTTGCTGACTCGATGTGGGCCTACCTTAGGCCTCAGTTGTATGAATTTAAGATAAAAACAAAAGGGGCACTATTTATGGTCTTCTTTCTCAACCTTGCAACAACAACGCAAACTGGACTATTGCACGATGCAACAATCTTGTATCTAAACAACCAAACTGAATTGCAAGAGAGCTCTCTATAAGACCACACCCTGTACGTACGACATTCCACAAACGAGTAGAAAGGACACGCAGCGCCCCAAAATGATGCCACCAGAGTCCAAACAATGATGCCACAAGAGCCCAAAATTGCTAGCTCTAAATTAAGTGAATTTTTCACTAACCTTACAATTATGAGATGGATATATACAGGGGTGCAGTGCCAATTTTATAGGTGCCGGAGCTCTGGTGGGCCTGACAAAAGCCTGCCATTTCCTATCCTGTTTCTATATATGCCACACGATGACTAAGTATTTCGTGTTTGCACTCACTAATTATCATAAAATAAATATAATTATCAAGCAAATAAAGAAAAAAGAGCAATCATGTATTTTATCAATTTAAGAAGTTAAAACTACTTAGTGCTTACCAAATACCACCAGTGGGAAGTTTCACAATAATTTCCACAAAGGGTCAGGCGTGATATGTTTTCGGGGGTCTGAAGCAACTCTTGTCCTGGTGTCATCTGCCGATCTGTGGTACCGCAGCCATGATATGGCATATGGCTCAGGATTCCACTGAACTAGAGGAGGTCCATGTAGTTTAACAAACATAAGCGCTGATACATGATTTATGAGAATTCTTGAGCGTGTTGTTGTTATTATCAAGTTCATGTGACTGAATCCCCTCTCACACTCAGCAGTACTAATAGGAATAACTTGTGAACAGCTCAGTAATGGGTGTAAATCTTGGGGGATGCGGCGCCCATGATCTTCCACATAGTCTCTAAAGGCATTTAGTACAGAGTAAGAAGAAAGCTTAAACCTCTTACAGAGAGATGAGATTTCAGCTTCTCCGTAATTAGGTGGTATTTCATCAGGCCAGTAGTCTTTTTCAAGGACATACATTTCATTTAGCAGTGATTTATACATACTTTGAGGTTCAGAAGTTTGAGAACCTTTCATGGATGTCGTGAACATACGGTGCTGCAAATTGTTCACAAGACTAGTAAGAAACTGTTGATAATTAATGGAGACAATTTTTTTGTTGCTTGTTATGGTAATTCCTCCAAACTTCCTCTTGCAGAGGTGCCGGAGCGGCGCTCCGGCACGCTCCGGCAGCACTGCACCCCTGGATATACTGTATATACACCTTAACTTAATATATACAAGCAATGCTGCATCAATCAGCTTAGTCATCATATCGCCTTGGGACAACAATGGTTCTTCCTCTTCTAGATTTTCTAACAATAACCAAAACATCTAGAAAAGGTAATTGTTTGTCGTTCTCCCATTCATATTTAATTTTAATGGAGGGAACAAGATTATTTAATGACTGAAAGAAAGTGTCAAAGTTGTTCCAGTAAATTATAAATTTAATAATAATCAGGGTAAAGGTAATAATAATAAATGTTAAAAAAAATGTAAATGCAATAATAAATGCAGTAATTATGTCAAAATATTAGAATCTGTATGTATAGAACAAATAGATAGTTTAAATTTGTGCGAATGTACTTATAAGCGGGACCCTGTAATAAAATGCCCTTCCGGTGTCGGGAGAACGGTATCTAACCTAGGTGCGAATTTCTCAATGGTCTCTGGATTGTTTCCTTCTTGCCTTTTTCATTCGTTTTTCGGCTTATAAGTTCTGCATAATAAACAACAATGTAATAACCAATGTAATAATAAACTTATAATTTCTGTAATAAATAATAATGCAATATTAAATGTAATAAATTTACTAATAAATGTAATAATTATGTAAAAAAATAATAGAATCTGTGTTTAGAACAGGAAGATAGTTTTAAATTTGTGCGAATGTACTTATAAGCGGGTCCCTTTAATGAAAATGCTCTTCCGGTGTAGGGAGAACGGGATCTAACCTAGGTGCGAATTTCTTAATGGTCGGTCCCTGGACTGTTTTTCCCTCTTGTTTTGGGTTCATTCGTTTTTCTGTATCCACCCGAGGAGGATGCCAGTGGGCATCGAAACTGTTGTGGAAATAAACTCTGTCTATTAGAATGGGTTTTTATTTTCATGTTGTATATTATAATATCACATCATCAGTTATAACTATGATCACAAAAGTGCACTTTTCCTGTCAAGTGGGGTCGAACAACCCCCGAACCCCCATGGCTACGGGCCTAATAAAGGTGTTTCAGCTTCAGATTGTAATATACACTGCCAATGCAATGGCTGAGGAAAGTGATGATTGCTTTTATCAAGTTTAGTAAACAAGAAGCGATAACAAGAGTAGACCCTGAATATATATACGTTCCATAATCAAAGCAAGTGAAACCCATGGGGATGATGTACAGTTGCCCGCATATGTAATGTTCCTCGCCTCGCAGGCGACTCTATACATGTAACAACGCCGCAGCGATAGTCAAGGTACCCGAACTGAGGGGAGGTGGGATGGAGGAGGAACAACCGAGTCCATCAATCTATAACATTGACATACAGGTAAGGCGCCGTTCAAAAATTACATAACGCTATTTTCGTTAAAACCCGACCCCCTCTGTAACGTGTGGGGTGTAGGAAGTGTTACATCTTAGGGGGTACCTGGTCTAGCGTTAAAGAACGTTCTTGGGGGATCTAGGGTGTCAAGTTTTAGCAAAATTGTGTTACGTAATTTTCGAACGGCCCCTAATTATAGTGTAAAGTCTGTGTTCATAAAGATAAAAGATTAATATGATCGTGAACAGCGTTGAACTCCATGTTTACTAGTCTTATACAGTAATAAGGTTCCATTATGATTACTGCAAGTCTATATGAACAGATACCACAATACAATTTTTTATATACTAGTGAATTTAAAACAAAAATAGACATTACACAACCATCCTCCACACTCCCTCATTCCCTTTCCACACCCACCAGTCTCACGTATATTAAATCATTATGTAACAATACTAATAAAGCTGCAAAAAACTTCACTTTTCTACGTGAAGGTCAAAATATGATAATAAAAAGTCACTCTAATAGACAGAGTTTATTTCCACAACAGTTTCGATGCCCACTGGCATCCTCTTCGGGTGGATACAGAAGAGGATGCCAGTGCCAGAGGATGTCAGTGGGTATCGAAACTGTTGTGGAAATAAACTCTGTCTATTATAGTGGGTTTTTATTATCATACTAATAAAGCTGTTTGTAGAGTCCGTGTGCAACTTTAAACCTTTACTAATTTACAAATCTACACGAGAAAAAGATTGAGACAGTGTGAGTGAGAGCGAGGTAGAGGGGCAGAAAGAGTTTGTGGGAAATGGCTTATCGATTGTTACACAAAGCACTTGTTAACAGTTTCGATCTGAATAACAGTAATGTGAAAAAACTATATAGGGCTATGGGTTGATTGCCTGATACCCTCATCCGTTGGGAATTTTCAGCAGATTTCAGTGGAGAGTTAAACGACAAAAGCCCTATGTATTTTCGTTAGAGAGTTATGAATATGTAGGTCTTTAAAGGACCTCTTTATATTTAATTGTTTACGGTAATTTTAGCGTCGGGATTTTAGATGCCTATATGCAAAGGTGGGCACCCAGGCCTCAAAAAGGACCGACGGTCCCGGTCACGGTCCTTGCCTCAAACTGGACCGACGGTCCCGGTCACGGTCCTTTCTGAAGATAGGACCTAGGAACGACTCGGTCCTCGGTCCTTATATATAATATAAGTGAAAAATTTGATTAAAATAAAAAATGAAATTAAAGACACCGGAAATCTTTAATTTTATTAACATAAATTATAATTAATACAATACATAAATGATGAAAAAAAGTGATTAAGTTAAATGCTTGAGTTTCCCTTCAAGAAGACTAGTATTTCAAAATGGCTGTCACTGAGCCCTGACCTTTTCGGCTTGAGGACACACTAAAATCACTAAAGGGACACACTAAACACACTAAAATCACTAAAAAAGACCGTCCGGACCGGAATTGCTTAAAAATGGACCGTCGCTCCTCATTTCGGTCCTGTGAAAAAACTATATAGGGCTATGGGTTGATTGCCTGTGCCCTCATCCGTTGGAAATTTCCAGCAGACTTCAGTGGAGGGTTACCGACAAAAGCCCTATGCTTTTTCGTTAGAGTTATAAATATGTAGGTTGTTAAAAGGACCTTTTTATATTTAAGTGATTACGGTAATTCTAGCGTCGGGATTTGCGCGACGTACAGTATATTAGAATGAAAATAATTTGCCTCACCTTATTTTTGCTGGGTCTTTGTTTGTTTCGATGGAGGGCGTTACGATCATCTTCGGTGTAGGGCCGCCACGATCGAGTTTCGCGACGAATTAACTTTATGTAATTAATATAATATAAACACTTTTAGGTATAGGCCTATCCTGTGGTTTATTATAAGGAATTCACTCAGAACCTTAGGGGGGACAAAGACATCCTCCCTGTTTAAAGCTTCGCTGTAACATAAACAGCCCTGAGAGCCGTTCCTTGGTTCGCTTGTATTTTCATTATTATTTGCCGATCTAGCAAAATTTTGTTTGGTCTACTTCTCTGTGGTAGACCGAACAATAAAATGAGTTTTCTTGTTGTTATGTGAGGCTGATTCATACATACAGGTTCTTTGTACGTATGGCAATTATTTAATTCCCAATAGGCTATGTCGCCAATCCCGAGGCAATTTTGTATAGATATTTAATTCAATTAATTAATAATTTATATTTAATTATGAAATAAATGTACCACATATGATACCATGTTGTGAGTGCGTATAGTTTTTCCATATACTGGGGGAGGGGGGCCGGAGAAAAATGTGTATGTTGTAGATCAAATTTTTTGATAAACTGTGTTTTCAACCATGTGAAATGGATTGAAAAGAATGAAATAGGAATTTAGGAAGAGAGAGGTTACTCAAGACCTATTTAAATATAAAAGTTCAAGAGGCCAACTTCTCAAGTTTAGTTAAAGTTATGTCAATCAGTTTGACTCCCTTTAAGTATAGGAAATTTATGGAATTAAAGTATGGTTATTAAGCATTTTAACTTTGCTCAATTTGTGTAAGGTTTATTAGTCACCAGTTTTAATTTTTTCTTGTAAAAGTTTTCTGGCTTTCAAAGCAGTCCTTCTTTGAGGCCTGTCAGGTTTTGTGGGACCCCCATGTGGTGTATTTTGTTGTGGGTATCCCTGATGATGAGATTTGTGAAGTGATTTCTCCTTGGAAGAAGAATTGGGTGCTTAGAGTTGTAAGTCAAAGTTGACTTGTTAAGCCTTCCTTTACACCTTATCAGACCTCTGTATCCAGGTACAGATTTAGATCCATGACAAGTGAAGGAATTCCTTTGTTTAATGTGTTTACTGGACCTAAGATACTTCAACTCCTTGTCAAATTCTGAAGCTTGTATCTGTTTGAGCCAGTATTTTGTTGCAGTTTCTGTTAAGTTAGAAAAGGCCTTCTGAGGACAGTGTTTGAGAAGGTAGCTATTGACAAACTTGCAGCAATAGACTGTAATTCTCAAGAGTTTGTTGAGGTCTGAATAAAGGTGATAGTCAATATAGGTTTGTCCTCAGTGATCTTTTCAGTTGTTGTAGAGTTGAGTGTGAGGTTAACTACTTTGGCTGGCCAAAGATCCTCACATGTTAGCCATTCGGGCCCTTCATACCAGATTTTATTTGTTTTCAACAGCTTGTAAGAGAGCCCTCTTGTCTAAAAGTCTGCAGGATTCTCTTTTGTTTTATGTACCTAAATTTGATACCAAGGTTTGTGTTTGCAGTTTTGATTTCTGTTAGTCTGTTTTTCACAAATATATTTTTGCAAGAAGTTGTATCTGTGTTGGTCACCCATGTTAGACAAATTTGACTGTCTGTCCTTAAGTAAATGTTTGTTATGTCAACTTCTTTATACACTTGTGAAAGAAAGTCTGCTGTTTTAACTCCCAATGAGACAGCTAATAATTCAAGTTGTGGTACAGTTTTCTTTTGGTTTAAGGGTGCCACTTTTGCCTTTGAATAAACCAAGTTACTTTCATTTTCACTTGTTAAATAGGCACAACACCCGTAAGCTTGTGTGCTGGCATCTGTAAAAATGTGTAGTGTTTGAGATTTCAATCTGCAGCCAGCACATCTTGGTACGTAGATGTCTTGAACTTTGTTCAAGTCTGTGGCTAATTTTTTCCAATGAAGTTGGTCTTCCACTGAAAGTGGTTCATCCCAATCAATTTTCTTTTTCCATAAGTCTTGCAAAAGGGTTTTGGATCTTATGGTTGCTGGTAAATATAATCCAATGGGGTCGAAAATTTTGGATGATTCTGAAAGCACTTGTCTTTTTGTATCGGCATTTGGATTTAAGTTATAACTCTTTGTGCAAAGAGTGTCATCATGTTCGGAATTCTGTTTTAAAAAACCAAAGCATTCCAAGTGTTTTCGTGTAATTGTTTGGTTCAATGTTCCCATTGTTGTCTTTTGTTATTTGTTCATTTAATTTAGGAGAATTAGAAAGAGTTTGTACTGTATTCAAACCTCCTACCACTTCAGACTAGTCAATACCCGTAGTTTTAGTGGAGTAAATTTACTCCTCCACAGGTAGATCTGGAGGGCTTGGGGGTTCGAATTCTGTACTGGTTTTGTGTTGTTTGGCCTATGGCCTAGGAGGCCACAAGACTTTTTTTTGTTTGGTCTCTGGCCAAAGGAGGCCTCAAGACCCTTGCTGTTTGGGTTATGGCCAAGGGAGGCCACAAAACCCCTGTAGTTTGGGCTGTGGCCAAGGGAGGCCACAAGACCCCTGTAGTTTGGGCTGTGGCCAAGGGAGGCCACAAAACCCCTGTAGTTTGGGCTGTGGCCACGGGAGGCCACAAGACCCCTGTAGTTTGGGCTGCGGCCAAGGGAGGCCACAAAACCCCTGTAGTTTGGGCTGTGGCCTTTGGAGGCCACAAGACTCCTGTAGTTTGGGCTGTGGCCACGGGAGGCCACAAGACCCCTGTAGTTTGGGCTGTGGCCAAGGGAGGCCACAAGACTTCTGTAGTTTGGGCTGTGGCCAAAAGACCCCTGTAGTTTGGGCTGTGGCCACGGGAAGCCACAAGACCCCTGTAGTTTGGGCTGTGGCCAAGGGAGGCCACAAGACCCCTGTAGTTTGGGCTGTGGCCAAGGGAGGCCACAAAACCCCTGTAGTTTGGGCTGTGGCCAAGGGAGGCCACAAAACCCTGTAGTTTGGGCTGTGGCCAAGGGAGGCCACAAGACCCCTGTAGTTTGGGCTGTGGCCAAGGGAGGCCACAAAACCCCTGTAGTTTGGGCTGTGGCCAAGGGAGGCCACAAAGCCCCTGTTTGTTGGGCTATGGCCAAGGTAGGCCATCAACCCGTTTGTTGAATTTGTTGGGCTATGGCCAAGGTAGGCCATCAGCCCTTTTGATGAATTGTTGGGCTATGGCCAAAGGTAGGCCAACGCTCTTTGCTATTTGTTGGGCTATGGCCAAGGTAGGCCAAGCCGTTTTGATAATTTGTTGGGCTATGGCCAAAGGTAGGCCATCAGCCCTTTGATGATTTGTTGGGCTATGGCCAAGGGTAGGCCATCAGCCCTTTGATGATTTGTTGGGCTATGGCCAAGGGTAGGCCATCAGCCGTTTGATGAATTTGTTGGGCTATGGCCAAAGGTAGGCCAAGGCCCTTTGATGATTTGTTGGGCTATGGCCAAGGGTAGGCCATCAGCCCTTTGATGAATTTGTTGGGCTATGGCCAAGGGTAGGCCATCAACCCTTTGATGAATTTGTTGGGCTATGGCCAAGGTAGACCAAGGCCCTTTGGAGTAGAGTAGTTTGTTTGTACGTGTCACTGTCTAACCATATAATTTTTGGCACAAAATTATGTGCACAGAATCAGAGCGCAGCAATAAAAGCTTTTACTCTCCGATCCTTGGTTATGTTTAGACAGGTTGTGTGTTTGAGACACATGAAAGAGTAGTGTGTGTGTGTGTGTGTGTGTGTGTGTGTGTGTGTGTGTATCATTCCTCCGAATCCAGTTGGTCTTCAAAACTTGGATTCACCACTCCAATGAAATTAATACCCGTAGTTATGAATGAGTAAATGTTGTGTATCCTACAGGTAGGTCTGGAAGGTTTGGGGTTTTGAAGGAATCCAATCTGTTTGCGAGGAATGTTTGTGTCTGTAATGAAATCTGTTGTGTTTTCTTTTAAAAGAAGAATTGGATGTTTGAAGTCGTATGTATACACGGTGAACCAAAAGTAGGTGGACAGTAGGTTGAATACGGTTTGTGTTATATTATATTATAACTATGGTGTTCATTATAACTATGGGTTTGTGTTTTATTATATTAAATATTATAACTAAATTTATTTAAATTTTATTTGTATTATAGTATACAAAAAAATTAAATATGTATTCTCAAAATAAACGTTATCATTTACTGTCCACCTACATTTGGTTCACCCTATATATTTATATACTGTACCGTACGTATGTGTGTAAATGTGTATTTTGTTATAGGGTTTTATTTTTGGGTTTTGGATTAGGTTAATCAATTTGGCTGAGTAAAGATCCACAAACGTTGCATTTGAGACCCTTATATCAAGTCTTGTCTATAATAGGTTGTGCCTATATGTCAAATAGGACTTGGTATGCCTATATGTCAAATAGGGTTTGAAATAGGTTGGGCCTATGTCAAATAGGACTTGGTATGCCTATATGTCAAATAGGATTTGGAATTGGTTGGGCCTATATGTCAAATAGGACTTGGAATAGGTTGGGCCTATATGTCAAATAGGACTTGGAATAGGTTGGGCCTATATGTCAAATAGGACTTGGAATAGGTTGGGCCTATATGTCAAATAGGACTTGGAATAGGTTGGGCCTATATGTCAAATAGGACTTGGAATAGGTTGGGCCTATATGTCAAATAGGACTTGGAATAGGTTGGGCCTATATGTCAAATAGGACTTGGAATAGGTTGGGCCTATATGTCAAATAGGACTTGGTATGCCTATATGTCAAATAGGAATTGGAATAGGTTGGGCCTATATGTCAAATAGGAATTGGAATAGGTTGGGCCTATATGTCAAATAGGACTTGGAATAGGTTGGGCCTATATGTCAAATAGGACTTGGTATGCCTATATGTCAAATAGGAATTGGAATAGGTTGGGCCTATATGTCAAATAGGACTTGAAATAGGTTGGGCTTATATGTCAAATAGGACTTCGGAATAGGTTGGGCCTATATGTCAAATAGGACTTGGAATAGGTTGGGCCTATGTGTCAAATAGGACTTGGTATAGGGTTACGAATAGGTGTTAGGTGGGTGTAGGTTCGAATTTGTGCAATTGCTTTAGGTCTTTGTGATGTTACAGGTTTTAGTCGAATTTTGTGATGTTACAGGTTTTAGTCGAATTTTGTGATGTTACAGGTCTGAGTCGAATTTTGTGATGTTAATGAGTCTTATGAGTAAGTTAAATTGCTGAAATAAATTTTATAACCTACACCACAGGTTCAATTATAAATTTAGTGTTTTTAGTTAGGATAGGCCTTGAGTGTAAAGAGTAAGGCCTACTTTAAGAGGTAGGCCTATTATGTAATGTAAAGTTAGGTGGGCCTACTAAATAGACCTATTTGTTGGGCCTACCAAATAGGCTTTTGTTTGGGCCTATTATTTTATAGGACCTTAAATGAGTTAAGCCTGTTAAATTAACAAGGCTTTGTTTTTAGTTTGAAGAGTAGGACCTATTAAATAGGCTTAATGTTGTGGGCCTATTTTTTTATAGAACCTAAATTGAGTTATGCTTGTTAAATGAACAAGCCTTTGTTTTCGGTTAGTGTAAAGGTAAAGGGATCGGTTCCCAGTTTTAGGCCACCATATGAAAAAACTATAGTGGGGTTACGGTTGAAATTGGGGTTAGGCCAATGAGGTAAGCCTAGCCACCGCGTGTGTCAGTGTAAATTTTGGAGGGGTTAGTTCCCCACACGGGCCACCATGTGAAAAAACTATCTAGCTATGGGTTGATTGCCTGTGCCCTCATCCGTTGGAAATTTCCAGCAGACTTCAGTGGAGGGTTACCGACAAAAGCCCTATGCTTTTTCGTTAGAGTTATAAATATGTAGGTTGTTAAAAGGACCTTTTTATATTTAAGTGATTACGGTAATTCTAGCGTCGGGATTTGCGCGACGTACAGCATATTAGAATGAAAATAATTTGCCTCACCTTATTTTTGCTGGGTCTTTGTTTGTTTCGATGGAGGGCGTTACGATCATCTTCGGTGTAGGGCCGCCACGATCGAGTTTCACGACGAATTAACTTTATGTAATTAATATAATATAAACACTTTTAGGTATAGGCCTATCCTGTGGTTTATTATAAGGAATTCACTCAGAACCTTAGGGGGGACAAAGACATCCTCCCTGTTTAAAGCTTCGCTGTAACATAAACAGCCCTGAGAGCCGTTCCTTGGTTCGCTTGTATTTTCATTATTATTTGCCGATCTAGCAAAATTTTGTTTGGTCTACTTCTCTGTGGTAGACCAAACAATAAATTGAGTTTTCTTGTTGTTATGAGGCTGATTCATACATACAGGTTCTTTGTACGTATGGCAATTATTTCATTCCCAATAGGCTATGTCGCCAATCCCGAGGCAATTTTGTATAGATATTTAATTCAATTAATTAATAATTTATATTTAATTATGAAATAAATGTACCACATATGATACCATGTTGTGAGTGCGTATAGTTTTTCCATAGGTCCTCACTGAGAAAAAGACCGACTTTCCCGCTCACGGTCCTTAAAAAGGACCGAGTTCCTGGAGTTCGGTCCTTTTGGAACTCGGTCCTGCCCACCTTTGCCTATATGTGAACGAAAAGAAATTGTCCCACCTTATTTTTTGCTGGATCTTAGTTTGCTTCGATGTTGGGCGTCACGATCTTTTTTGGTGTAGGGCCTCCACGATGGAGTTACGCGATGAGTTAACTTGATGTAATTAATATAGGCAGTCACAATATAAACACTTGTAGGTATAGGCCTATCCTATCTGTAGTAATTAAGTTTATTATAAGGAATTCACTCAGAACTTTAGGGAAGACAAAAGCACATCTTCCCTGTTTAAAGCGTTCGCTCTACATTAAACAGCTCCGAGAGCCGTTCCTATATTCGCGTTGTATTTTCATTATTTGCTGATCTGTCAAAGTTTTGTTTGGTCTACTTCTCTGTGGTAGACTAAACAATAAATTGGGTTTTCTTGTTGCTATGTGAGGCTCGATGCATACATACCGGTTCTTTGTACGTATGGCAATTATTTCATTCCCAATAGGCTATGTCGCCAATCCCGAGGCAATTTTGTATAGATATTTAATTCACTTAATTAATAATTATATTTAATTATGAAATAAAGGTACCACATATGATACTATGTTGTGAGCGCGTATAGTTTTTCCATATACTAGGGGCCGGAGAAAAATTTGTATGTTATAGATCAAATTTTTTGACAAACTGTGTAAAACGTAAAAATGGATTAAAAGAATGAAGTAGGAATTTAGGAAGAGAAAGGTTACTCAAGACCTATTTAAATATAAAAGTTCAAGAGGCCAACTTCTCAAGTTTTGTTAAAGTTATGTCAATCAGTTTGACTCCCTTTAGGTATAGGAAATTTATGGAATTAAAGTAAAGTTATTAAGCATTTTAACTTTGCTCAATTTGTCTTAATTTTTTCTTGTAAAAGTTTTCTGGCTTTCAAAGCAGTCTTTCTTTGAGGCCTGTCTGGTTTAGTCTGAGTTACATCAGGTACATTGAGAGATTCCTCCCCAATAGTATCCTGATCCATCCTTTGGGGTAATGGTTCTAATTTAGCCCCACACTCCAAAGGATATAGTAATGTGATATCTCTGGTGGTTTCACCAGTTGCTGTTTTCAGTTTTACAACCCTGGTAATTTCGTCTTCACCAGTTTTGAGTTCCAAGACTTTTCCCATTGACCAATGTTGTCTTGGTGTCTTGTCATGTGTCAACACAATGTCCCCAATTTTGACTGAATCATTCCAATTTTGTTTTGTTAATTGTTTATGTCTTTCTCTAAGACTTGTTAAGTATTCTTCTCTCCATTTTGTTATAAATTGAGTTTTGATTTGTGTCAAATGTTGGTATTTTGTGTTGAGTTCTTTGTGTCTTATTACCCAATCTGGATCCTCTGTACTGTTATTTTCATATTCTGGTAACATGTTTACTGTTTCTCCCTTAATTAGGTGGTTTGGTGTGAGAGGTTCTGGCTCATTAATACCATCTCCCACATAAGTTAATGGTCTGTTGTTGATAACGTTTTCAATTTCTGACAGAATAGTCATGAGTTCAAAAGGTTGTAGATGTTTGGTCCCAATAGTCTTTTTAAGGCAGTTCTTTAGTCTGTATGTTTCTTTCCCAAGTGGAACCATACCATGGTGTATTAACAGGAATGTACTTCCAGGTTATATTGTGTTTAATTAAATGAGTTTGTACTGTTTCACTGTCACAAATCTGATGAATAATTCTTTCACCAGATTTGAAGTATGTGGCATTGTCTGACCATATAGTTTTGGGTACAGAATTGTGTGCACAAAATCGTCTGAAAGCAGCAATAAAAGCTTCTGCTGTCAGATCTTCTACTATGTCTAGACATATGGCACGTGTGGCAGCACAGGTGAAGAGTACAATGTACGCTTTGTATTCCTTTGAATCCATTTTATCTCCAAAACTCACATTTACCGCTCCAGTGAAGTCAATACCCGTGTTTTCAAATGGCCGAGTAAATGTTACTCGTTCCACAGGTAGGTCTGGAGGGCTTGGGGTCTTAAAGGGTCGTGAATGGATACGTTTACAAGGAATGCATGTGTTTAAAATTTTCTTTGTTTTAGTTCTACCCTTTGGTAGCCAGTAAGTTTTTCTGAGCTCCGTCAGGGTTTGTGGGACCCCCATGTGGTGTATTTTGTTGTGGGTATCCCTGATGATGAGATTTGTGAAGTGATTTCTCCTCGGAAGAAGAATTGGGTGCTTAGAGTTGTAAGTCAAAGTTGACTTGTTAAGCCTTCCTTTACACCTTATCAGACCCTTCGTATCCAGGTACAGATTTAGATCCATGACAAGTGAAAGAATTCCTTTGTTTAATATGTTCCTGGACCTAAGAGACTTCAACTCCTTGTCAAACTCTGAAGCTTGTATCTGTTTGAGCCAGTGTTTTGTTGCAGTTTCTGTTAAGTTAGAAAAGGCCTTCTGAGGACAATGTTTGAGAAGGTAGCTATTGACAAACTTGCAGCAATAGACTGTAACTCTCAAGAGTTTGTTGAGGTCTGAATAATGTTTATAGTCAAATATAGGTTTGTCCTCAGTGATCTTTTCAGTTGTTGTAGAGTTGAGTGTGAGGTTAACTACTTTGGCTGGCCAAAGACCCTCACATGTTAGCCATTCAGGCCCTTCGTACCAGATTTTATTTGTTTTCAACAATTTGTAAGAGAGCCCTCTTGTCAAAAAGTCTGCAGGATTCTGTTTTGTTTGTATGTACCTAAATTTGATACCAAGGGATGTGTTTGCAGTTTTGATTTCTGTTAGTCTGTTTTTCACAAATATGTTTTTGCAAGAAGTTGTATCTGTGTTGGTCACCCATGTTAGACAAATTTGACTGCCTGTCCATAAGTAAATGTCTGTTATGTCAACTTCTTTATACACTTGTGAGAGAAAGTAAGCTGTTTTAACTCCCAATGAGACAGCTAATAATTCAAGTTGTGGTACAGTTTTCTTTTGGTTTAAGGGTGCCACTTTTGCCTTTGAATAAACCAAGTTATTTTCATTTTCACTTGTTAAATAGGCACAACACCCGTAAGCTTGTGTGCTGGCATCTGTAAAAATGTGTAATGTTTGAGATTTCAATCTGTAGCCAGCACATCTTGGTACGTAGATGTCTTGAACTTTGTTTAAGTCTGCGGCTAATTTTTTCCAATGAAGTTGGTCTTCCACTGAAAGTGGTTCATCCCAATCAATTTTCTTTTTCCATAAGTCTTGCAAAAGGATTTTGGATCTTATGGTTGCTGGTAAATATAATCAATGGGGTCAAAAATTTTGGATGATTCTGAAAGCACTTGTCTCTTTGTATTGGCATTTGGATTTAAGTTATAACTCTTTGTGCAAAGAGTGTCATCGTGTTCGGAATTCTGTTTTAAAAACCAAAGCATTCCAAGTGTTTTTGTGTAATTGTTTGGTTCAATGTTCCCATTGTTGTCTTTTGTTATTTGTTCATTCAATTTAGGAGAATTAGAAACCCACTCTCAGTCCAAAATTTCCTTGCTTCATTATGGGTTGTGACATTTGGTAAATTTCAAGCAATTCCTCTTCAGTTACAGTGGACCCAATGAGGTTATCCACGTAAAAATTGTGTTTTAAAAACTGAACTGTTAAGTCCTCTTGAAATAAGTAGGTGGTTTTTAATTGTTAAAGCAAGAATACTTGGAGAGCAATTTGCTCCAAAAATAATTACTTTAAATCTGTAGGTTTTGAAACCTTTGTTAAAGTCATATGGATCATTAAACCACAAAAACCTGAGATGATTTTTATCATACTCAAGCTTCAAATTTATACAGAGGAATGCTTTTTCTATGTCACTTTGTACTGCATAATTGTCTAAACGGAAGCAAAGGAGAATTTTTACAAGATCTGAGACAAGGTTTGGGCCTTCCATGAGACAATCATTTAAACTAACAGAATTTGTGTCTTTTAAACTACAGTTGCATACTACTCTTAGTTTAGTTGTGGATGAGACTTCTCTTTAAACTCCCCTGTGTGTTAAATAATGACAACCTCGTTTTTTAAAGGGTTCATCAGTAACTTCTTCAATGAAGCCCCTTTCTATTTGTTCTTTGAATATGTTGTTGTATTGTTCTAAAAGATTGTCATTTTTAAGTTTTCTGTAATTTTTATACAGATGTGCCTTAGCTACTTTCAAATTGTCCATTATTTCTGGACAAGGTGTTTTCCAAAGGCAGCTCCACATAGTATTGATTGTCTCTGTGTTGTTTGGTTAAAAGAGTTTGTACTGTATTCAAACCTCCTACCACTTCAGACTAGTCAATACCCGTAGTTTTAGTGGAGTAAATGTTACTCCTTCACAGGTAGATCTGGAGGGCTTGGGGCTTTGAATCCTGTACTGTTTTTGTGTTGTTTGGCCTATGACCAAGGGAGGCCACAAGACCCCTGTTGTTTGGTCTCTGGCCAAAGGAGGCCACAAGACCCTTGTTTTTGGTCTCTGGCCAAGAGAGGCCACAAGACCCTTGCTGTTTGGTCTCTGGCCAAGGGAGGCCACAAGACCCTTGTTGAATTGGTTGAGTTATGGCCAAGGGAGGCCATCAGCCCTTTTGATGAATTTGTTGGGCTATGACCAAGGTAGGCCAAGGCCATTTGATGATTTGTTAGGCTATGGCCAAGGGTAGGCCATCAGCCGTTTGATGAATTTGTTGGGCTATGGCCAAGGTAGGCCATCAGCCCTTTTGATGAATTTGTTGGGCTATGGTCAAGGTAGGCCAAGGCCCTTTGTTGATTTGTTGGGCTATGGCCAAGGGTAGGCCATCAGCCGTTTGATGAATTTGTTGGGCTATGGCCAAGGGTAGGCCATCAGCCGTTTGAAGAATTTGTTGGGTGATTCTTCCTTTAAAAGAAGAATTGGATGTTTGGAGTCGTATGTATATATTTATATACTGTACCGTACGTATGTATGTAAATGTGTATTTTGTTATAGGGTTTTATTTTTGGGTTTTGGGTTAGGTTAACCAATTTGGCTGAGTAAAGATCCTCAAATGTTGCATCTGAGGCCCTTATATCAAGCCTTGTCTGTTTTATGCCTATATGTCAAATAGGACTTAGAATAGGTTGTGCCTATATGTCAAATAGGACTTAGAATAGGTTGTGCCTATATGTCAAATAGGACTTGGAATGGGGTTACGAATAGGTGTTAGGTGGGTGTAGGTTGAATTCGTGCAATTGCTTTAGGTCTTTGTGATGTTACAGTTCTGAGTCGAATTTTGTGATGTTAATGAGTCTTATGAGTAAGTTAAATTGCTGAAATAAATTTTATAACCTACACCACAGGTTGAATTATAAATTTAGTGTTTTTAGTTAGGATAGGCCTTGAGTGTAAAGAGTAAGGCCTACTTTATGAGGTAGGCTTATTATGCAAGGTAAAGTATGGTGGGCCTATTAAATAGGCCTATTTTGTGGGCCTACTAAGTAGGCTTATGTTTGGACCTATTATTTTATAGGACCTTAAATGAGTTAAGTCTGTTAAATCAACAAGGCTTTGTTTTGAGTTTGAAGAGTAGGACCTATTAAATAGGCTTAATGTTGTGGGCCTATTTTTATAGGACCTAAAATGAGTTATGCCTGTTAAATGAACAAGCTTTTGTTTTCGGTTAGTGTAAAGGTAAAGGGATCGGTTCCCAGTTCCATAGGGCACCATATGAAAAAACTATAGTGGGGTTATGGTTAGGCTGACCATACGTACCGTTTTGAACGGGACAGTACCGTTTTTTTTATGGGTTCTGTATGGGTTCTGTCACTGAAGAATAATTGTAAGCTCAATATGTTTATGTACTTACTTTTTCATGAATACAGAATATTACATAACCCCCGTCCCTTTTTTGCCATCCCAATGTCCCGTTTTTGTCTCAAGGAAATATGGTCAGCCTAGTTATGGTTGAAATTGGGGTTAGGCCTAATGAGCTAAGCCTAGCCACTGTGTGTGTCAGTGTAAATTTTAGAGGGGTCAGTTCCCCATACACGGGCCACCATGTGAAAAAAACTATATAGGGCTATGGGTTGATTGCCTGATACCCTCATCCGTTGGAAATTTCCAGCAGATTTCAGTGGAGAGTTAAACGACAAAAGCCCTATGTATTTTCGTTAGAGAGTTATGAATATGTAGGTCTTTAAAGGACCTCTTTATATTTAATTGTTTACGGTAATTTTAGCGTCGGAATTTTAGATGCCTATATATGAACGAAAAGAAATTGTCCCACCATATTTTCTGCTGGATCTTAGTTTGCTTCGATGTTGGGCGTCACGATCTTTTTCGGTGTAGGGCCGCCACGATGGAGTTACGCGATGAGTTAACTTGATGTAATTAAGTTTATTATAAGCAGAGATGGGCACGATCTTGATCTTCAAGATCAGATCGTGATCTTGAAGATCAAGATCGTGATCTGATCTTGATCTTGAAGATCACTTTTATTATGGTGATCTTGATCTTGATCTAAGATCACTTTATTTCTTGTGATCTTGATCTTGAAGATCACTTTAGACTTCAAGATCACTTTTAATTTCAGATTCTTAAATATGCCGCTATGCGAATGTCATTTGTTTTTTGTCCAAGCGACATCTGGTGGCAACTTTGTTCAACACCGACTGTTTATGTTTTCTGTTAGTTGGGTGACTTGCGTCATGCGTGGGCTCATGGAAGGTGTAGTTGCTGTGGAATTTAGGCTCGTAAAAAGTGTAATTTACTGTGCAATTATGTTAAAAGTGTTCTATTAATATATTATTATATATAGGCATAAAATATAGCCTATAGGTCCGTATTCATAATAAATTAATTCTAAACATATTTTTTTACAGATTCAATTTTTTAATAATGAGTGCAATTTTACAACTTCAACAGGCTCCCAAGGGAACCAAATATTCTAGGTTGTCACCAGAACAGTATTCAATATATTTAGATAACAATGTTGGTAATAAGGATCAATCTGTGCTATTGAACGGAAAATATTTTCAAATTGTCGAAAAAACTGGAAACAGTATCAAAGTTATTTGTAGGCAGTGTACAAAGAAAACTACAATTCTGTCTGCTGGCCTCGACTCAACAAGCAATCTTCTGAGGCACCTCAGGGTTAGTACTACTTAGTAACTAACAGTGGTGGGCACCGTTAACCAAACAGTTAACTTCGTTAACCGCTAATCCGTTAACCAAAAAGTTAACTTCGTTAACCGTTAATCCGTTAATTCGTTAAACGTGTAACGGAAGTTACCGATAAACCGTTAACGTTAACTTTTATTATAAAAAAAATGAAAAACACAATATATATATAATTTAATTTTCCCTCTTCTTCTCGTTCTCCATTTTGTCCATGAGATGCATGTTGCCCTTCATGAAAATTAGCATATCAAAGTTTTCATCAGACAGGGATGATCTCTTGGCCCTCAGGATGTCCTTGCCCATAGAGAACAAACGCTCCACTGCAGCACTGGAGGGGATGGCTGTGTTGAACTTGATGAACAAGTCCACCAACACTTGCTCACCCAAGAAGGCAGCATCTGTCAGCAAGTCCTTGGAGTTGGTCTCCAGCCAGGTTTTGACCAAGTTCTGGGCCTTGCCCTTGAGTGACCTGTGGCTTCTGCTGCTCTCTTTTGTCTGGATGACAGCACTGAAGAAGTCATCCTCCTCCTCCTCCTCGTTGTTGCTGCCTCCACTGTTGCTGCCCACTTCGTTGGACTGCTGCTTCATGGCCTCCTCGACTGTACCCTCCATGCTTTTCCTCACCCTGGCGACCTTGGTGTTGTCATACTTGTCCAACCAGATGAGGCGAAACCTGGGATGGAAGGCAGCAGCCAGCTGGCATTCGTCATCCTCCAGGAGGGACCCAAACCTTTTGTCGATGCCTGCCAAAAGTGCATCGACCAAGGCGCTGCAGTAGACGAGGCCCTTGGACTTCAAGTCCTTAAGCCTGAAGATTGTCGCAGCAACTGTTGGCAGCAGAGTCCCAAGGTAGGCTTGTTCCTCCCCCTGGATCTTGTCGAGTGCTTTGGCCACAGGTGACATGATCTGGAAATAAAACAATGGAGAATTAGTAAATTGTAGAAATTCAAATTTGTATTATTCTGCAATATTATTCTGTTGTATTTTACTCAATAATATAACGATAATTGAATGAGCAAAACTAAAACGTATCTACTGGCTGGTGTTAAGAAAAATATAACTTTATTGCAATAAATAAATATAGTTGGAATAATTGTATTCTTAAACGTTTACGTAAACAACGCTATTATTGTATGAAGGTCCTGCATTTAATTGTAACCAGAAAAAAAATAAATCGTGGAATTTCCACGAGTCCCGCTAGTTTATTATTAATTTATAAATATATTACCTTGACATACTCTTTCATTAAGTCGACATCCTGGTCTTTGAAGCTGTTGACCTTCAGCTGGGTCATGACTCTGTCGAGAGCAGGCCTCTTCGTCTCCAGGATTGTGTTCAGGACCACCACAGAGTCATAGGTGGAGTTCCACCTCGTCGTGTTGGGGACAACCAGCCTCCTCCCCACCTCAGCGTAGATGCTGTCTGCTGCCACAGTGCTGCGATCCTGCAGGTTCCAGAGGGCGCGTGCCTCGGCCATGGCAGCCCTGTAGGGCCCATGTTTTGCTCAAACCAATGCCATAAATAACTACCATATTTGGTAAGACACAAATTGTGGCGACGGAAACAAATATATCGCCTGATTTTGCACTGCGGAAATGGAAATTCGTTCATCACTATTAACAGTGGCGGATTAATTGCGCACCTGCTCAGCACTGAAAATAATAGAAACTTTTAAACGTTTATTTATGAATTTTTTGGGTTAACGGACTTGAGTTAACGGAAGTTAAATGTAACGGAAGTTAATTAGTCCGATAATGATTTTCAAAGTTAACTTAAAAGTTAAATCGTTAACGAAAAAGTTAACTTCGTTAATTAACGATTAACGGATTAACGGTTTGTGCCCAGCTTTGGTAACTAAGTAGTAAGTAGCAACATTAACATAATGGTTCAAGTCATATTTTAAGTGACTGGTGCCATACAAGACTAATGCTACATTTACATAGACGTCCATTTGAATATATTGTGCACTTCAGATATTAATAGATTATGGACTAGTAACTACATTAAAAACTGCCGATATCCAACTATAATAAAACGCCAGGTGTATCTGTCTTTCTCTCTGTCTGATCCATGTCTGTAATTTCTCCTATTTAGTTACTGAAGGACGAAATTCGGCTTTCAATTTAACATAGGATAAAAATGCACTGATCATGGTGAAAATAATTTTAGTTAAAGATAACAAAATTTTAGAATCTTGTTAAGTATTAATTTCAACTAGAAGTTTGATACTCTGATAAATATTATACAGGGTGTTCAAGAAGTCTCTCCGCATGATAATAATTTATTTTCTTGTGCAGAAACTACATTCGGATCTTTTGGGTGAATATGAATCGGAGAAGAAATCTCGCAAGCGTCCAGCTAAAGAAGAAGATGCCAGCGGCAGCAATGCTGGCCCTGCCAAAATTGCCAAGCAGTCAACACTAAGCATGTTCCACATTTCCAAGCAAAAACCAGGACCACCAATATGCAAGGATATCCTTGAAAAGAAGATTCTCTCGCTTGTGGCTAATGGGCTCCTACCATTGAGCCTAGTTGAACTACATGAATTTAAGGATCTTCTTTCATGTTAGTATAACTCAAATATTTTGCTATTTTTTCCATAGCTAATATCTGATTAAAATAATTAATCATATTATTTGTATGAACATTAGACTATCGCTAGCCTAGCTAAATATTTTGATATTTTTTCCATAGCTAATCTATTGTATTTGTTTTAATTTTTAAATATTTTTTCAGACGTCAACCCGGCTGTTCAGGTGCCATCTAGACGCACCCTGGCTAGATCTCTTGCAACAACAACCAGTACAATGAAGGAAGACATACAAGCAAAACTGGCAGCAGTTGACCATGTGTGTGTTACATGCGACATATGGTCAACTAATCACCGCAGTTTCATGGGAGTCACTGCGCATTGGGTATGCTATTGATTTAGTGTATTATTTTTATGTAATTGATAAATTGACCATTGGTGATAGACTGATAGTCTGATAGACTTATAGTATAATCTTTTCAATTATTCGACATGTGTTCCTCATTCATTAATTTGGTGAGTCTTCATTTTGCTGTGATTCACAGTAATTTCACACTAATTCACTGATTCTGTCATCTGTCATTGTGTCTGATTCACAGCAAAATGTGGAAGAGTCCATATTCACAGGCTGTGAATATGGACTCTTCCACATTTTGCTCTTATGGGATGGGTCACTGATGTGGTGGTATGGTAGGCGACTCATCGCTGAATTGCCTCCTTTATATCACATCTACAGATCTACAGAAGCTAAGGCTAACAAAGACCCTAAGATCCACTCTAAGGCTAGCCCGAGAGAAAGGAGAGAGTAGGGGGTTAAGAGAAGAGAGGAGAATAAGGGGTTAAGTAAGGAGCAACACCTATCATTCGTGGGTTAACATTCATTCAGAAAAAGAGGGAAAAAGTCTCACCATCATCATCCGCCGGCCACTGCCGACAAGTCAGAAAAATAGTCGGAGAATATAGGAGAGGGGTGAAAGATGAAAAGAAGTAAAATAAGAACGCTTACAAACCATGCAAACACAGTCTTAACTCACTGTCATACCATGCAAACTACAAACATGCAAGAAAAGAGTTAGAGACATGCAAAGTAAGGAGGATAAGAAAAAAAAAAAAGTAGGTAAAGTTAAACAAAAAGTGGGTTAGTTTACGCTATGAGCTACATCTACATTCGTGTTAGTCTATTTTTTTTTTTTTTTTTTTTTTTATTGCTGGCATCACGCTGGCATGTCACAAGCTGGCATTCATCGTCAACAGACTCATCCTCGAGCACCACCACCAGAGCTCCTGTTGTTAACTTTCTTTTTTAATTTTAAACAACGTTAATATTTTTAAAATGTCTGTCAAGACGGTTCTTAAACACATTAACGCTGGTAGAATGAACGACTGACGCGGGAAGATTATTCCATTTATCAATTACTTTAAACGTAAAGAAGTTTTTAGCGATATTAGTAATGAAACGTCTGCCACGCAACTTGAATCCGTTATTGCGAGTATTACTATTATCGAAAGTGAACAATTTGTCAAAATTTACGTTATCGATGTTATTAACGATTTTGAAAACTTCAATAAGCTCCCCCCTTAATCTCCTAGTTTCGAGTGAATACAAGTCTAACACTTTAATCCTATCTTCATAAGGCTTATTGCGCAATGCCGGAATAAGTTTCGTGGCACGACGCTGAACCCTTTCTAACCTATCAATATCCTCACGCAAGTACGGGCACCAAAACTGAACGGCATATTCCAAATGAGGCCTGACTAGGGACTTGTAAAGGGGCAATATAATATCCTTCGATTTAAATTCGAAATTACGCGCTATGAAGCCTAACATCCTATTAGCTTTTGCGCAAGACTCCAGGCACTGGTTCCTAACCTTTAAATCTTTAGTTACGCGTACGCCTAAATGTACTTCCTCGTCATTACAGATCAATGATGACTTGTCGCGAGGATCAGCTGCACTGGCATGCCGAAGATTTCGTGGAACACATAGCTTTGATAAAATTGCTGGAATATTGGACAGGATCAACTCGGAGCATGGTTTATCTTATAGAAAAGTTGTATCTACAGTCACCGACAATGCATCGAACATGGTGAAATGCTTTAAAGAGTTCGGTGTTCGTGTTCAGAATCGTACTGACGACATTGATGAAGATGATGCAGATGAAGATGATGATGAAAAAGATTCAGATGAAGAGGTTATCATCAGCAACTTTCCTGAACATTCAGGAGAGCATGGAGAGGAGTCAGTGAAACTATCATCCCATATTCGATGTGCCTCCCACACATTGAACTTGGTAGCAACAACTGATGCAGATAAAGGATTGAATTCACCTGGACTAAAGAAGATAAAGCATTCTGCAATGGGAAAATGTTCGGCGCTGTGGAATGCTGCTGGTAAACCCAAGTCAGCAGAAAAAATACAGGAAATAACTGGCGTCCAATTTAGGTACCCATGCGTCACCCGATGGAACTCAATGTACGACTCATTAAGCCAAATATATAAACATAAGAACGACGTGAATGTAGCTCTTGAAGAACTGAATCTACTCATCCTCAAAGACAATGAATTGGAATTTATTTCAGAATATTTGTCTGTTCTAAAACCAATTGCAGCAGCCCTCAACAAATTACAGGCAGAGAAAGAATGCTACTACGGTTGTCTTCTTCCAACAGTCCTAGTGACTCAAGATGCCCTCGCAAGATTGGAGCCTATCCAACCAAACGACCTGCGCTTGAGACACTGCATGCCATTACTGGCAGCAGTCGTCTCTGGCTTCAATGCCAGATTTGGTCATTTTTTGTCGTTGAGCCCCGAGGTAACTGATGCCGTTTTGGCCTCAGTATCTCATCCGTATTTCAAACTTAGATGGATATCATTGTTGCAAGGGCCTAATTTCGGCGATCATGAAGCAATCAAGTCTCAAGTAAAAGACAAGCTGCAAATGGCTGTAAGAAATTGTAATTCTGACAGCAGTGGTAATAGTTCGGTGAACTCAGACTCATCATCTGAAGACGATTTCTTCAGAACTATGGACGGCTCATTCTCTGCTCCTAACAACAAGGAAGACTTGGAAGTCCTCAATTATTTGCAGGACACCAGTAAGGCACTCGACTCTTTAGATAGGTATCCTGCTATAAAGAAGATCTTCAAGAGGTATAACACCACGCTACCTTCCTCTGCACCAGTGGAACGGTTGTTTTCGTTTGCTGGCATGGTTCATAGCCCCAAACGAAGTCGTCTCTCGGATGGTAACTTTGAACAATTGGTTTTGCTGAAAGCAAATGTTTACAGCGGTTGAACATTAAATTAACACTCTTAACTTGCGGTTTTTACCCTTATATTGTCAGTAATTGCGTACTGCAGTAAAACTGTAAAATTAAATTCTATGTAAAAAATGTTTACTTATATATGCTGACCATTCATTGATATGGGTTATGGACCTGGTGAAATGAGAATTGAGAAAAATAGAACTAAAACTATATGTAGGTCATTTAATAGTTTTTTCTTTGCTGATAAGTTATGATAATACTAAGTTTTAAGTTTACCACCTGAAAAACTGAAAGGGGAATCGTCAATCCCCGTGGTTAGATCAGGTGACATGGGTAGGATGCGATGCTTGTATTGCCTCAGCCCTCAGGGGAGTATTAGGAGTGATACTTTTCAGGAGTGATTAACAAAATAATTTGTTTTTGTTTACTCTACAAGAGTACAACTTTTTTCAATTCATATAAAAGTGATCTTAAAAAGTGATCTTGAAAAGTGATCTTCAAGATCACGATCTTGATCTGGATCTTCAAGATCACATTTTTCTGGTGATCTGATCTTGATCTTCAAGATCACATTTTTCTGGTGATCTGATCTTGATCTTCAAGATCACCAAAGTTGGTGATCTTGCCCATCTCTGATTATAAGGAATTCACTCAGAACTTTAGGGAAGACAAAAGCACATCTTCCCTGTTTAAAGCGTTCGCTGTACATTAAACAGCTCCGAGAGCCGTTCCTATATTCGCGTTGTATTTTCATTATTTGCTGATCTGGCAAAGTTTTGTTTGTTCTACTTCTCTGTGGTAGACTAAACAATAAATTGGGTTTTCTTGTTGCTATGTGAGGCTCGATGCATACATACCGGTTCTTTGTACGTATGGCAATTATTTCATTCCCAATAGGCTATGTCGCCAATCCCGAGGCAATTTTGTATAGCTATTTAATTCACTTAATTAATAATTTATATTTAATTATGAAATAAAGGTACCACATATGATACTATGTTGTGAGCACGCATAGTTTTTCCATAAGTAACTGATTATCAAAATCACATAAGAATAATCCACGGTTATACTAGCGTTAACATATTTATATATACTTATAAATTATATGATATTATAAAGGGTGATCCAGAGAAATGGGACCCAAAAGAAACCCCTGTAACTCTTAAAGTATAAGTCCTTTTATAAAATCATACGCATCATTCGAAAGAGGATAGTTACAAGTTTGTACAGGATTGTATATTTTTTGACAATACAAGACAAGGTAAGATACAAAACAAAATAAAAGTGTTAGTTAAAACTAACCCTTCAAGATGACTGCATGGACTGTGGAACAGCTGCGTTTCATAACTGAGTAATATTATGAGCATGGAAGAAGTGTAGTTTCAGCTCAAAGATCTTTCAAGACAAAATTTCAGATGTCAAAATCACCTTCTAAGAGCTGAAACTACACTTCTTCCATGCTCATAATATTGCTCAGTTATGAAACGCAGCTGCTCCACAGTCCATGCAGTCATCTTGAAGGGTTAGTTTTAACTAACACTTTTATTTTGTTTTGTATCTTATCTTGTCTTGTATTGTCAAAACCTATACAATCCTGTACAAACTTGTAACTATCCTCTTTCGAATGATGCGTATGATTTTATAAAAGGACTTATACTTTAAGAGTTACAGGGGTTTCTTTTGGGTCCCATTTCTCTGGATCACCCTACTAATGTTTGTGAAATGACGTTGATGGGCCAAACCGTGGTGTTGACATGGTTACTTGCTGTCACCGTCCAGGAGAGACTACATATGGGCGTGTCAGTAGAAACCGTAAGGTGACGGTTGCATGAAGCAGTATATCACCACCGGTTTGTGGCTGATGCCTATTATATTAATAGTGTTTTCCAGATTGTATTTGTATTGTCAATGTGGAAAGATAATGATTTAATCACGATGGACAGATAAACCCATTAATGTTTTCCAGAATTCCTGTTGCATTATCAATGTGGAGATATTACTAGATCTTAACAAGGAATATATATATATATATATATATATATATATATATATATATATACTATATGATCAAAAGTATTCGGACACCCCGGAAAATCCGCATTTCTGCAAATATCACCTTCGCCGAAAAGTATGCTGGGAAAAAGCGTGGCGAAACTATAATGCTGAGGTGTTCTGTTAAGTTATCAGTAACTGTTGTGAAGCCATGCCGCGCGGACGTGAACTCTCCGAGTTCCAACGTGGACTCGTCATCGGATGTTATTTAAGTAACGTTTCTATACGAAACATTGCAGCCAAACAGGATATACCAAAGTCGACTGTAGCGGATGTTATCATGAGATGGAAGCACGACGGTGCAACTAACGCGAAAAAACGTTCCGGACGACCACGCAAACTGACGGAACGTGATAGAAGAAGTCTAGTACGACATGTCAAGAAATCCCGCACGTCCTCTGCCGCTTCCATCGCTGAGGAGGTAGGAAGAGCATCCGGTACCTCCGTTAGTACTGTAACTATCCGCAGAGAGATGCACAGACTCGGTTATTATGGTAGAGCAGCTGTACACAAGCCACTGATTACAAAAGTTAATGCCACGCGTCGTTTGGCCTGGTGTGTCTCCCGTCGTTCCTGGACCGTGGAGGACTGGAAAACTGTTCTTTGGAGCGACGAGTCGCGGTATTCACTCTTCCAGTCTGATGGGCGTGTTTGGGTGTGGCGACAGCCCGGAGAACGGCTTCTTCCTGACTGTGTACGTCCAACGGTGAAGTTCGGTGGAGGGTCCATCATGGTATGGGGTTGTTTTTCCTGGCTAGGGCTCGGCCCGTTGGTTGTTATACCCACTACCATGAACGCTGACGTTTATCTCGACGTTCTGGACAATTCGGCCCTCCCTACACTGTGGCAATACTACGGAGATGGCCATTGTTTGTTTCAACAGGATCGAGCTCCCTGCCATACTGCAAGGCGTGTGCAGGACTGGTTTCGTGAAAATAAGGTGGATTTGTTAGACTGGCCTGCTCAGAGCCCCGATCTCAACCCAATCGAGCACATGTGGGACGAACTGGAGCGACGGATACGAAACCGCACACCACGCCCGGCTTCACTTGCATCTCTTGCATCAGCTCTGCAAGAGGAATGGCGAGCCATTCCTGCACAGACTTACCGAAAAATGATGGAAAGTATGCCTCGACGTGTTGACGCTGTAATAAAAGCAAAGGGTGGACCTACTGGTTACTAAATGCCATAATAAAACCATTTTTCCCAAAACCATGCGGTGTCCGAATACTTTTGATCATATATATATATATACCTTTGGTTAGCTTCCGCCCGAATTGTTCATTCTGACGAAGGTCAAGCTTTTCACTCCACCTTAGACCTACAGTTTAACGTGGAATCCGAACCACGCCCCATCAACAGCCCAGCGTCTTAACCACTAGGCCACCTAGGGTACCCATTTATCTACCAACCACTTTTCTTTATTGTGTGGAAGTAAACATAGGACATTTATATGAATTGTTTATACTAGAGATTAGGATTAATTACATCAAAGAAAATATCATTACCTTGATATAATAAAGTATATCACATCTCATCAGTTTAGTTCAGACATCATCAGTTTAATTGAATTGAATATAAACACAACTGATTTTACTTATGTATAACATTCTAATAAAGTCATCATAAACCTGAAAAATAATATTACATTTTTCCCTTCTACTTAGATTGAACAATATAGTCCTTAAAATAACTAGGCGGACGCCAAGAACGCCCGGGTCGCCGTACCTCTGTCATAGGGGCCTCTGTATTTTGATTATCATCATCTACTGAAGTCTGAGGAACGTTGACTGGTGATGGATTGGAGGGACCAATGGTGGGTGACGGATTTGAGGGTAGGATAGTAGGTGACGGAGGATGGTTGTTTAACACACTATCAGGAAGTGCTTCGTTAGTATTTTCATATTCTCACGTTTCAGATTCCCAAGCAGGGGCGAGGTGCTTAAGCGAGACAGTAGTCTCTTGGCCTCCCGGGAGACGAACATGAGCATATTCGGGATTAGCCTCAATGAGTTGTACTTTTTCAACCAGAGGCTCACATTTAGACTGACGTGTATAATTTTTCAGTAATACTTTACCTGGGCAGTAAGCCACGTAGGTAAGGAATGGCCATTTGTAGATCGACGCTGATAATTAAATAATTTCTCATGAGGGGTGCAGTTTGGAGAAGTATATAAGAGAGATCGTATGCTGTGTAATACATTGGGCAAAACCGTTTCCCAACAGCCAACAGGGATTTTTCTCGAAGCCAAAGCTAAATTTACTCCTTTCCATATAATTCCGTTATATCTCTCAACTAAACCATTTCCCTGGGGATTATATGGGGTCGTTCTATTAGTGGCCACCGCGTGAGTTTAAAAACTGTTTAAGTGTATACGACATAAAGAAGGAACCTCTATCTGAGTGCACATACGCGGGTGCACCAAAGATAGCATAGAGTTGACTAAGACAATCAACTACAGTTTCAGCACAAGTGTCCGCACATGAAAAACGAAAGGAAACCTCGAAAATTCGTCTACTATCGTTAGCAGATAATGATTACGGGAATTGGAAGGCAAAGGACCTTTAAAGTCAATATTTAATCTTTCAAAGGTTCTGTAGCTTTTATTAACTGACCTTGATTACTATTTAAATACTTCGGTTTACACTGGGCCCATACAGTGCATTTTGAAATAACGTTTTTTACATCTTCAATTGAATATGGAATTCCGGCTTCAAACAAAGTGCCACATTCTAGTTACTCCGGGGTGGTACATGGCAATGTGTAACTCTTCTAAATGATGTTTATTAATAGATGCTATAAATGCGCAGAAAACGTATCTGGAGCTATATTTTCTCTTCCAGGCCGATATACAGTGTCATAACTGAAACTTGATAATTCAAGTCTCCATCTCACGATTTTCTCGTTCTTAACTTTTCCTTTATGCTTAGTGTCAAACATAAACGCTACAGAGTTTAAAGTGTTTACCAAGCACATAATGCCGCCATTTTCCGATAGACTCAACAATGTCGTATGATTCTTTTTCTATAGAGGAATTACTCCTTTCAGAGGGCGACAGAGTACGGGCGAAAAGGGCGACTGGACGTCCAGCTTGACAAAGTTGAGCAGCTATTGCGTAATCAGACGCATCAGTCTCTACTACAAAAGGAATATTATCAGCAATAGCAACAACAACAGAATTAGCAATGCCACTTTTAAGATTTTCGAAAGCATTACTTACGTTAAGAGGGAGAGGGTATTTTTTATTTTCAACCAAAGGTCGTACTTTCTCAGAAAATTTTCCGATCCATTTAGAATAGTAGGCAAATATACCCATTACTCGGCGCATGTCTTTAGCATTATTAGGAGGGGGCATTTCGAGCAGTGGTTTTAACTTCTCAGGATTAGGCTTTATAGAACCATTACTTATTCTATAACCTAGTAAATCTATAGATGACTTAGACGTAGAACTCTTATTTTCGTTAATACGAAGATTATACTTTTTTACAACATTTAAAAATTTTGTCAAATTATCATCATGCTCATTCTGATCGTGTCCACATATAGTGATATCGTCCACATAAATTAAAGTATACTTTAAGCCCTCTTTACGAATTATGTCATCCATTACTCTCTGAAAACAGGCTACGTCGTTTGTTACACCGAACGAAATTCTATTGAAATGAAACAGCTGGCCACAGGCTTCGAAAGCGCTCTTACAGTAAGATCTATTGTACTAAAGATACTATATTTTGCAATTTCGCCCACCATTTCATTTATATTAGGCAGAGGATAAGCGTCCAACTGCGATAACTAGTACAGTATAGGAGTACAGTGATAGTCTGTGCTTTAACAGTGTATGTACATACTTTACTTAACTATTGCCTGCTTGCACAAACTTTATTTTCTGAACAATGGCATCCGCAAGTGGTACTACTAGTGTCAAACAGAAAAGGCGTACGATCTCCATTAAAGAGAAGAAAGCGATTCTCGCTGACACAGAACAAGGGTTAAGTGTAGCATTTGTTATGCAGAAGCATAAGATAAGCAAGACCACCATCTACAAATTCAAGCAGAAGCACAATGAAATACACACCTATGTGCTAGACAGTGAATCCAAAGGCAGGAGTTCGAAATGGTCTCGCTTGAACATGTCCTACAAGAAAAATGGTAGATGTGGCTGTGTACACATGGTTCAAGCAGCAACAGGCCAAGAATGTTCCAGTCAGAGAAATTGACATCCAGTCGGCAGCTAAGCGTTTTGCGCAGTTCAACGACACAGACTTTAAAGCAAGTGGTGGCTGGTTGTATCGTTTTCAGTGCAGGCATGGCTTATCGAACAGAAAGCTTATGGGAGAAGCAGTTAGTGCGGACCTGTCTCAAGTGGAGTTGTTCAGGTGCGAACTACAGACTCTGAGTGATGAGGCTGAGTTTGCTTCCTACCAGCTGTATAATGGTGATGAGACAGGCTTATTTTGGAAGAGTGCCCACAAATACACTGGCCCACAAAACTGACAAACATTTTCCAGGCTTTAAGACAGACAAACAGCGTGTGTATGTGCTGGCCTGCGCAAATGCTGATGGCACGCATAGACTGAAGCCTTTGGTCGTTGGAAGATCAGCCAAGCCTGGCGTACTCAAGGACTGCATGCATGAACTTTGTCATCTACAGGAGCAGCAAGAAGGCCTGGTTCATGCAAACTATTTTCCACGAATGGTTCTACAAGTTCTTTGTTGTGCAGGTGAAGGCATACCAGGAACATGTTTTGAAAATAAGCCCTGAAGATGTGAAGGCTGTCTTGCTAAACAATGCGCCAGCACACCCACATGCAGAGGAACTCGCAAGTGAGGATGGCAAGATCAGAGCTATGTTCCTCCCCCATAAATTCCACATCAATAATACAACCTGTGGACCAGGGGGTGATAGTGAACTGCAAGAGAATCTACAGGACCAAGTAATTGGAGTAGTGCTTGTGTGTCATCTCTAAAGATGACACAGAGGACAGGGCTGAGAAGACACTCAGGAACTTCAAAGCCTATAACATCAAGTCTGCTATCTACAATTGGGCTGACAGCTGGAACGATGTCAAGGAGTCCACTCTTTGCAATGCCTGGAAGAAACTACTCCATAACATCCAGGACCTGGAAATAGACTTCGAGGGCTTCGAGCCACAGGACTATTTGGGTGTTCTCCAACAAGCAGGCGAAACAGAGGCTACAGAGGACATAGTTGTGGAATGGCTTGATGCTGACGATGGTGACTCAGGGTACGAAGATCTTAGTGAGTGAAATTGCAGCCAACATTTCAGTCAGGTCTGAAGACATCCACCGATGAACCTCTTGATGATGACGAGGACACTGAAGATGTCTCTGAGGTTATACCCAAGACTACGTTGAGCCAGGCAAGTGACGCTGCTGATGTTCTGCTGAAATTCATTGATGAGACTACGGCACTGCCTAATATTCTCCCTTACTATAACTACATAAGAAAGTGCCGAAATGAAATCATTGCCAGTCAAAACAAAAGGATCAAGCAAACAAAAATTCATGATTTCTTCAAGCCCTGATGCATGTCCATGCCCATTTCACACCAAAGCTCCTTTTCAAGCGGAATGTCTGACCTTTCACTGCCCACTGAACCGCAGCAGTGTTGGCTTCACTGTGTCACCACTCCAGTTTCCTGAGAGTGCAAGTACTAGCAGTAGTATTCCTTCGCCAGCTATCCTACCAGAGCCTGAAGCGGAGTTCAGGACCCTCACACCAGACCTGGATTTTCCGGCCATCACACCAGAAGTTCCTGATGATATTTTGGAGGATTGACTATATATGGTGAGTACATAAAAATAAATATTTACATGTGCATGTGTTCATAAGTAGATAAGTCTATGTATGCATTTTCATGTTGCGTTGAATGTGGAAATTCGAGGGCTATACATACATGTGTAACTGTACTGAAGTATTTTGGTTATGGAAAACCCCACTTTAATGTCCCATAGTCCGGTAAAGTGGGGGTTGTCCGTACTTCATTTGGTAATTTTTTACTATCAGTCCGGTCTCTGGAAACTGAAAATAAAGTTTACCATAAGACTCTTTACATTTTTTAAACAACTTTTATTAAGTACAATATGAAGGCAAATGCCGATTAAAGCTATAAAATTAATGTTAAGAAATTATTTTTTTGAGCGATAAAATCGCGGATCATGTTTTTGGGAGTGATAAAATGGCTGATCCCACAAAGGTTAGTAAGGTACCACTAACAAAATTGGGGGGTTTGACCTGAACTCATAAGATTTTAGTGTCACGATGGCGTCAGTTTGCGATGGTTGTAATTATTAACTGTTTAATTTCATGCAAATTTTTTGATGATGAAGAGGCTGCATTGAAGTTTTATGTAGAACACAGTGTATTGCTAAAAGAATTTATTTGCCCTAAGAAAAATAAGGAAGGTATTGTTTGTGGTAATACGTGTGTGTTTGATAAAAACAAAAAGCATTTCCTTGCCATAGGTAATAGTAGTACCTAAAATTAGGTTAGGTTAGGTTAGGTTAGTATAGTTTTACGGTATATATAATATATACAGTGTTCGTTTTACTACATATATATAAATGTATATATATACACCTTTTAGGTCACTCATGTTGGCTGTTTCTACAATTTCCATAATTTATATATCAATGGATTCGTTTTTACATCACGAATGCGCCTTAGATAGTCTCTACTGAAGGAATTACCCGCATTTTAGGGTATTTTTTCACACTTATACCCCAAAACAAACTTCGTCCTAACTTAATTTTGGGCCAGTTCCCTCACTTGAGACTATCCAAATCGCATTCCTGGTGTAATAACGAATCCATTGATCTATAAATTATGGGAATTGAAGAGACCGGACTGATAGTAAAATTACCCTTCATTTTAATGTTCCCTGGTACGTTAAAGTCGGGGTTTTCCGTACTTCACTTTAGCAATCACATGCTCCCCCCCCAAAGTGTACGTTAATGTAAGGGTCTACTGTATTTAGTTTACAGAGTCTATCTAAAAATACATCCTCATTTTCATCACACTCATAAAGCGTATAAACATTGAATATATACAGTACTTTGTTTGTTATCAGTAGTTAGTTTTATTGCTACAACCCACTCATATTCATAACTAATGGGCTCTATAAACCTATCTTGCTGTGAATGCCACATTATAGCTACACCTTCCTTCTTATTCTGTCTGCCCATAGTGATAACTTCACTATCATCATTGGATGAGTTAACTATTCCCCTGTAGTTAGGCTTAATATTGTTTAAATCGTTTAGTATAAGAGGCATTCCCCTTTGGAATTCACTACCATCATCAGTTGTCTCTGATTTGAATACTTTTAAAAAGGCTCTGGGATTGACACTGGGTGGGGATTTGTACAGGTTTTCATAAGTAACCACTTCAAAAAGATAAAATCTATTTGCCACATATGGTGCACTATGAGTATCTAGCCATTTAACCTGAATTTAGCTTGACATGTTTTGTTAGTTTTCTGTGCTGGTGCCTCAGTGGAGTGAGGCTGACCCTTTATAGACCATGTTCCTTTTGCCTTGATTGTTGGTTCTTGAGGTGAAGGAAAGCCCACCAGCTAAGATTGTTTAGAGAGCCAAGTTTCCTGAAAGCAAGGAATGTCATGTGCAGATAAAAGTTTATTGATCTCATTGTCAGCATTGACTTTGAGGCCTCTAGTTATAGCTACTAACACTGAGTCTGTGAAACTGGGCCATTATTTTTATACATATTATCACTGTTCTCGCTGGATGTCTCCCTGGGATTGCATGGTGGAGCCTGCTTACTTGTATTTTTGTGGACTGAGTTTTTCCTGAAGTTCATGTTATACCAACTATAGTAGATTCCTTCAGGCCAGACTTCTGGTCCCATAAATACAGAGGGGTCCTCACATTCTGCCTTAATATAGAAATAGCTGTAGGTATCTGGTCATTTACTAGTTAATTTGGAGCAGGTACCAGTAGTTCCAATTTTTGGCATTTCACGTAGGTATTAGTCTAGTTCTGAGGCAGATAGGTCAGGTGGGAAAAGGGAGGCAAATACATGGGTCTGCTGAGATATTTTCACTGCCTTAATTGCTGTATTTGTTGCTAGTCCTAGCTGTGGTTCTCTTCTGGATGGAAGGGAGTTCCCAGAGTCCTGTTTCTTTTTCTGATACAAACCCCTTTTACCAACTGTTATACAACTGTTATAGTTAAACAATATATATTTATCAGAGAATGGTTAGGCAGGGGGGGTATTTTAACCTGCCTCATATAGATTGGTGCCTTTTAGAGGGAAATAATAGGGAAAGTAACCTCTTCAATGACTGCTATAATGATTTTCTAACCCAATTTGTAGATAAACCAACTAGGAATCAAGCAATCTTAGATCTGGTTCTTTCCAATAATCATGAGCTTATTAGGGAACTTGCAGTAGGAGAGTCATTAGGGAATAGTGACCATTTGATCATATGTTTTAAGATAGAATTAAATAGGGATCTTGTCAATAATGACCATCCAGTCCCGTGTTTAGCTCAAAGGGTGACTATAGTAAATTTAGGGAGTTGTTAGGCTCAGTAAAGTGTGATAATGAATTTGCCACTAAAAATGCTATTGAGATATGGTCTAGATTCAAAGAAATTTTAGAGGATGTACATTGTACGTATATTCCTTTCAGAACTGTTAAGAATAATAAGATTTGGAAACCTTTGTGGTGGAATGGGGAAATACCTAAAATGATTAAAAACAATAAAGGGCATTTAGGGAATTTAAAGGCACTGATAGTATTTTGGACTTGGATAATTATAGGTAGTTAAGAAATAAGCTGAATAGTTTAAACTTTTGCATGACATGAATAGGGAGGAAAGGAGCAGAGATAGGGAACTTGATTACAGGCAAGAGAGAAAAATTTATGAGTCAGAATCAGGAAACTACTATGTTGTAAGAGGGAACCCATGAGAGATATATATACCATATTGAAGCTAAAAAGGACAAAGAAAGGAGACCACAGAAATACCTCCAGAGCCAGGGATAATTGGGGCAACAGGTGGCATAATGTGAAGAATTCATCTTATAATGTGCATGTTGTAAATAACTTTGATATTATGTTTTGTAATATAGATGTATATTCTATAGATAAGATAAATGAACTCAAAGCGCAACTGGAGGCGATGGAAACTAAATCTCGTGTTATAGCCCTACAAGAAATAAAACCCCAAAATTTTAGATGAGAGAATATTAGTAGAGTATAATATTGAGGAATATGCAATGGTAGATAAAAATATTTTTGGTATAGTTTGAGGGTAGGGAATTACTTATGTATATCAGACAGAATATACCATTTAACATTGTGACTCTGAAATAAAAATTCTGTGAATATATGTGCATTGAAGTAAATGGAGTCTATGATACTGTCTTGATTTCATCTATTTACAGAAGCCCAAATAGTAATAGAGACAATGATGAGAAACTGCTGCAGTTATTTCAGGAAATCTGTGATTTGAATATCAAATATAAAGTAATATTTGGAGACTTCAATCTTCCAAGTATAAATTGGAGAAATTATACAACAAAGGCCAAGATTGAAGATATAGGTCATAAATTTATAGAAAAAGTCAGATTGTTATCTGAGACAACATGTCACAGACATTACTAGATTCAAGGGAACTGGACATGGAAATATTCTTGATTTGTTGTTCTGTAGTGATGAAAATATTATAGAAAAGTTACAAATCACAAACCTGATATGGAAGAGTGATCACTTGTGTATATGATTTAACTGTGACATCAGAGTACACAAGAGTAAAAGAATGGAGTATATGCCTGAAAAAGCAGATTTTGATTTATTTTGGCATAAACTGAACATAGATTGTCCAGAGTGAGTTTTTAGATTCCAAAGACAATGAAGAGAAATGGTATAAGTTTAAAAGCAAGTTCCAGGAAATAATCAATGAATGTCTGCCAAAAAGGGAGTTCAAAGCTAAGGATAAATTAAGAAAAAAGACTAATGAAGCATTACCAGTGAACAGAAAACTATGGATGAAAATAAAAAGGAACCAGATTATGGGAGACTAAAGAAGATGAAAGTGGGACAAAGAGGAGGTGAGAATGTTGATGATAAGGAATACACAGAGAAATAATCAAGTTAGGAGAGAAACAAGGTATGAACTGAAATATAAGGAATGTATCATTGCTATGAATATTAAGACAACTCCTAAAATCTTTTGGAAGTATGCGCAGTAGGGTGCCACATAAAAATCATTTTTTGATTTTTAGGACGGCCTTTGTGGGATTGTTAGGTTGGGTGAAAAAGCCCTGAATATGAAATTTTAGCCAAATTGAAGGATATTTAGGGGTTCTGCATCGACCATCTCTGGCGTACCACGTGTCAGAAGTAATGAGTTTCTCCAAGAAATTGCTCCAGCTCCAAGGGGTAAAGTAACATGTACAATGTCAATATAAATACTATCATATACCATGGCGTAGAGGACAGTCACAGCTATATTTCCATAGCATTAAGTTTATTCCATCTCCAATATTTTTTTTATATTAATATTTTTGTCGCGGTTCAAAAGTTTTTTTTCAAAGTTTCACCTTAATACGTTTATGCTTTGTAATCCAAACCACACCAACCGGCAACCAGCTTATAACAACACAATACGCAACTAGCAAACAGTGCAAACAGCTTAACAATATTGTTCAACATTATTTCATAATTAATTGGAATAAACTTGTCCCACCATGCCTGGGTAGCAGGATACTATTCTCTGTGTGTAATGTTATTAATAATACAAAATCATTAAATCAATTTCAATTTTATTGCAACAAAACAACTTAATATTATTAAAATAAAAAACATTTTATTCTGTATTAATCATAGTAATATACTGAGCCTACTGGCCATATAAATCAAAATAATAACTAAGAAATAAAGTATATACGATTATACATTGTTATACAGGATTAATAGGAGTAACACCTTATAAAAATGAAGCAAATTCAAATATACCATAAAGTACTCCCAAACCTGTTAAGGATTTCCGCTGCGGGTGCTCTTTGCGGTGCTTCTCAATGACTTGCATCAAGTACTGCCGTTGCTCCTCGTCCTTGGTGAGTGTGAGATTGTAGTTCTGCATCAGCGCGACCCCTCGCTCCACCCGGACATTGACAGCGCTCAACGTAGAGACACGGCGTTTCCCCGCCAGGTAGGACGCATTGTTTGACCAGGTAGCCGGCTCCAACTCTAGGAAAGAAGTATTGATTGCGAGCTGCTTGAAAAGAAGCATGCTGGATGTCGTGCAAAAGTCTGCGACTGTCTTTCGCTCGAGCTCCTCCGGGCAGACATCCAGGGCAATGCGCTTGGGTGGCTCCTTGGTGCCCTCGACATCCTTGATGGCCGTCGCAATTTGACTCTTCTCCTCCAGCGGAGTGTTGTCATCGAAGAGAGCGAGGGCGGCCAGGTGTTCACTCAGGTACCAGAGATGTCGTCGAAACACAGGGGTGGTAGCCTTGGACAGGTCCTTGTCCACCTTGTCGTAGTCAACCAGCGCCTTGAACATTGCCAGGTCAGTTCGAGGGGCAGCGGCGGGAAGGGGTGCCGTAAACCAGGCCGGAATGTAAACCAGCAGCGCAAAGTTTACGAAGCGCAGGATGCCCCGGGCCTCGCGAGCCTTAATGGGGAGCTGCTGCCAGAAGAGGTGGAGCTTGATGGCGTATATCACTTTGGCCATCCACCGGGCGCGGTGGAGTGCGCCTGGTCGCATGAAGCGCACACCTCGCTGGGGGACGCCTCCAAGCGCTATGATCGCCAGCTCCAGGAGCTCTCGGTAGTCATCCCGCTAGGGCAGTGGTTCTTAACCTGGGGGGCGCGCCCCCCTAGGTAATTTCCAGGGGGGGCGCGATCCCTTGGGGAAAAACACTAATTGTATTTGTTATTCTCTTAATGAGAGCATGGGCTAATATTGAGAAGTTTATGAAAAAATGCAAAAGTATCCCCCTCCAAGGGGGGTGTGGAGGGAAGGACCAATTCCTAGAGGGGGCATGGTAGTAAAAAGGTTAAGAACCACTGCGCTAGGGTGTACCATTTTTGGGTCATTTTCAAAAAGTCAAGGTCCAGGAGTCTAATGTTGTGCCAAATGATGTCCTAAACACGAATTTAACAAGCATTTTCTAATCCAACAAATTTTGAATCCCCCCACCCCCCTTGAAATTTTGCCTATCCCCTTTTCCTAAAAACCCCATATATCTAAAAAATTATCAACTTTATCGAAAAATGTTATAGAATAAAAATGATTTAGAATCAAACGTTCTATTAGAAAAGTTCATTAAGATAGAAATTTACGTAATTTTGAAAATTTTCATTTTCTTTTGTCCAAGAGCACCTTATTGTATTAATATAAAATAAGGTGCCTAAGTTACATTATTTATGAGTATATTGTGAGTATAATCCAAATTTAAAAATCCTTTTTTACATTGAATTTTAATAAACAAGCATTGTTTTTACTCTTATTGTTTCTTTTCAGACTGCTTTATTTGAAAAATAAATAAAAAATGAGTCAAACAGCTACAAAACAGCATGACTTTATTCTTGGTTGCTTGCAGGCTGATATTATGAGTTCATCTAAAATTGTTTTACCATCCAATAAAGATGTTCTAAGCCATTTTATTTATTTACGGAGAATGCAGTATAAGGGTCCAAAAGTTATAAAAGATTCTACTGTTAATGAAGTTCTACAGAAGCTACTAATAATATGGCAAAAAGCATGCATTCCTACTATAGATATTAGTAAAAACCCTAAAGGCAGGAAGATGCTGTTAAATCTAGAAGAAATGCATAATAATTTAATCAAGCACAAAAAAAGAGCAAGCTTTGAAAATGAACTCTAATTTCATGAAAATTATGGATTCCCTTTTTGACATCTCTTCTCAAAATGCTGTTGAATTAATCCAAAAAGACCGCATGAGAACTGAGCCTCAGAAAGCATATGATATTTCATTCTTAGAAGATCGAAGAACAAAACGAGAAACATGTTTAGGTTTGCTAGATGCAGATTATGCATCAAAAGTACAGCGCAAGTACATTAGATTAGAGAAAGAGAAGAAACGCAAAGAGAAACATAAATCAGTGAAGCAAGTGAGTGCTACAGCCAGAACATCAGAGACCCTTCTTTCTAGCACGACCAGTTCTGAGACAGACAGCTATGAAGAGTTTCCGACAGAACCTACAGCAGGACCTTCAAATGCTTCCAGCCCCAAAAATATTCTTGCCTCGCCATTGGTTTCCTCCACTGCAGACAGACTTAATCTCTCTATTGGACAACGGACTGTTTTTGCTGTTGCAGTAGCCATTAGGTGTGGCAAGGATATTGAAAAACTGTCTCTCTCCAGGACCACATCTGCAAGAGCCGCTCGAAAGACAAGAAAACGAAAATATGCAGAGCTGGGCACTTCCGCAAACACTTCCGCAAACCGCAAATTCCGCAATTGCGGAAGTATGTTTTTCGTTTGTGGATTTGCGTTTGCGGCAAAGTCATCGCAAATTAGTGAATTTGTGTTGCGGAACTAAGACCGCAAACGCAAATCTTTCCGCAAATTTCCCACGTGGCCACTGGCCAAGCCCGCTAGTTTATTATTTAATTTATTTACTATTTACTTGCAGGAGGTGTTTTTGTTCAATATAATATATCAATATATGTAGTATTTTTATTTCTTCTACAATAGTGATTTATTGTAATAAATTATTTAGCCTTGTTTTTAATTAAAACAAGGCTAAAACATTAAACATTAAAAAGATATAAAAACTTTTTATACCTCTTTAATGTTTTGGATACTTTTTATAGTTAAAATTGCGATTGCGGAATTTGCGGTTTGCAGTTTGCGGAAGTGCCCAGCACTGTAAAAATTGGAAATATGGTTTGCGTTTGCGGATTTGCGTTTGCGGCACCAAAAATGGCAAGCAGTTTGCGGATTTGTGGTTGTGGAAGGTAAGGTTTGAGTTTGCGGATTTGCGATTGCGGAAGTGATTTTGAGTTTGTGGTGCCCAGCTCTGAAAATATGAAACTTGCATCAAGGATTTTACTCCTCCTGATCACTGCCTAGTACATTGGGATAGCAAGCTGCTTACTAAATCATGTTCAGAACAAGAAGACCGCCTTGCAATACTTGTTACTGGATACCCAAATGTAGAAAAACTTTTATCAGTTTCTATAATAGATGATTCCACTGGATTGTCTCAAGCCACTTCTGTATTTCAAAGTATTGAAAAATGGAACTTGAAGCAAAATGTCTGGAGTATCATTTGATACCACTGCATCCAATTCAGGATGGATGAAAGGTTCCTGTAAGTTACTTGAAGAACTTTTGCAAAAGAAATTGATTTGGTTAGCATGCCACCATCATGTGGCTGAAAGAGTTTTGTGTGCTGTGTGGGTCATTCTCTGTCAGATAAACCAAAAAAAATTGAAATTAACACCCTCATCTCTCATATTTTGCTGAAATTTGGTTTATAGGGGGTTTGTGAGCCCTGAATCCATTTCTGAAATTATAAGGTCAATCCGACCAATGGTTCAAGAGATATGACCTCGGGCAATTTGAGGTCACTCGCGAGGTTACTAACATTTGGCGAGCCATAACTTGGGTAATAATTGTCATAATTATATAAAAGTATATACAGTGGAACCTTGCTTAACGAGCATAATTCGTTCCCGAACTGTGCTCGTTATGCAAAATGCTCGTTAAGCAAGGCAATTTTTTCCATAGGAATCAATGTAAAATATGATAATGCGTTCCATGCTTAAAAAATACTTAAAATAATATTTATAATGATATTTAAAGGCGTTTTTTAAATTATTATTGCATGAAATGAAAAGATTATTAATAAAAATTAACCCAAAAGAGAATGTAAATAATTAGTAAACGGTGAAATTTATAAATAACTTACGAAGAGAGAAGGTGCTCCTGACGCACGCAAAGGAAATGAAGAGACAGGGGAGGAGGAGAGGGTTATTGAGGGGAAGGAGGAGAATCGTCTTCGTTCAATGCAATAACATTCTCGACGAGCTCACAGTCACTAGCTTTAAATTTTTTAGAGGCACTTTCACTTTCTTTTGGATCCTTTTTCACGAGGAAACTGTCTAGAGACATTTGTTTTTGTCTACGCTTTAAATTTTGACGAAATATTTTGCTCGTTAAGCAGTGTCGCTCGTTATGCAAGGTAATTTTCCCCCATTCTTTTGGCTCGTTATACGAATTTCTCGTTATACGAGGCACTCGTTAAGCAAGGTTCCTCTGTATATTTAGAATCAGAAAATGACAAGGAATCCAAATATGCAAGTTTTAGAACTCTAGGTTGAAAAATAAAAAAGTTACACTAACCAAAATTTGAGGTCACGATTTGACCTCTGGGGTATCAAATGAGAATTTTTTTTTTTAAATGTAAAAAATGAAGGCATAGGCATTGGCTATTAGAATCGGCAAAAAAAAGTTTGTTTATGTTAGTATTTTTCATGTAACTAACATATAAGTGAACACCATATTCATAAGTTGTGCGTCAATTCTACCTATTTTTTCATACTTAAGCTCATAATTTGACCTATAGAAATTAAAATTACATTTTTTATAGATATAAAAAACAAAGTCAGAGTTCTTGACTAATAGAAACAATCATAAAAAGTTTGTTTATGTTGGTACTTTTCATGTAACTAACTTATAAGTGAACACCATATTTATAAATTGCTTGTCATTTCAATGAATTTTTATATCTTAGCTATCAATTTGACCTCAAGCTCCAAGAATTTAATAAAAATTGTATTTCACTGCTAATCTACACTGGCAATAATAATAATAGTGAAAGGGGAAGACTAAGCTCACATGTAGCCTAAACAAACCTGTTGAAACATGTTGCTACTTGTCTAAGTGCAGAATCAACACAGATAGTTGCAAAATTTCTTGTCTACAGGTTAGTACAGTTCCAGCCAGCACTGTGGGTGGCTGGTGGGTATGGTGTTTTAATGAGCCTCAGAGACTATCAAGGCCTAAAATATTAAGTGTGTATAGCTATATATTTTCTAAAAAATATATATTACCTAATTGTAAATCCTATATCTTTACAGATCAAAATACAATGGTTCGGCACTTGAAATACTGCCAGGACCCTATTCAAAAACACAAGAAACGCATAACAATCAATCTTAGAAAAGTGACTGATGTACTTGTTGAAAAATGTGCTGGAAGAGTGAAAAAAGACTCATTGTTGTGTGTGAACTGCTGGACACTGATAATGAAAAACCCCACTATACTTAGTACCACTGAAAACAACGAGTCTGAGCAGGATTCAAATGAATCATCTACTATCAGTGGCTTGAGTAACATCTCTTCAATTCAAGATCTGGACAATGACAGTGATTGCTTGATAAAGGAAAATCCTTCAACTTCAGTTGAACCAGTTCTAGCATTTCTGGACCAAACACCAGTTAAAAAAAGTAAGTAATAAATTAATATAATAACTTATACTTTACTACAAGGTCTGTTTGATCTACTATATAGCCAATTATATAGCATTTAAGGTACTATAATTAATATTTAATTACTAATATTCAGGTGTGTGAAACCTTTTTTTCTGTTCTTTTCAGAAGGGCTGTCATTAAGCCAGAAAAAGCGCAAGGCTCGTGGTAAGCTATCATCTGCTCAGAAACACCTGAAGGAGAGGCTAGAACTCAGTTATGGTGTTCAAATTACCGAGGAGGTAAGTGATACTTCAAAACCTGAAACTAAATCTGAAAAACATCTAGACAAATTAATGAATGAATTGAAACAGTCATTCCTGGAGAGCAAATGTCACCATCACAAACTACAAATATTGACACACTCACCATACACAATTGAAAAAACAGCTAGTTTCTTTCAAACTACAACATACATGGTGAAAAGAAGCCATTCACTTAAATCAGAACATGGAATCCTTCCGAAGATTCCACTAATGAGCAAAGGAAAAGTGATATCTGAAGAACACAAAGATATAGTTAGAAGATTCTATGAGTCAGAAGAGGTTAGTCGTATGTGTCCTGGCCAAAAGGATTGCGTGAAAGTTATCAGTGCTGAAGGTGCAATGAAGGTGCAAAAACGATTGGTCCTCGGGAATTTAAGAGATGTTTGAACTATATAAAAATGATGAAAAGAATCCCAAAATAGGATTTTCCACATTTGCAAAATTATGGCCATCATATTGTGTGCTTGCCGGTAGTGGTGGGACTCATTCTGTCTGTGTCTGCACATACCATCAAAATCCAAAATTGCAGCTGGCTGCATTGGGAGAAAGAGGTCTTTCATACAAGGATCTTATGGATTACAGTGTCTGCAGTACAGAAAGAGAGACTTGCATGATGCAACTTTGCAATGATTGCCCAAGAGAAGAGGGTGTCCTGGATTTTCTTGAGTTACTTGACAGTGTGAAATCAGCTCCAAATGAAATATCTTACAAGCAATGGGTGACTGTTGACCATTGTACAATGGTTGATAAGGTGGAGCCACTTCATGAATACTTATCATCCCTAAGCATGAAAATATCCCGCATGGTTCGTCATCACTTTGTTGCTCAGCAACAATCACAGTACTTCAAGCAGTTGAAAGAAACACTACCACCTCAGAGCGAGGTAGTTATAGTAGGTGATTTCTCTGAGAATTATTCTTTCATTGTCCAGGATGCTGCCCAAGGGTTTCACTGGGACAATTCACAGTGTACAGTTCACCCTTTTGTCATCTATTATAGATCATCTGCAGACCAGGAACTTAGCCATTTTAGTGTCTGTTTCTTATCTGCATCACTAAAACACAACACTATAATGGTTTACTCATTCATATTGAAGCTTATGACATATGTTAAATTCAGATGCCCACAATTGAAGAAGGTGCACTATTTCTCAGATGGATGTGCTGGCCAATATAAGAACAGATACAACTTCACAAATCTCTGTTACCATGAAGAGGATTTTGGTCTGTCTTGTGAATGGCACTTCTTTGCTACATCCCATGGCAAAAATGCATGTGATGGGATTGGAGGAACAGTGAAAAGAGCTACTGCTCGTGCCAGTTTGCAGAGAACTACAGAGAGGCAAATTCTTACACCAGAACACATGTTTCAGTTTTGTGAAGAAAACTTGAGCAAGAAGATAAATTTTTTCTTTGTAACTACAGCTGATTTGAAAGATGCAGAAGAACGGTTGGAACATCGATTCAAGGATAGTAGGGCTATTCCTGGAACTCAGAAATATCATAGATTTGTTCCCCTAAACAAGGAAGAACTGATGGTGTATCCCATTTCAAGTGGCATTGGAGAAAAGAAAAGAATAAGGAAAAGTCATTTTACTAATGAACCTGCAATGCTTGGTAACCTAAAATGTGTCAAACCAGGAGAGTATGTTGGCTGCATTTATGACATGCAAGTTTGGTATGGAATTGTGGAGGAATATTGTGAAGAGTTTGATGATTTCACTGTGAACTTTCTACATCCCTCTGGGTCATCAGGATCAAGTGCATATTATTATCCATCAAACAAGGATTCATGTGCAGTGCCAGGACATCATATATTAACTGTAATGAGTTGTCCTACCCTAAGAGGAGGCAGCAGAATTCAATACATTTTTCCACAAAAAGAAATTGATGAGAGCATCGAGCATGCAAAAATTGTATTAGGCTAGCACATGAATCCTCTAAGTAGGTCTTCCCCTTTCACTATTATAACTATTATTGCCAGTGTAAATTAGCAGTGAAATACAATTTTACATTTTTTGCCTTTGTTTTTATATCTATAAAAAAATGTAATTTTAATTTCTATAGGTCAAATTATGAGCTTAAGTGTGAAAAAATAGGTAGAATTGATGCACAACTTATGAATATGGTGTTCACTTATATGTTAGTTACATGAAAAATACTAACATAAACAAACTTTTTTTTGCTGATTCTAATAGCCAATGCCTATGCCTTCATTTTTTACATTTAAAAAAAAAATTCTCATTTGATACCCCAGAGGTCAAATCGTGACCTCAAATTTTGGTTATAGTGTAACTTTTTTATTTTTCAACCTAGAGTTCTAAAACTTGCATATTTGGATTCCTTGTCATTTTCTGATTCTAAATATATATACTTTTATATAATTGTGACCATTATTACCCAAGTTATGGGTCGCCAAATGTTAGTGACCTCGCAAGTGACCTCAAATTTCCCGAGGTCATATCTCTTGAACCGTTGGTCGGATTGACCTTATAATTTCAGAAATGGATTCAGGGCCCACAAACTCCCTATAAACCAAATTTCAGCAAATTCTGAGAGATGAGGGTGTTAGGCACTGGTTGATCTGACAGAGAATGACCCGTGTATGAAACCATTTTTGGCCCAAGTAAATCTCCTGAGTTTGAGTTATTCAAAGAATTTCGCAAGTCTAAATGGAAGAAAATTAATATGAAATCTACATACAATGTTCTTGATGTTAAATCAAGGTATCAAAGAGGCCTAAAGGAAGAATGTGTAGAATTTATGACCCAATGTTTAAGAAAATCTGACTGCTTTCCACGTGATGACTATAAGGAAGTTGCTGAAACAACTTTAATGCTTTTAGGAGAGGTTTCCAGAGAAAACAGTCATTGGCGGAAACCTGGTGCAATGCACCGTGCCAGGTGGATGGCAATGATTTTGTATACAAATAAAATGTATGCTTTTGCCCACCAAGCATCATATGATGAATCATTGATTAAGAAATTAAAGAGAATGTGTCTATTTAATGCATTAATTTATGGAAAATACTGGCTTTTATGTTCTAATTCACTAGATAGTCCAGCTAATGATCTGAAGTTTTATCATGATTTGGTGAATTACAAGAAGGAAGATAGGGAAGTTGCAAATGCTGCTTTGAAATCTTTTGCCAATCATTACTGGTATTTGACGGAGGAAGTGGTCCCTTTGAGTTTCTTTGGATTGCTAAGTAATGATGAAAAAGATAAGATCGCAAAATCCTTAAACAAATATCCAGTTCCAGAAAATTATGTATGTGGGCAACCTGTTTTCCCCATTTTAAAGGAAGATACAAAGCTTCATCAGCTAGTAGGTCCAATTTCATGGCATTTATTTCAATGCTGTGGGTCAAAACCAGACTCATGGATAAAGAAACCAGCATCAACATGGGAAGAGGTCGATGACTACAACAAACTAAAAAACATTCTTTCATCTATTAGAGTAGTCAATGATACCGCTGAAAGAGGAATCAAGCTGGTTCAAGACTTTCATGACAAATGTCAAAATGAAGAATTTCAAGGTCTTTTGCAAATTGTAGAAGAGAATAGAAGACTAATTCCTGATCCTAGTAAAGAGACTCTTAAAAGAATGAAACTCAGTAAAGAATAGTTCATTAACAGATAGATTAGGTATTTTTATTTGCAGAGATTGTTTTAATTTAGAAGAGGCTGATTTTTTTTTGTTATTAAATATACCATAAATTCTCTCCTTATTTTTATGTTTAAAAAGCTCTTATATCAATGATTTCTAATTAGGAAACTTTTATTTTTATTTTTTTGAGGAAAGTGTTGAATAAAGGAAAAAAAAAACGATGGGACCTCACAACTATAGATAGTGTTAATTTTTAGCTTTATTTTATATATATATATATATATATATATATATATATATATATATATATATTAGGGTGGTCCACTCTTATAGGGGTGGAATTTTTTTTTGTGATTTGTTTTTATTGCTGGGTTGTAACTTATGAGGATGGATGAGAAAACACCTCTGGGAAAGTTTTATTTGAATCAGTTAATTTGTAGGGGTAGCACATGACACTTGAAGTTTTGGTATAATCTGAAAATCACAGCAAAGTTAATCTTGGTAACAGTACATGACTATTAGGGTAACTAACAATTCCGAAATGAATTGACTAACAATTCCCTCTGCACCTCATTTGATCTTTGTTTTCTCGCCCAGTTGCCAGGCTGACTTCAGTGGTTGAGGAAACTGCTTCCTGTAGTTAGCAACAACTTGCAGGAGATACTGCAGTTGTTCCTCATTCCTGGTGTGGCAGCCGTTGTATTCATTAATGAGAGCAACCCCCCTCTCTGCATGATCGTTCACGACAGAGAGGTTTGCCACTGATTTCTTCGCTATTTGGTAATCAGGATCACTGTCCCAATCCCGCACCTCCTTCCTCAGGTATCCCACACCTGACCCCAGAGACAACAGCAGTCTTTTTGAGTTTGCTGTTGCTAGTGACTCGATTGAAGCCCCCTCAGCAACACCTTTCCTTCTCTTCTGGCAATCAGGCTTTCCTTCAACTTCCTCCATTGCCTTCACCATTGCTGTTTTAGTCTCTTCAGACACCTCAGGATCGAAAATCGCGAGGCCCACCATCTCCTCCGAAAGATACCAAAGATGACTGCTGAGTTTTTTTAATGCCACTTCCGAAATTTTGGGGTCATGGTATTCCCGAAGACTCTGCAGAAGACTGAGGTCGCTGCGAGGTGCAGCAGCAGCTATTGGCGCTGTCATCCATGCCTGCAGGTAGATGGAAACAGCGAAGACACTGACATCCTTAAGACACTTTTGCTCTCGTGGAGTGAGGGCTGGGATTTGTCCCCTGAACAGCCACATCTTCAATGAATAGATCACCTTAGATAACCATCTGGCTTGGTGCATGGGGCCAGGTCGCTTGAAGGTGTAGTTGTCAATGCTCCCTCCCAAGAAAATGATGGACAGATCGAGGAATTCCTGATAGTCATCTCAAAAGGATTTTGAGGAGTGTTTTTCCTCAGCAAAGCGGAGAATCCAATCTCTAATGGGGGCCAAGAGTCGATGCACCTCTTCATCATCCCATCCGGTGCCGTATGTTCCTGTGTCGATGAAGGTCCATTTGCTCTGAAACCTGCTGAACAATGGAACATCAGGTCCACTCATTGGGCCATAGCAAGCAGTGAAAACTCCACCGATCATCACTTCCATGATGTGATGATGGCAGGCAAAATGGAGAATGTCTTTCTTCAACTTCTGCTCCAACAACACACACGTTCCATTCAAACAACCAGCATTGGAGGCAGTGGTGTCGAAACACATCCCCACGACAGATTCTTCAAGGCCCCAATCAGTCAATAATTCAAAAACTGTGCTGGCTTGGTGTTCTCCTGATCCAGTTGGTATTTTGGGGACTCCAAGGAGCTGAGATTGACCCAAAAAGGAGGAAATGAGCACAGGCAGCCGATCCACATGCGCATGGTCTCTGGTGTTGAGGAGGTCTGGAATAAGTTTTCCATCCTAGTGGATGATTGCAGGACCGGACTGAAAGGAAGCTTTTAGGCTACTGCAGATCATGATCCGATGTCGTTCTCTCTGCCGTTTGATGGAGGTCCGGGTGATGTTAAAATTCATTGGGCTGTGGCCAAGGCTCAATGCAGTCTCTGCTATTATGTAGGTTGCCATCCTGTCTGTAGTGTGTGTCCGATCTAGGGCAGCAGCTAGATTTGATGTTATCACATTCTTGACTCTTTTCACCTGTTTTGGAGGTCGCTTTCCACCTTTTGCCCATTCATCTTCGGTGGAGGATGACTCGTCAGTGACTGAAGATTCTGTTGAGGACACCAATACTGCTGTACCCGACGTTGATGCACCTTCATTGACTGCCTGCAATACAATCGAAGAAAATGGACAATTAGTGTTAACGAACAACCTAATCATTGCAATCAAATGAAAGTAGGAATTTGAAGAACAATCTCACCTTTCTCTTTCGCATCTCCTCCTCCATCTTCCTGTGGGCAGCTTGTTTTTCTTTTTCTGCTGTTTTTCTGTCTACTCCCACCATGCATCCCCGTCTTCCAGGCTCTCGCTGGGCCAGCAAGAAGGCCTTGTCTTCTGGGTTTTTGATTAGAGACAAGGCATCAGCATGTGCCATATCAAATAGGTTCCGAAGTGTCTCCTTGAATCCCTCTTCGTTGTACACCTAAATATAAATAATAAATATATATATATATATGATAAATGTATTGACTATTGTACAGTATAATATGTCATACTCTCGAGAAACTATTTTATTTATCATTGATCATCCAACTCACCTGCTTCTGGCTCCTCCTCATTCGTCCTTTTTTTATTTTGATCCAATCTTGGTGAAGGTCCAAGATCTTTTGGATTCCTTTGTATTTTTCCCTTGTCGGGATTCGAGCTTTGTTCCAAAATATTTCAAGTTGACCCCACACTACTTGAGCACTTTCCTTCAACTCCTCCTTGAGATTAGTGTGGTGATGAAGGAAGCATGACAATACTTCTCCACATGATGGTAATTTGCTTCCAAGAAGCTTGTCCTTCACTTTATCTCCTTCAAGGAGATAAAAGCAAGAGCTTCGAACTTGTCATTATATATCCAACCACTAAACACAACCAATGAACACTACACCAATAATTTGTCAAGGAAAAGATGTATTACTGGAACTGGAACATAATATACAAGTAAATCTACTAGGTAGTGCAAAAGTGCAAAAATGAAGTAGTGTGTGCTACCACTAAAAAGTGATTGATTTGGGAAAAAATTGGCCAGAGGTGTTTTCTCATTCATCCTCACAAGTTACTGCCCGGCAATAACAAAAAATCAAAACTTCAATTTTATGGACCACCCTAATATATATATATATAGTTTTGAGGTTGTCCTCACCTTGTATAGGCTAGTTATAATAAAAACTAATTATGATTTGCATTATAACTAGCAAATACAAAGCCCATCGCCGCGAAGCTGCATTGGGGTGATGCTTCAAAGGTGACGGTAACACCTTATTTAAGAAGAAGGCACTGCAAGCAAAAATTTTTTTTAATTTAAATTTTAAAAAAATAAATGAAAATTTTCAAAATTAAGTAAATTTCTATTTTGATGAACTTTTCTAATAGAACTTTTGATTCTAAATCATTTTTATTCTATAACATTTTTCGATAAAGTTGATAGTGTTTGAGATATATGGGGTTTTTAGGAAAAGGGGATGCGCAAAATTTCAAGGGGGGGTGGGGGGGATTCAAAATTTGTCGGATTAGAAAATGCCTGTAAAATTCGTGTTTAGGACATCATTTGGCACATTAGACTCCTGGACCTTGACTTTTTGAAAATGACCCAAAAATGGTATACCCTAGTCATCCCGCGGCTGGCCCTTGGTGATGTGACCCTTGAAACGCGCGATCAGATCGTCTCGCGCCTTGAGCAGCGGCTTAGTAAGGTCTTCCTTGGAGATGGCGCTGAATTGGTCGGTGCAGATGGATTGCCAGCGCTCCTTCAGTCACGAGAACAGTTTAATGTCAGGACCAGAGGAGGGGCCCATGCACTCGATGAAGGCTTTCTCTGCCACCAATTTTAGCATGTGGTGCCGACAGGCCAGGTTCAGCAGCTGGTGGTGAAGGCCCTGCTCGATGAAGACGCAAGCGCCCAAAACGATACCCGTGTTGGCAGCTGTCATGTCAAAGGAGAGCCCGATGACATGATCAGCGATTCCCCAGTCATCCAACGAGTTCAGCACAGCATCTGCTTGGGCGCGACCAGTTCCAGCAGGCAGCTTCAGCACGGAGAGAAGTTTGTCAACGCCGTCGCCAGACACGACTATGGCGAGGCGATCGACCTTCTTGCCGCTGAAGTCGGAGACCATCTTCCTGTCCCAGTGAATGATGAGCGGGACACTGGGATCGAACGTCATTTTCACTTCTTTGGCGATTTCCCCTCGATGACGCAATCGCCAACGCCGAATCGTCTCGTGACTGAGAGCCAGTTCATCTGTGTCTTGAATATCCAGACTGGAAGCAGCTGCTTTCATGAGTTGAACGGCTCCATGGTTGCTTGTTTTGGTCCGGTCCAGTGCCGACGCTAGGTCTTGAGTCATAATGTTCTTTTTGCGATGGCACTTTGTAGGTGGATTGGTTTCCTCTTCTGTCGAGCAATTAGGCAATGACGACGAGTTTGATGATGTAAGGGTTGCTGTTGCCAGTGATTGCTCTGATTGCTTTTGGTGTTGCCTTTCTTTGGCAGCTTCACGCGCGGATGCACATTGCTCAATTCTAGTGAGGATTTTGTTCACCCCGGACATGACACCACAGCGACCCTTTTCACGTTGAGCAAGAAGGAAGTCGCGATCCTCCTGGATGGTGATGACGGAGAGGGCGTTGTCGAGAGCCACGTCAAAAATGTCATCGAGTCCCTCGGTGAAGGCTGCCCTGGCTGCCTCACCTGTGGTGCCGAACCGCTTCCGGCTGCGCTGCAGTGCCTGCCAATTGTCGTAAAGTCTAAGCAGTTTTCGCGCGGCGCTTTTGGAGGTCATGGTCGGGATTCTGGCCATAGCCCAGAAAGTATACACCTCGACGATCACATTATGTGCCGCCTCGGCTAGAAGTTGTGTTTGCACCTTATGAAACTGCATAAACCGGCGAAGCACTTCACCATTTGAAGGTAACCTGTTTCCCGTTAGGGGGCTTGGGTTGGCGTGTCCGATTAGCCATATCTCGGTCTTGGATCTCAGTGAGCTTGCGGTAGCCATCACAAGATGATCACGTGTTGAATGCATGAAGGAGACTGATTGACTGAAGACTGTGACAGTGTGACTCACCACACTAACCCGGCGTTGCACTGTTGCCAGATCTCAATGCTGAAAAGTAGTGAAAATATATACAATGAGAAGCAAATATTATAAATATTTAAATTTATGAAATGCATAAATTATAGCAATATATATGCAGGGTTGGCTGGTTTAACCCAAATGGTTTAAACCATTTAAAAAACCATGTTTTTCTGGGGTTTTGCAGAGGTGGAGAGTCGGGAGTTGGGGCTTTTTTGAAGAGTTGGAAGTCGGTAAAAATGACCGACTCCCGACTCTTTGATTCAATTTCTATATGCCAACAATTTACCAGAATACTACTATGCCCTAAATAAATATCTTCCTGAACTAATTCTGATTCACATTTCCACATTTGATTTATTGTTCTGGTAAATCTTAGCAAATGAATTTCATATTTCTATTTTAGGATACTAGGTACCATATAAAAATTAGCAATATATTAATTATTAATTTAATTAGCCCCTATTAGTAATGAGTCATGGGCCTAGTAGAAAATCAGCAGTCTTTCAATATTTTAAGCTAAATGAGGATGAAAGTATTTTTATTTGTCAAGTAGAAAAGGATGGTAAAGAGTGTAATGCAAAAATTAGTGCTTACACTGGGAAACATGCTAATGCTCCAACTAGAGCCTCAAACTTGAAACGCCATCTACGAAACAAACATCCCAATATTTATAAGGTTGTAGATCAGCGTGATAAGGAAAGAGTCGGGAGTCAGAGTCGGTTTTTAAAAATACCGACTCAGGAGTCGGGAGTTGGGAGTCGGTTGTTTTTGGCCGACTCCCCATCCTTGGTTTTTTGTTTTTTTATAATTTCAATTTTTACAACACAAATTATTTAATTCATAAACTAATAGCTCTAAAACTAAAACTTATATTTATATTGATAAGACCTAAAAACCATCAGTTCAGGGTAGCCTAGTATGTACGGTAGTATATAATATAGCTACCTTGCACTAGCAGGCCTATTTAATAGTGGCATTGCACATAAAAGGATTGAAGTTACCTGTATCAATTACATTATAAACGCATGTAGCTACAAATATAAATGTTGTTAGGTTTATTTTCATTTTTGTGAAGTTAGCACTTCTTACATCTAACATCTTCCAATTAAAAAATAAGATAGTCAGCAATTCTAATTTCTGAGTACCAGTACCTAATTGAGTTATCTGAGTTAAGTTTTTTTTTTTTTTTAAAACCATTGGTTTTTGGGTTTTTTCAACCCTGTATATATGTAATAGTGCCATGGTTACAGGTTTCCCAGATAAATCCATTATTTTGAACACATGGTACAACAGAAATGGTTGATGCGGAACCTCTAAATGTACTTCGATCGGGCTCAAACTTCATATTTAGGGTTTTCTCATCCAACCAAACAATGACTAAGGGCCATTCGAAATTTCCAAATTCTAAAAACTGCCCCTATAGAGTGTGGCACCCTAATGCGCAGTCTAAAACAAAATCGAAATTGGCTATACTTGATTTTATATAAAAATGAAGGAAAGACAGTAAAAGCAAAAAATGATCAAGAGAAGGCAGACATTTTGGCAAACTATTTTAGCAAAGTTTTTATGAGAGAACAAGCTGGGGCAATACCATGTATCATACGGAAGGATGTGCCAGTTCTGACTGATATGGAAATTACTACCACACATCAAGAAGGTCATAGAGAAACTAAAGAAGAGTAAATCATCAGGACCAGATGAGCTTCACCCCAAAATAATTAAATAAGGGATGGACCAGTAAGTTTAACTAGTGTAATTTGCAAAATAATGGAGACACTAACCTGAGAAAATAATAGGATATATGGAAAAAACCCAGCTTATTTTGTAAAAAGCAACTTGGATTTATATCTGGTAGGAGCACAGTACTTCAGCTTATCAAAGTTTTTGTTGATTGGACAAGCATGATTGATAAGGGTTTTGCAATGGGTGTCATGTACTGCGATTTCATTAAAGCTTTTGACCAAGTACTATACAGGAGATTGTTAGAAAAAACAAAAAGCTACAAGATAGAGAGAAGTATATAAACTGGATAAACTGTGTTTTCAGTAACAGAAAACATGATAGTAAATGGTCAAAAATCAGAATGGAGGGACATGATCAGTGGAGTGCCTCAGGGGTCATTAATTGGGCCTCTGCTATTTGTATTTTTTATAAATAGAAATGGTAGTGAAATATACTTATATGCTGATAATACATTGATGAAGTGAGAAAATGGTCTGAGAAGTGGCAATTGAAATTTCACCCACAGAAATATAAGTTTATGAGGATAGGAAGTACAGATGCCAATGTTTCTGGATATACAATAGGGTGGTTCACAAGCATAGGGAAAATTTAGCATCTGAGATTTCACTTTTGGGTCATTATTGCTTTTGTTACTACACTTAGTGTGAATAACTGTGTGAAGTATGGTTGGTCTACAGTGTCGTTAAGAGGTTGCTCAATCATGCATGATGTGTCTCACTAATGACTGATTACTATAGTATGACTAAATTTGGCTTCTTTTGTAGGAATGTGTAGAAATGCTGCCGAAGCAATCAAAAACATGGTCTAGCAGTGAGGTGTGGTTACTATGGAAGGTGGAGGAGAAGTTAACTAGGGCAGGACTCCCTACCAAGCTTCAAGTCCTCCAGAAATTCATGTTCCACCATCTGGAGGAGAGGAAGACAGAATATAACAGTGCGGTGATGACCATTGAGGCGTTGATCCCATTTTGGACAGAAGCAAACGTTCCAATGACGGATACCAGATACGTTGAGAAGAAGCTCCTGAAACTGTACAAGCAATACAAGGGGCTGAAGAAGAACCGCACAAAGAATTTCCCATCCTACAGAATGAAGGAGGACATATTTCGCGGAGACCTTGACGATGTGTTCGATCTTTCATGTCATGACGCCCTCGAGACCATGATGAATGAGGAGGACAAGAACTTCCTTGTTGCTCAGCTCGATAATCCCACTTCCTCCAGCTTTGGCCCGATTGACAAGAAAATGGCTGACCAACAAACAAGGAAGAGGATTTGGTGTGAGGCGGAGATGAACTGAGAGGAGAAGGCCAAGCGCGAGGCGGATGCAAGATGGTCCCAGGGAGAACTGGAGGCTTCTAGTTCAAGCACATCTGAATCATCAGATTCAGATACTGTAGTTTTTAAGGAGTCAGCACGAAAATGTTCCACTCCTAAGCGATTGAAGTCTGTGATCATGCCTGACATTTCCTTAGCCTTGGATTGCTCACAACATCGTAGCTGTTCCTGAAAAAAGAAAAGGACTCAAGCGTGTGGATGGAAAAACGTTCTCCTCGAGCAATCCCTTGGAATTCTATGCCACCAAACGTTCAGCAATCTTCTTCAACCTCCATGCAGCATGGAAGTGAACAGGCGCAATCATTCCTGTCCAAGACCCCAAATGATTGGAACACAGATCCAGCTTACCAAGGAATGAAGGAACGTGTAGAGAAGATGGCAGTGGTTAATGGTTAATGATTGTGCAGAAAGAGGAGTTGCGCTCATTAAGGCTTTCAACAGCACAATCATGAAGGATGAAGCGCAAAAACAGTACCTTCTCCGCACAGTCACTCAGCACCGCAAGGAATTCAAATATATATAAGCAAACAACCACAGGGAAAAGGAAACACAAAGTCCGAGCACTTTCGTGATATATTCACATTATCAAGGAGGAACAGAAAATATTTTCTGTTCCTCCTTGATAATGTGAATATATCACGAAAGCGCTCAGACTTTGTGTTTCCTTTTCCCTGTGGTTGTTTGCTTATTAATAAGGTCACGTGTTATTTTGTGATTAGTGCATATATATATATATATATAGTCATAAATTGTCGTCATTATTATTCTTCAATAAATGTTTGTCATAAATTGTCAAGTCATTAGTCAAATTGTTTCATTTTGAGCGAGTGCATAAAAAGGTCCTAGAGTAAAGATAATTGGCACGTTTATTCTTGTGGGGGAATAGAATAAGGGCAGATGTGACTGAATTTAAAATTCTAAAAAATGCTGTTGTGGACCACCCTAATATACAATGTATGAAAAAATGGAGGAAATTCATGTGGGAAAAGGATATTGGAGTGGTAGTTGACAGTAAGCTGAGTTTTTTGGACCATCTCACAGAAAAAATTAACAAAGCAAACAAGATAGTAGGGTTGATAAGAATTATTTTTCTCTTGACAGAGGTATTCAAGTTGTTATACATTGCACTTGTTAGACCACATCTTGAATATGCAAATCAGGTATGGTGTCCATTTTTAGTGAAGGACATTAAGATTGTAGAAAATGTTCAAAAAATGACCAACCAAGTTAGTACCTACCCCCCCCCCCCCCCCCTAGTGTCTGATGAGCCACACTAATGGGGAGCTTGTCCCCCCTTCCTTCTGATTGAGGAAAGGGCTACCCATGCTGGGAGGGTCATCAGTGAGGGATGAGACTAAATGGTTCCCAGGGGTGGGTGCACCATTGGCCATGAGAGTGGGCTGGTAACCCTTCCTCCAGCCTAGTCCACCAAGGGCTAGAAAGTAGTAGCTCTCCCACGTGTTTGCCGTGCATGCTGATCCGCAAGGCTGGGAGTCTTGGAGGCTGAGTGATGATCAGGGCTGTGGAGTCTGAGTCGGAAGTAAATTCATTGCTAGAGGAGTCGGAGTCGGTAAAAATGGACCGACTCCGACTCCTTTTTTTTTATTATTATGTACTTTATATTGGTTCAGGTTAAAGCTCCTAATAGGAGCTTTAACCTCCTATCTTGCATTATAGTTATTTTATGATGATTCCCCTACATCATGATCTTTCTAGGAGCTTTTCCTGCATATCACTAATTACTGTTGATTTTCTTTTCAGAAACGCCATAATGGCATAGCTACAACCATTAAGACTTAAATTTAGAGAAATTGAGCTTAAAAAGTAGCCTGATGATTCACTTGGTAGTGATGAAATGCCATTCTGGGTTAATATAATCAAAGTATATTTTATATTATTATTTAGAGGCAGGAGTCGGAGTCAGCCCTTCTAAAATTCTAGGAGTCGGAGTCGGAGGCTTGGTCTACCGACTCCACAGCCCTGGTGATGATGCACCCTGCAGCTAACAACATGCCTCTTTGGTCCCTTATTCTGGCTAGATGGGTGGCTTGACTATTACAGGCCCAGTCAAGCTAATTGGCTGGTCTTCTTATTGGCTAGGGTCAAACTTCCACCACAAGGTCAGTGCCCCATGTGGTCCTGTGGGTGCCATCAGACTTAGTAGTGGTTGCATATACCTCCACTACCCCTGTGGTCTATATGGCTTTCCATGGTGGCGGGGGGGGGGGGGGAGTGATTATTTAATTATATGTTTATGGAAACATACAATCCCCATATCTCTCTCTCTCTCTCTCTCTCTCTCTCTCCTCTCTCTCTCTCTCTCTCTCTCTCACCGAGATCATGTCTCTTGCGGATGATCTAAAACTGAAGACAGACAGGGGAATGTTAATGGGTATTTTACCGCGAATGAATGTCAGTGACCACGCGCTCAGTAAGGTCATTGGCATCAACGAGAGGGTACAAGACTTGTGCGTTCCGCTGGGCGTGAAGTTTATTGACCCCTTCGATGCATTTTCGGGTAGGTGGGACCTTTACCAGAGGGATGGTGTCCACCTCAATAACAAGGGTAAAGGTGTGCTAGGCGCGCTGCTCGACCGGCACCTATACAGAATGGTGAGGTCGAGTCCGGGGAGAGATGATGGGCCCCCACCGGGGAGAGATGAGGATGAGCCGGTGGCGGACATACCTTCGACTGAAGGGTGCGTCGAAGTACAGGTGGGTGACCCTCCTCCTACGTTGGAGGGGGCTCAGTCTCCTGTGGAAGTTGCCCCCTCGTTAGTGAGGGGCTCAACTCCCGACAGCCCTGGCTGTTCGGGAAACGGGTCGTGCTAGGGGGCGGTCAGAATAGGGAAGGCTCCCTCCGTGCAATGCTTTTTAATGCTAGGTCAATTAGGAACAAGTTTTGCGAGCTACGGGTGCTCTTAGCATCAGAATACCAGGATATCGTTGCTATCACCGAGTCCTGGATTCATACTGATCGTAGGGACTACGTTGGGGAGTTCGAAATTCCCGGGTATAGAATGTTTCGCAAAGACCACACCCGTGGGGAGGGGGGTGGGGTACTAATATACGTCAGAGACACGTTGAGTCCGGTTGACTGCCAGTTCCGGTCAGAACGGGAGCTGCTTGGCGTCGATCTGAACGTGGGAGGGACGAACTATAGGCTAATCTTGGTGTACAGACCTCCGCATCTCCTCCTCGAGGAGGATACAGCCCTGTACACCGAACTCAGTAGCCTGCTAGGGGATAGGGTGTGTGTAGTTTTAGGAGACTTCAACTGTCGCGGCATAAAGTGGGAAAACAGGACTGCCGATGCTGAAGGGAGGAGGCTAGTTGACTTTGCTGATGAGAACTTCCTCACTCAGTGGGTCAACGAGCCTACACGAGGCGAAAGCGTTCTGGACTTAGTATTCACGACCGAAGACAACCTCGTCACTGGCCTCACCGTTGACGAATCGTTGGGCGGGAGTGATCACAGGCTTATTAGGTTCTGTGTGTGTGTCCCTCGGGTGAAGCGTAGTAACTCGAGAGGCAGTAAGCTCGATCTCCGGCGGGTGAACTTTGTTAGCCTCAGGGATAGCGTAGGAGAGATGGGGTTAGAGGTTGGCGGCGATGTTGAGGGAGTGTGGAGTGCATTCCGGGATGAGTTTATGGTGCTGCAGTCTGCTGCCATACCCTCAAAACCGGTCACCCCTGCTTCAACGCAGCCTAAGTGGTTCAATCGTGGCATCGCTTTGGCTATCCGAAATAGGAAAGTAGCGTATAGGAGGGCGAAGGCCAATCGTTCCCACGAGAACACTGAAGTGTATGTCCGCCTGTGTAGGGAAGTGAAGTTGAAGGTTAGGCTAGCGAAACGTAATGAAGAACTACGGGTGGCAAGCCTCTGCAAGGGGAACCCTAAGGAGTTCTTCAGTTATGTTAATAGTAGAAAGCCCATTAGAAGCATGATAGGTCCTTTAAAGGACGGAAGCGGCGTTCTGCGGACCTCCGACGCGGACATCGCTAATGTGCTTAATGAGTACTTTGCGGGAGTGTTCACCAGGGAGGATACCCGCGTCATCCCCGAGCCAGCTGTGAGGCACGAAGGTGCTGGCCTGGATAGTGTTAGATGTACCGCGACAGTCGTTGCTCATAGAATATACAAACTGAGCGCGTTTAAGGCTCCTGGGCCAGACCAGTTTCTCCCCAGTGTTTTGCGAGAAGTGCGCGACCAGGTGGCTCCCCACCTGGCTACAGTCTTCAACAAATCGTTGGAGATGGGCCAGGTGCCTGGTGACTGGAGGGAGGCCAACGTGACCCCTATCTTTAAGAAAGGGGATCACGAAAGTCCAGGGAACTATCGTCCTATTAGTCTCACTTCAGTTGTAGGTAAATTATTAGAAAGGATAATAGCTGATAGAATTGTTGACCATTTGGATTCCTACAAGCTGCTTGGGGACTCCCAACATGGGTTTAGACGGCATAGGTCGTGTCTCACCAACTTGCTTGAGTTTTTCCACGTCATGTTGAGTGAGTACGATAAGATTAGGGCGATTGATATACTTTATCTCGACTTTCAGAAAGCCTTTGATAAGGTACCTCACCGCCGGCTAATGGCGAAAGTGCGCGCGCTGGGTATCGGTGGGGAAATAGGTAGGTGGATTGAAAACTGGCTAAGGAATAGGCGGCAGAGGGTGGTAATTAAAGGGGCTAGTTTGGGTTGGGCCTCGGTCACTAGTGGGGTTCCTCAGGGTTCCGTTTTGGGGCCACTGTTGTTTACCATTTACATAAATGATATCGACGGTGGCATCGTCAGTCGGATCGCCAAATTCGCTGATGACACCAAGCTTGGGGCCAATGTTGGGACGCCCGAAGCGATCGAGGAACTGCGTGCGGACCTAGGTAGGATAGGAGAGTGGTCCGAAAAATGGCAAATGCCGTTTAACTTGGGTAAATGCAAAGTGATGCACATTGGCTACGCCAATCCCAAGTCGGACTACTCGATGTTGGGCAGTAATATCGAGGTGACTGATTTAGAAAAGGACTTGGGTGTGCTAATTAGCAGCGACTTAAGTTTACGAAACAGTGTGTAGAGATGGAAAAGAAAGCCCAGAAACTATTGGGTTATATCAGGAGGCAGTTTCGGAACAAGGAGATTGTGCTCTCACTGTACAATTCCCTTGTTCGGCTGTACCTGGAGTATGCTGTGCAGTTCTGGTCGCCCACCCTCAGGAAAGATATTGAGAGGCTGGAGCGAGTGCAGGCGAGGGCCACAAAGTTAATCCCTTCCGTTAGGCATATGGGCTACAATCGACGGTTACGCGCCCTGAACTTGTTTTCGCTTGAAACTCGGAGGCTGCGCGGTCAACTGATCGAGGTTTTCAAGCTCTTACGAGGGTTCAACGATGTCGATTTTAGAAGTATATTTAGTTTAAATGATAACCCAACTCGCAACAATGGTTGGAAGTTGGATTTGAAACGGTTTAGGACTAGTGTGTGTGGGAATTACGTTACGTATAAGATCTGTGACACATGGAACAGGTTACCTTCGGAAGTTGTGAACAGTTCCTCTGTGGATCAGTTCAAGAAAAGGTTAGACGAAATCTTGCACACTATTTGAGTGTGTAAAGACATTTAGGACCTCAGTCTGCGGAAATTTCTTTTCCTATAAAATAGTTAATATCTGGAACCAACTTCCCTCAGAGGATGTTTCCAGTCAAAGTGTAAATCTGTTTAAAAATAGGCTAGACAAAGTACAGAACACACTCATAGTTTAAGATTAAAAACCTCAGAAAACTCTGCAGGAGTTCGCTTGCTCGGTGTCTCTGTGAGCAAGCTAAATATAGAGCTATTTATATATTCTCCACTTTCCTGTAAAATTTCCTTGGCTACTTTTCCAGGGTCAAGGTATTTTCTTCAACCTTTTTCCGTACCTGCCTCTGGCAGGGAGGGAGCAGAGGGTGGGGAGAGAGCCTTCTACTTTTCTATCCAGTTTTCTACTACTGCTAGGATAGTTGAAAGAAAAATAAACTTTTACAAATTTTCCCTGGCACCCGTTGCCATTGGTACCTCCTCGGTATGGGCCGCAAGGCCTTTTGAGGTACTTCTTTTCCTTGTAACTCCTTGTAACACTCTCTCTCTCTCTCTCTCTCTCTCTCTCTCTCTCTCTCTCTCTCTGGGGAGACCTTTGGTTGGTGTGGCAGCAGCGAGAGGTGTAGTTAGTCTTCTGGAAGGGATGAACGTCACTTGCAAGTAGGTGGATGCGTCTACGCGCGGGTTGAATTCACCCCCACCCCCCTTTTTTATATACTGGTCAGAACGTTTTTGATAGTTTTCATTGCTAGAACGCTTTATCTTATTCAGAGTATTCAGAAAAAAAAAAAAGAGAAAATATGGCAGGGCCAGCTAAATTGAAAGCAGAATGCTTTAAATGTAAAGTTAATCATTGGTGCATTGACTTCCCTGAAGGTAGTATCAGCGATTTCACATCCCTTAGTGTATGTTTGTTTTGTAAACTTAGAGACAACCACGAAAAGGAAGTTAAAGAGCTAAAGGAATTAGTAAAAAAGCTTGAAGCTAGGGTCATCGCACTGGAAATCCAACCCAGTGGACAAGATCAAACTAAAAACACACCAGCAGATTTAAACTGTAAGATTAAGCATCTAGAACAAAGCGTGGCACGCTTGGAAAACACTGTGACTATTCCGGAAAATAGAATGGAGGAACAAGAATTCAAATTGGTCAAAAATAAAAGACCCTCCAAACCAAAACCAAAACATAAGGATTTGGAACCCATTACCATCAAAAATAAGTTTCACTTACTTGCTGATGAGGAGGATGAATCCTTTTTAATTGGGGATTCTATGCTAAGGAATCAAGGGGACTTTTTTGGAGCAAGACGGGTGACCAAGAGAAAACTCCGATGTTTTCCGGGTGCCACAAGCCAGATAATTAATAGGGAATTAGGCAAAATTAATATCAAGAATAGGAGTTGCCCTATCATTGTCCATGTTGGTGGCAATGACGTTTTTCTGGGAGGGACAGGAGGGCAGACAGCCCATTATAAAAGAATTTAAGAACCTAACTGACAAGGTTAGGGATAGGACAGACATGGGTATGGTCGTAAGAATTCTCCCTCGAATGCGTGCTAGTGATTATACTCTAAGTAAAGCCATTAGCATAAATAAAAGAGTTAAACACGTGTGTGAGGAAAAAGGCCTAAAGTTTGTCGATTTTTGGCCTACATTCTACGAAAATGGGGAATACTTTGGTGATTTACTGAACATTAATTGGGTCAATCCCAGAATAGGCACCTGATGTACCTCAATCCCAGATGAAGCACCTGCGTTCAACCTCAATCCCAGAATAGGCACCTTGCAAGGAATTAAATAAAAAAAACCTGATGATTACAAAATTTATTGTTTATACAAAGTTTATTACAAATGTAATAAAGGCAAAGTTATAAAAGGTTTAAAGTGGTTTAATGAATAAAGAAAATTTTTAGATATTATAAATTCGTGCAATATGAGCCCGAATGTTTCTGAATCCATCTGAAGCAAATCTATCTTGCCACATAAATTGATATAGGTTAGGTTAGGTTAGGTTAGGTTAGAGTTAATTTTTTCAAATATTGATAAAAACAATGAAATTATACCTCTAAAAACTGTTTATATTTTTTTCTCAATCCCAGATTAAGCACCTGTGTTTTGCCTCAATCCCAGATTAAGCACCTAAAAATTATTTCAGGTGCCTGTTCTGGGATTGATTCCATTAATTTGTATAATCTTTTTAAACTAGGACCCCCCAAACCAGTAATTGATCCTGCTTCCCAAACAGTTAAACCTACCCCCAGCAGTTAGTCACCCTCCCCCAGCAGTTAGTCACCCTCCCCCAGCAGTTAGTCACCCTCCCCCAGCAGTTAGTCACCCTCCCCCAGCAGTTAGTCACCCTCCCCCAGCAGTTAGTCACCCTCCCCCAGCAGTTAGTCACCCTCCCCCAGCAGTTAGTCACCCTCCCCCAGCAGTTAGTCACCCTCCCCCAGCAGTTAGTCACCCTCCCCCAGCAGTTAGTCACCCTCCCCCAGCAGTTAGTCACCCTCCCCCAGCAGTTAGTCACCCTCCCCCAGCAGTTAGTCACCCTCCCCCAGCAGTTAGTCACCCTCCCCCAGCAGTTAGTCACCCTCCCCCAGCAGTTAGTCACCCTCCCCAGCAGTTAGTCACCCTCCCCCAGCAGTTAGTCACCCTCCCCCAGCAGTTAGTCACCCTCCCCCAGCAGTTAGTCACCCTCCCCCAGCAGTTAGTCACCCTCCCCCAGCAGTTAGTCACCCTCCCCCAGCAGTTAGTCACCCTCCCCCAGCAGTTAGTCACCCTCCCCCAGCAGTTAGTCACCCTCCCCCAGCAGTTAGTCACCCTCCCCCAGCAGTTAGTCACCCTCCCCCAGCAGTTAGTCACCCTCCCCCAGCAGTTAGTCACCCTCCCCCAGCAGTTAGTCACCCTCCCCCAGCAGTTAGTCACCCTCCCCCAGCAGTTAGTCACCTCCCCCAGCAGTTAGTCACCCTCCCCCAGCAGTTAGTCACCCTCCCCCAGCAGTTAGTCACCCTCCCCCAGCAGTTAGTCACCCTCCCCCAGCAGTTAGTCACCCTCCCCCAGCAGTTAGTCACCCTCCCCCAGCAGTTAGTCACCCTCCCCCAGCAGTTAGTCACCCTCCTTCCACGTTGGAGGGGACTCAGGCTCCTGCGGAGTTTGTCCCCTCGTTAGTGAGGGGCTCTTCAACTCCCGACAGCCCTGGCTGTTCGGGAAACGGTTCGTGCTAGGGGGTGGTCAGAACAGGGGAGGCTCCCTCCGTGCAATGCTTTTTAATGCTAGGTCGATCAGGAACAAGTTTGGTGAGCTACGGGCGCTCTTAGCATCAGAATACCAGGATATCGTTGCTATCACCGAGTCCTGGATTCATACTGATCGTAGGGACTACGTTGGGGAGTTCAAAATTCCCGCGTATAGAATGTTTCGCAAAGACCGCACCCATGGGGAGGGGGGAGGGGTACTAATATACATCAGGGACACGTTGAGTCTGGTTGACTGCCAGTTCCGGTCGGAACGGGAGCTGCTTGGCGTCGATCTGAATGTGGGAGGGACGAACTATAGGTTAATCTTGGTATACAGACCTCCGCATCTCCTCCTCGAGGAGGATACAGCCCTGTACACCGAACTCAGTAGCCTGCTAGGGGATAGTGTGTGTGTAGTTTTAGGAGACTTCAACTGTCGCAGCATGAAGTGGGAAAACAGGACTGCCGATGCTGAAGGGAGGAGGCTAGTTGACTTTGCTGATGAGAACTTCCTCACTCAGTGGGTCAACGAGCCTACACGAGGCGAAAGCGTTCTAGACTTAGTATTCACGACCGAAGACAACCTCGTCACTGTCCTCACCATTGACGAATCATTGGGCGGGAGTGATCACGGTCTTATTAGGTTCCGGGTGTGCGTCCCTCGGGTGAAGCGTAGTAACTCTAGAGGCAGTAAGCTCGATCTCCGGCGGGCGAACTTTGCTAGCCTCAGGGATAGCGTAGGAGAGATGGGCTTAGAGGTTGGCGGCGAGGTTGAGGGAGTGTGGAGTGCATTCCGGGACGAGTTTATGGTGCTGCAGTCTGCTGCCATACCCCTCAAAACCAGTTACCAATGCTTCAACGCAGCCTAAGTGGTTCAATCGTGACTGCTTCGGCTATCCAAAATAGGAAAGTAGCGTATAGGAGGGTGAAGGCCAATCGTTCCCATGAGAACACTGAAGCGTATGTCCGCCTGTGTAGGGAAGTGAAGGCGAAGGTTAGGCTAGCGAAACATAACGAAGAACTATGGGTGGCAAGCCTCTGCAAGGGGAACCCTAAGGAATTCTTCAGTTATGTTAATAGTAGAAAACCCATTAGAAGCATGATAGGTCCATTAAAGGACGGAAGCGGTGTTCTGCGGACCTCCGACGCGGACATCACTAATGTGCTTAATGAGTACTTTGCGGGAGTATTCACCAGGGAGGATAACCGCGTCATCCCGGAGCCAGGCGTGAGGCACGAAGGTGCTGGCCTGGATAGTGTTAGATGTACCGCGACAGTCGTTTCCGATAGAATAGACAAACTGAGCGCGTTTAAGGCTCCTGGGCCAGACCAGTTTCTCCCCAGAGTGTTGCGAGAAGTGCGCGACCCGGTGGCTCCCCACCTGGCTACAGTCTTCAACAAATCGTTGGAGATGGGCCAGGTGCCTGGTGACTGGTGACTGGAGGGAAGCCAACGTGACCCCTATCTTTAAGAAAGGGGATCACGAAAGTCCAGGGAACTATCGTCCCATTAGTCTCACTTCAGTTGTAGGTAAATTATTAGAAGGGATAATAGCTGATAGGATCGTTGACCATTTGGATTCCTACAAGCTGCTTGGGGACTCCCAACATGGGTTTAGATGGCATAGGTCATGTCTCACCAACTTGCTCGAGTTTTTCCACATCATGATGAGTGAGTATGATAAGAGTAGGGCGATTGATATACTTTATCTCAACTTTCAGAAAGCCTTTGATAAGGTACCTCACCGCCGGCTAATGGCAAAAGTGCGCGCGCTGGGTATCGGTGGGGAAGTAGGTAGGTGGATTGAAAACTGGCTGATGAATAGGCGGCAGAGGGTGGTAATTAAAGGGGCTAGTTCGGGTTGGGTCTCGGTCACTAGTGGGGTTCCTCAGGGTTCCGTTTTGGGGCCACTTTTGTTTATCATTTACATAAATGATATCGACGGTGGCATCGTCAGTCGGATCACCAAATTCGCTGATGACACCAAGTTTGGGGCCAATGTTGGGACACCCGAAGCGATCGAGGAACTGCGTGCGGACCTAGGTAGGATAGGAGAGTGGTCCAAAAAATGGCAAATGCCGTTTAACTTGGGTAAATGCAAAGTGATGCACATTGGCTACGCCAATCCCAAGTCCGACTACTCGATGTTGGGTAGTAATATCGAGGTGACTGATTTAGAAAAGGACTTGGGTGTGCTAATTAGCAGCGACCTTAAGTTTACGAAACAGTGTGTAGAGGTGGAAAAGAGAGCCCAGAAACTATTGGGTTATATCAGGAGGCAATTTCAGTTTCGGAACAAGGAGATTGTGCTCTCACTGTACAATTCCCTTGTTCGGCCGCACCTGGAGTATGCTGTGCAGTTCTGGTCACCCACCCTCAGGAAAGATATTGAGAGACTGGAGCGAGTGCAGGCGAGGGCCACAAAGTTAATCCCTTCCATTAGGCATATGGGCTACAATTGACGGTTACGTGCCCTGAACTTGTTTTCGCTTGAAACTCGGAGGCTGCGCGGTCAACTGATCGAGGTTTTCAAGCTCTTACGTGGGTTGAACGATGTTGATTTCAGAAGTATGTTTAGTTTAAATGATAACCCAACTCGCAACAATGGTTGGAAGTTGGATTTGAAACGGTTTAGGAATAGTGTGTGTGGGAATTACTTTACGTATAAGATCTGTGACACATGGAACAGGTTACCTTCGGAAGTTGTGAACAGTTCCTCTGTGGATCAGTTCAAGAAAAGGTTAGACCAAATCTTGCACACTATTTGAGTGTGTACAAAATTTTCCCTGGCACCCGTTGCCATTGGTACCTCCTCGGTATGGGCCACAAGGCCTTTTGAGGTCCTTCTTTTCCTTGTAACTCCTTGTAACTCTCTCTCTCTCTCTCAGCCTGACCTTTCTCATGATAACCCTGGCATGTCCTCAGACCTTTCTCCTGATGACCCTGGCATGTCCTGAGTGTCCTCAGACCTTTCTCCTGATGACCCTGGCATGTCCTCAGACCTTTCTCCTGACCCTCCTTATTTGTCATCTGGCCTCTTGATGACCCTGCCATGTCTACAGACCCTTCTCAAGGTGCTTCCCTTATAGCTACCCTGGAGCTCTTCCATGCCTTGGGAGGCTTTTATGGAACAAAGGCTTATGTCCCCTCCATTTTGGCCTCTTATGCTGTCAAGCTGAAGCATGTTAAGACTGCCCCAGAGGCACAGAGTTCCAAGGGCCCTAACCAGAAGGGTAAGAGTTCTACCCAATCTATCACTGAAGTCTTACCAGGGGTGTTTGAACCCAGAAACTACCAGGAATTTTTAGTAATTAACTCGTCAATAGCTTGCATCTCTCCAAAAGTTGCTTCGGTCTTTCCAGAGATCCTCACGCCGCTGAAAGAGTTGCATGGCATTATTAATATGTAATTTACAAATTATGTCATGAATGGTCAATTTTCAATATGTGGGAGTGTCTTCCACCATTTCTGACCAATTGTAAGTAAAAATTAATCAGCTGAGATCAGTAGATTCTAAGAAAATTGACCATCAGTTGGTTCAGGGTCATGCAGTCTGTAGATTCTAAGAAAACTGACTGCTAATTGGTTCAGGGTCATGCAGTCTGTCTTGCTTGTTTTTTGTTCTTTCACTACAGATTTGCTTGTGGGTACTTCTTTTATTTCTTGTGGTAACATTTTATTTTATTTTATTTCCATACGATATCATCTTAAAGTGACATCGTGAGTAATGATTCTAGTGTCTTGAGTGTAGACCGTACCAATACAGGGAATAGGCCATCAGTGAGCGCTCTATCTGAAACCATTCATTTATTGAACATATGGGCAGTGAAACTCATTCTCTTTTCAGATATGCAAGTTACTCAAAATTTGGAGCTAAAGTAAGTAAAGAAAACTATTTTTGATGGGGGGACTTGTCTTGTTAAGATGCCTTTAAAACTTAAACCTCTGTTTACTTTTTTTTCTTCCAACTTCAGACCATTACTTTGATCTTATATAATTATTTTAGGAAAATTTAATTAACATAATATTAAAGTAAATTTCTTTGTCATTAAAATGATAATTTGTATATCTAGCAAGAACAATACCATCATTCCATAAAAAAAAATTGAAAGGGTATGCAAATCTCAGAATTTGCAACATGTATGCGAAATACGCGAGCGTTGGATGGGGTTAACCCTTTCGCTGCGTCCCATTCTGATACGCCCTGTGCGTGTCACGCTAATACCCCAGAATGAAAGCTGCGCGTATAAATGCGCCAGAAAATAAACTTGAATTATTTTTTTGCTTCGTCTTTTGTTTGCCTTTAAAATAGGTTTTCTATCAATAATATTTTCAATTTTTCATGGGTAACAAAAAAATAAAGGTTAAAATGAAATAAAATAGAGATATTATCTTTATTTATTTAACTAAATGTTAAATGCTGAGTGATAAATTTTGAAACATGGTTCGGCGCATAACCCTGGGGTATCGGAGCATGTCTCGCATTGAAAACGTACTCGTTTTTCTATCCCATGGGCATAACATACCCTGCATCTCTTTGTTGGTCTTGGGGTACGTTCAGAATTTGATGTAATTTTCTTGGTAAAATGTTTTCCAACTAGTCTTGGAACTACTGATTTCTTCAAGTTAGGTTCATCTGCAGATGTCAGTCCTTTTATAATCTCATGGCAAAAGTCTAGAAAGGGAACTTTTCCCTTTTTTATGAGATTATAAATTCCACAAGCATCTAGTACTCAGACCTGAATCAAATGCATTGCCAGCTTCTTATACCATTTTAGACTTTCTTGGGACAGAGTAATAATGCAGTATTTGGTCTGTTCGGTCTACATATCCCATATGTTTGTTGTATTCATGTACGCAAGCTGGAATGGTTTTTTTGACTCGACCTTCCTTTGATCTACGTGTTACTGTCACATCACTGTTTGAATGGTAATTGGAGAGCATGCAAACTCTTCTCTTGTCATGAAACACAAGGGAAAGCAGTTCAGGAGTCTCAAAGGCAAGTTTCTTTCCTTTTGCCACATTCATAGTTTTCATAGCATGGCATAAGCCCTTACGATTACTTCTAACAGTCCCTGCGGCACTAGTTTTATTATCACTAAGGTATTTGTATAGTTTTGGTGATGTATAGAAGTTATCAGTGAAGATGTTGTGACCTTTTCCTAAATATTTTTCCATCATACTTACTACAATACATTCAGTCTTAGAAAAATTAGCAACAGTTTCCATGGTCCTGGTATATATTTTATATTTCAAAGTAACACAATTTTCATCCACAAGTTTGAAATTTTTTATCCCAAAACGTGATCTTTTTGTTTTTATGTATTGCCGGAAACTGAGTCTGCCCTTCCACAGCAACAAAGATTCATCCAAACTTAGATTCTGAGAAGTTGAATATTTTGATTCAAGAGCAGATGTCATCAACTCAATAAAGTCATGCAATTTCACCATCTTCCCCCCTCTTTCCTTCAACGTCTCATCTGCATTGTCAGCAAAATGCAAAAAAGAAAGAATGTTGGTAAATCTGTCTCTTTTCATGATTGCTGTAAATACTGGAGTAGCATAAAAACTGTCGGTTGACCAATACATACCTATTTTGGGTTTTTGTATAATACCCATGAGAAGTAAAAGCCCTATAAATTGCTTCATTTCTGTAAACGTAGTTGGGACCCATGCACTATACCGAGATGTTGATTTCAGATTAGGTGTAGCAGCCAGAAATTGAGTTGCATATTTGTTTGTTTCTGTAACCATTAGCTCAATTACTTCTTTGGGAAAAACTTCACAAAAAACATCATACATCGTATGAGTTTGACCATTGAAGAGCACTTTATTTTCACCAGTAAACTACCACCCACCTCTGGTAGAGCCTATATTTTCACCAATTTCCTGCCATTCAAAATTCTCGCTCGATTTTGTTGCTTTAGGCAGATCTCTCTCCAAAAGTACCACATTTTCTTCATCATCGTCACTACTTGATCGGTTTTGTATAATATCCTGTACATTATCTTGCGCCCAGTCATCCTCACTTTCACATTCTATATCACTTTCAGAACACATTGAGAGATATTCGTTTATCTCATTCTCATCTAGAGAGGATTTTTTACGCTTATTACTGCTTGTGGATGCCATGCTGAACTGATTGGGGGAGTCTATTTCACTCCCCCCTCTGGTGAGCTGAGAGTCAGAAAATAAAAAGATGCCAAATACCACCATATTGATATCTAATATTAGTCAGGGAACTAACTACGTTGTTCTAATAGGAATGAGGGGGTTCATAGACTGTTTACTAAATGTGGAAAACAATGTTTACCATGCGTCCTGAGAGAAGATTTTTAATGGTAAACATAGTTTACCATGTGTCCTGAGTTGGGCTTTTTTATGGTAAACATAGTTTACCACACGCACTGAAAGGGTTAAAGCTTTGGAAGGTCAGTCCATCATGGACCTTAACATTTTTTGTCCATCACACCTTGGTGGCATGAACCGAGAGTCTGAGCCCAAAGGGATGGTAGCCTCCTTGTTGAGGTGTCATCCCCAGAGGGGGCAGATCACCCAATGCATGTCACCACTCCGACTTGGATTTTGATGAAAATTGACATATGGGGTTCTTCCGGGTGCTGATTTCACTGGTCAAAATAAAAAAGTTGTATGACCCATAGTTTTTGAGATATGGGCCCCCAAAATCTTGGGAGCCCCACTTTACCACCTAACTTTAATGAGCAATAACTCCCAAACATCTTATAGTAGACCTATAAAACTATAAATTTTTAGAATTGGCATGAAGAGATCTATTAAATGATACCACATTCAAATGTGTAGAACAATAATGAAAATTTCCCCCCCTTTTTTATTTTTATTTTTGACATCCCTCCCTAGGCAGTGAAATAAAAAAAAAAAAATTTATTTATTAAACTTTTGTTAATTGTTAAAAGATACAGACAATAAAAAATGTGGGTATCAAGTTGCAAGATATTTTAAAAATTATTGAAAAAATATGTACATTGTGAAATTTTTACATTTTTACGCCTGCAGACTAAAATAGAGAGAGAACTACAAATTGAACGCACACATTACATAAAGTTGATTCATAATTACACGAGTTTTTTCAACTCATTTTCTGGGAAAACATTGAACATGCATTGTTCCTGGCTTTAAAGTTGGTGTGCTTAATAAACCTAAAATTTTATCTCTTGATATGTGGCATGTATCTCTAATTTGTGGAAAGTAATAGTAAACACTATATCCTGATGGGATGGGTGCCAAAAGCTAACCTCAAAATCATCAAATTCCTCATTATAGGAATGTACAAATCCCACCCATTTCTGATCATTGTAAGTACAAACTATGTACTCTCCTATTTTCGGATTAACTTCAACATTATCTTCACCCAGAAAAGCTTTGCTTATGATCCTCACCTCACCAACTTCATCAGAAGATAATTCAAATGTTTTTGTTATTTGCATTAATAGGTATAAATCTGTGGAATTTTTGTGTTCCTGTTAGCCGCATACTTTTTTCATATCTGTCACTTAAAAATTTTTCTATAACTTCAATTTCTTCAGAATTTATTAAAAAAAAATTTTATGCTGTCACTTATATTGTTTGAACAAAATTCAAACATGTCTTCTGGTGTTAATATTTGATTTGTGAATGTTCTCTGCATACTCACTCTGGCTACAGATCTTTTCACTGTACCGGTGTACCCCCAATCCCATCACAAGCACTCTTACCATGGCTTGTGGCAAAGAAATGCCACTCACATTCCAGCCCAAAATCTTCATGTTTACAAATGTTAACAAAGTTGAAACGATTTTTATATTGTCCTGCACATCCATCAGTAAAATAATGTAATTTTTTGATATGAAGGTGGGATTTTCTAATAATAGGTATGAGTGTATTTAAAAAAGTGTAAACCATTGTAGTGTTATGTTTTGTATTTGGAGATAAAAAACAATAACGAATGTTTTGTTTCATTACTTTCTGGTTCCTTATAATATAACACAAAGGATGCACTGTGCATTGGGTATTTTCCCAATGAAAACCTTGGGCTGCATCCTGTACTACAAATGAGTAGTTTTCTGAAAAGTCACCAAGAACTACAGCTGTATGGCTATTTAAATTATTCTTCAAGTTCTTTACAAATGCACTCTGATTCTTTGCTATAAAGTGATGATGTGTCAATTTGACAATTTTTGTGCTTAATGAATTTATAAAATCATCTACAGATTCTGTTTTTTCAACCATATTGCATCGATCTGTAGTAGCCCATTGTTTATATTTTATTTCCTCACATTCAGGATCATTAACACTTTGAAAAGTGAGCAAAAAATTCTTAATACCTTGTTCTTTTGGACAGAGATTACATATTTGCATCATGCAGTTCCTGTTGTTGACATCACACACTGCTTTCTCAATAAGAGTTGTGTATTCCAACACTTTGACACCCAAAGTTGAGAATTGTATTTTGGCATTCTGGTGGTATGTACATTAGGGTTATGACTTTTAATTTTTTGTCATAAATTGTTTCCTGTATCATCAATCGATGAACATTTGCTTGAAAACAATAAAAAAGGGCCTAATTCCTCAGAATTAAAAGAAAATGTCACCCCGAAAGCAAATATAGTAAAGGGTGTCAGGAAATTATTGCCCCCCCTGTAGAGCAAAAACTAGAAGAGATAGATAAAAACCGGCGAGACCACTTGAAAGAGCGTTAAAATCTGAATAAAAACCATTATATTCTATTCCTGTGATTTTAATTCTTACCATTTTTTTCCCCACAGAAACCATGGCATCATCTATTTTGAACGATTCAGAGACACTTTGAGACACTTCTGGGATCATACCCCGTCGATTAATGGCCGTCAGAGCTGCAAATGGGGGCAACACCCGATATTAAAACAAGTGTTTTTTATTCAAAATTAAACGCTCTTTCGCGTGGTTTTGTCTGTTTTTTTCTATTCCTTTCAGTTTCTTCTGTACAGGGGGGGGGCAATCATTTCCTGACACCCTTTACTATATTTGCTTTCGGGGTGACATTTTTTTTAATTCTGAGGAATTAGGCCCTTTTTTATTGTTTTCAAGCAAATGTTCATCGATTGATGATACAGGAAACAATATTTATGACAAAAAATTAAAAAGTCATAACCCTAATGTACATACACACACACAATGGGTACCAGCAGCTCCAGCTAGAACACAATGTCTGGGGTGAAGGCTGGCAAAACTAGAGGTCTAAGCCAATTTGGGGACTAACTGGATTATTTTTATAGAGACTAAAAGCTTCTTTTAGATTCATTAACACCAGTCTTTTCTGCATAGATTCTTTATACCCACTTTCATTTTTGATACTCAGGCAGCCTTTTGTACCTGGGCACAAATGACTAATTTCATCTGATTCAAAAAATTTCTGAACAGAATCTTTAGTACCTTTAGTTATTACTTTTCCTTTTGACATGGGTTCAATTTCAGGAATAATTCCAAGTCTTTGTTTTATATTTCTGCTTTTCCTAACTAAATATTCAGTTGTCTGAAATAGATTTATAGTTTTTGATATGGTAAATGGAGATAATGTCAATATTTTGAGTTTCCTCTCATAACTGTCAGTAGAATGGAAAGCTTCAACCAGTTCATTCATGAGATGAATCATTGACCTGAAACAAATTCATGAATGTATAATAGCTATAAACAAAACATTACTTGTACATATTAAATTTTTTGGATTATAATATTGATTTCAAGTGTAACAAAATGAGCATTCTTTGAGACAGAGTCGAATTAAACCAAAAAATTATTTTGTGACCAAATGAATTCCAAATGATTTAATGGGCCCATTGATATCCAATCTTTAGGGAGTTGTGCTTCTAGTTTCTATTATCAAAGGTGAATACCTACATTTTGTTTTTATGCTTCAGTTTTAGTTTAGGTATATTCCTACTTAATAATAGTGTATCATTTTAAAATTCATACCTTTGAGTTTCATGATCCAACTTTGTAGCTTTTGATGGGCTTGGGATCTCAATTTCTAAACTTGTTTCTAGCTTTCATTTTAAAGAATGACATGGGTAATTCCAGGACAAATAGACAAATGAAAGTGCCAAATGTACACTCTGCCATCTCCAAAATTCATGAAACTTGGTGGGAGGGTTGGTTTTGGTCCAAATTACAAAAATCTGAATTTTTTTGAAAGTTGGTCAAATTTTATGGCTTGACCAAATTTTGGCCAAATGAAAAACCAACAATTTTCAAACGTAAATATCTCTGCTGCTAATTGTGGTAGCGTAATAAGTCTTAAATGATAAAATATGTAAAATTAACTGTAGTTTCTAAATATGTATTTTTTTAGGGTAACAAAAATAAAATTATGATTTTTTGGAAAAAATGTCAATTTTTTTTTTTGCGATTTGGCAGCGAAGATATCATTTTTCGAAAAAAAGACCAAGAATAAAAAATGTTTATTTGATGTATGTACACCATAATAAGTAATAAAAAGTCAGCTTATAGTTTATTATAAGGCTCAAAACTGAGTTTGAAATTAAGTAATAAATTTTTTTTCAGACAACGAAGATTTATTACAGACTTGTTGGTCCAAAAAAAGACAATTTTCAAATCATATAAAAAATACATGTAGATAAACCAAAGGAGAAAAAATCTTTTAAAATATATGTACAATGTACATACATAACCCTCTTATATTTAGGGACAGAATATATTGACAATAATAATGTTTAATTTATAAAGCGCTTATCAGAGTATAAAATACTCTTCCTAATACTACACGTACACAAGTCTTTGAGAATGAATTAAGAGACAGTATTCTCATCCAGTGAATCCAAATTTTAGACACTAATAATATAATAATAAGAAAAAAGAATTTGAAAAGATTTTTATAACTATTAAGTAGATACACAAATCTTAGATAAAAATTTTAGAAATATTATATAGACAATCTTAAATAGTATACATTCGATAGAATTTATTTTATCTTCTTTGAAAAGTTATTTAATTCTTGAAGCGGAAAAATGTATTGTATTCTTGTTCCTCCTCGTAAACTTGCTTCAATACTCCCAAATATATTTTCTGTTGGAACGTGACAAACATCATCTTGCGCAGGAAAAATGTATGAGGGACATACGCCCGAAGGATGGAGAAATTTTATCAGAAAATCATCATATTCACAGTCAAAGGACTGGACTAATCCGAGCCATAGTTTATTTTCATACATACAACCCACAAAAGAGCCTGTTTCAATTTGCGTTGAGAGACAGTATTATGTTCTTGATCCGAAGCAGAAACTCTAATGAGCTCTCTTATTTCGACTGACTGTGCACTCTGAGAGAGTGGATAAACCTTCAACGAATTCTTGGAAATTGGGACGAAGCGATGTAATTGTTGAGTACCTTTGATAGAAGTAATAGGTTCACTCAGACGTTTTTGCAAAGAAAGCTCTACATCTACAACTTCTGCCTCAGAGACGTAAAAAAAGTCAATAGCGGTTAGGAATTCTTGAGAGCAGAAATTGTAGAAGTCCTCAGCTGTTAAGATTTGATGGTCGAGAGGCCGTCGTAAGCTTTCTCTGGTGACTGCTCTTTTTACCGTTCCGCCAATACCGCAGGCATTCTTCCCGTGGGATGCACGAAAAAATTCCACTCAGCATGAATTTTGAAGTCTTCGAAATGATGGCATAAATTTAGAAAATTTGTTTTATTCTTATACTGAGCCGCGCATCCATCTGTGAAATAATGAATTTTAGTTAGGTTTGAATTTTGTTGTTGGATGCACAGGATTAATTTTTTGAGAAAACTATGAACCAGAATTGTATCATGCCTGCGACGGTTTGAAACGAAGCAGTAACTTTTGCAAATTAGTTTTCCTGCATTGTTTTTGGAATAATAAACGAATGGGTGCACTGTACATTGCGAGTTCTCCCAATGAAACCCCTGGGCACAATCTTGTACGATGAATGAGAAGTTTCCCGCGAAATCACCCACCAAAACACCTTCATTTTCGGGCAGAGTTTCTTTTAGATTTTTGAAGTAACTCGACTGACATTTATTCGTGAAGTGGTGTCTTGTCAGTTGTGCAATTTTTTTGGTGAGTGATTCCATGTATTCCTCTGGAGTTTTGGTGATATCTTTTAACATACAGTGATCGACGGACACCCATTGTTTATATTTTATTTCTTCCATCGCCATGAAGTCCAAACTTTCCAAATAATTTTTGATTCCGACCTCTCGCGGGCATCTTTTGCATCGGTGCATCATACAATCTTCATTGTCCATGCCGCAGATGGATAAAGACATTAATTGTTTGTAGTCTAAATCTTTAATGCCTAACGCTGATATTTGTAGTTTCGGATTTTGGTGATGCGTACATACGCAGACACTGAGTTCCGCTTTGTCCTGCAAGCACACACCATGATGGTCAAAGATGAGCAAAGGTACTAAAGCCTATTTTGGGATTTTCATCATTTTTTGCATATTCAGCATATAACACTTTCAAGTTACACAATACCAGTCTTTTTTGTTTTTTATTTTTTCACCCTCTTCATTTATTGCAAACTTATAATCTTTGATTCCCGGGCACATCCTACTATATTTGTCATTTTCATAAAACTCCCGAATGATTTTTTTTTAATTTCAGCTGTGACGACCTTCCCTTTCGTCATGTTTGGAATGTTAGGAAGAATCCCAAACTGTTTTTGAAGATTGCGGCTCTTACGCACCATATACGTACTTTGTTGCTCCAAAGAAGTCAGCAGTTTTTTCAATGGGATAGGGATACAATGATAGTATTTGTAACCTAAGATTGCGATCGTTACTTGCTTGAAATTTCTCCTTTAATTCTTCCATAACCTTTTGATACCTGAAATAAAGTGTATTTGACATTAAGTTTAATTAGTATATTTTTAATTAAACTTTTCATAAAATATATGTATTATATTGTCCGATTATAAAAATGTAAACAGATAAAACTTAGTTTAGTATATACTTCGGTGACTGTATTAAATTTAATTTAAAATGTCAAATTTCAATAACTATGTCCGAAAAGTAGTCTTGCCTCTCTAAATCATCTTCCAAACAACTTTTTTTGGATGGACCAGCTTCAGAATAGTCAATAGGAGCCCCATAAGCAGCTTCAAAACTTTGTTTAACCTTTTCCGTTGTCGATCTGAATTTCGTAGAAGCCTTTATCTGTTTTTGTCCCAGCTTCAATCCAGCTGTAAAACAAATTCATAAATTTAGGTTGCGTGAAATAATCAAATATCAAATATTTTGTATATATATATTCAAGTGCTGATGCTAATATTTAAAAACAGAAAACTATGAATTTGGCATTAAGAAACAAATGTCCTGAACAGAGTCTCTATTGTTTTATTACCTGTTTTAATAGGGCTTTCATCAAATAAAGGTAAAATATTGTCACTGAGGGAATCTTTATTGAATTGCCTGTCTTGAACGACAAATTCTTCCAATGGTGGTGGATTCGTGGAATCGCTACTGCTTCGCTCCATAGATTCGTTAAGTATGTCTGGCTCAGGTATTGGCGCAGGTTCCGGCGCTCTGGATGAACGTTGAACATGTTCTAATACAATTGGCTTCTTTTTAATTGTGACATAGCAATTGCTGCATAGTAATTGATTTTCTTCCAAAATTCCATAGCTTGCAGCTGCCATGGCAGAGTTTACTTTTTTGATGTTACAGAAAATTATTCTTGTGTTTTTTCATAGGATCGCAACAAAATTTTGTGTTTTGAGGCATTTTAAGGGTTAGGTAAATTTACGTATACTAGAAAATTAGGTATATACTGAAAATCTGGAAAGAAAGCAAAAAATTATTAAAATTGGGAGGATTTTTTTTTGTCATTTTTTTTTTATAATCGTCGATAAGCTGACTTTTTATCACTTATTATGGTGTACATACATCAAATAAACATTTTTTATTCCTGATCTTTTTTTTGAAAAATGATATCTTCGCTGCCAAATCGCAAAAAAAAAAAAAAAATATTTTTTCTAAAAAATCATAATTTTATTTTTGTTACCCTAAAAAAATGATACATATTTAGAAACTACAGTTAATTTTACATATTTTATCATTTAAGACTTACTACACTACCACAATTAGGAGCTGAGATATTTACGTTTGAAAATTATTGGTTTTTTCATTTGACCAAAATTTGGTCAAGCCATAAAATTTGACCAACTTGACCAATTTTCAAAAAAATTCAGAAATTTGTAATTTGGACCTAAACCAACCCTCACACCAAGTTTCATGAATTTTGAAGAGGTTACCGTGTGTGCTCCATTTGTCTATTTCTCGTAGAATTACCCACATGCTTTTTCTATCGTTTGAATAGCTTTTGCTTCTTTTCTTGAGGAACCCAAACCATCTGAAATTTTTGAATTAATAAATATTTGACTCCATTTGATATATATGGACAATAATAATTAATATGTCAACATATTTATTTCATAAGTTTAATAAATTTAATATGTCAACATATTAATTTCATTAAGTTTTTCAGCAACTGCTGAAAAACTGTCTTGAAAGTAAATGCATTATAAATAAATAATATAAATAAAAAAATTATAAATATAAAAAGTACCGTACCTATCATTAAATACGCTTCTTCACTGGAGTCACAGCAAGACTTTCTAGAACTTGAGTCTCTTCTTTGGCATTACTTGATATACTTGGATCATATTCATTGCTTTCTGAAATAACATTCTCAGAAGACTGATTGTGATCAGACTCTTCACTTTGTGATGTTGACAGCAAGTCTGGTCTCTGGGTCAATAATTTTCTACAGTTGCTACATAGTACAGTATTCCTTTGTAGTTTCCATTTACATCGATCATAAAGTGATTAGCTGATGGTTCTTATATCCTTGGGTATCTTTTTCTTATGTTTTTGTAAAGGATCATCACAGTATCTACCATTAACCATTTTTCATTAGGTACTAAAAATACACAATTGTAAATCTCAAAAATAAGATATGATTTGACTCAAAATAAGTACATCTATAATAAAAATAAGCATAATTAACAAACATTTGAGAGAGAGAGTGTGTGAATATGAGTTATACATAGGATGTAAATACAGTTTATCATTTGTAATTCTCAATTTTAGTCTGTGTAAAAATGTCAAAATTTCAATGTACAAATGTCAATATACATATTTTTTCAATAATTTTTAAAATATCTTGCAACTTGATACCCACGTTTTTTGTTTGTATCTTTTAACAATTAATGGAAGTTTAATAAATGAAAATTTTTTTTTTTGGATTTCACTGTCGAGGGGAGGTGGGGGTCAAAAATAAAAATAAAAAAAAGGGGAGAAAATTTTCATTATTGTTCTACACATTTGAATGTGGTATCATTTAATAGATCTCTTCATGCTGATTCTAAAAATGTATAGTTATATAGGTCTACAACAAGATGTTTGGGAGTTATTGCCCATTAAACTTAGGGGCCCCACTTTACCACTTAAGAGTTTGGGGGCCCATATCTCAAAAACTATGGGTCATAGAACTTTTTTATTTGAACCAGTGAAGTCAGCACCTGGAAGCACCTGATGCTCAACCAGTGTAGGAGTGTTGTATTCTCCCGTGACCTTGTGTGTTCAAGGAAAAGTTTGTCAGGGAGTTGAAGGACCAGCACATTGTGAAAGTAGAATGCTTCCAAAAGGTGGATGGTGTTCTTACCCTAACCCCAACACTCCTCATATGGTAGCCTTTGATAGGTTTGACTTGCCTGAAGTCATAAAGGTGGCATGGCTTTGACTTCCTGTCAAGCCATATGTCCCCAACCCTAAATGATGTTTCCACTGCCGAGTGTATGGTCATGTCAGCCACTTCTGTTGCTACTTGCAGAAGGGCTTCCCTGCTGTGTGTGTAAATTGTGGGAAGTGTGGGCATGAGAGAGGACTGGGAGTCCAGCCTCATGCTACCACTGCCGTGGGAACCATCCTGCATCCTCCAGAGACTGTGATCAGTACAAACTGGAGAAGTCCATTCTGACCATAAGGGTGAGGGATAGGGTAAGGTTTGCTAAAGCAAAGAGCATGGCACTTTCCCAGCATGTTTGTCCTGGGATATCTTATGCTTCAGTGATGGCACACCATGCTGCTAGTCATTCCTTTGCTCCAAAGTCATCTTATCCTCAGCCATCGGCCTCTGGGCTGGGGAAGAACCCAGATACAACAAAATGCTCCTACCCCTTCCAAGATAACACTTGCCTCTAAAGGCAAGGGTAAGATCAATTCTGGAAAGGCCCTCTTCAAAGGCCTTCCCAGAAACAAACCTACCTAGAATTTTCAAGTTCCTTCAGTGGAATTGTTGTGGGTTATGGGCCAACTGGGAGGAGCTTCTGCTACTCCTAGACCAGATGTCCCCAGTTTGTGCGTGCCTGCAGGAGACAAGGGTTATCCTGCTTCTAGGGGGTACACCATTCCCCACTCGACTCCTGATGCAACTGGTGGACATCATGGTGGCTCTGCCATCCTTCACCGCTGAGATGTCCCTTTCACCACCTTACCCATCAGATCTCCACTACAGGTTGTTGCTGGGAGATGTTTTCTGACATGATGGTACATGGTGTGTTCCCTGTGCTTGCCTCCTAACATCATCAAGCAATGTGATCTCAAGGGGCTATTACACCAGCTCCCACACCCCTACATTATCCTTGGCAATCTGAATTGCCATCATCCTCTGTGGGGAGATGTCATCTCCAACCCCAGGGGTGACCTCATCACCTCTATTTTTGATGACTGGGATCTTTATATTTTAAACACTGGTGACCCTATGCACTTCCATATTCAGACAGGAACCTACACTGCAATAGACCTATCAATATGCACCCCCAGACATTGCTCTTAATTTTAATTGGCAGGTGGCTGCCAACCTTCATGGCAGTGATCACTTCCCAGTCATTCTAAGAGCTGTGGGAAGTCCCCCAGTTCCCCAACTCCCAAAGTAGTGCCTGGACAGGGCTAACTGGCACTAGTTTTTAGAGTTGAGCACCTTAGCCCTGTGGTTAGACAACTTTTCTATGGTTGATGAGGCTGTGAAGTATTTCATGGATAGCCTCATCACAGCCACTCTCCAGAGTATACCGAGCACATCTGGAACATTTTTATGATGCCCTGTTCCCTGGTGGAATCAGGAGTGTACTGTGGCACATGAAGCATACAGGCGAGCTGCTATGTGCTATCGTGCCCACAGACACAATTACTTTAAAATTAGTTTTGTAGGACCAGGGCTCACTATAGGTGGGTCCTGAAGACTACACACCATGATTCATGGGCCTCCTTTATGGGGACTGTATGCTCTTCCACACCCATGTCTCTAGTGTGGAAGAAGGTGCGGAAGATGTCAGGGAAACACACACACAGTTCTCCACCTGTTTTAAAAATTAATGGTACTCCTGTGGCTGAGCCTGACACAGTGGCTGATGCTTGCGGAGACCTTTGCTGGGGTATCCAGGAGAGATCCACAGTCTCCCTATGCTGCACAGCACTGGCATCAGGAATCTATTTTAATTAATTTTATTTCTCATGGGGGAAGGGGGGGTTATAATGTATTTAGTAATTGAGAGTTGTGAGAGGGTGCAGTGACACACCTCCAGGACACAATGACATCCCCTATGCCATGTTACGCCACCTTCCTGATGGGATGATGGTGTTCATGCTTGACCTTTTCAATAGAATTTGGCAGGAAGGGGTCTTCCTGGACAGTTGGCAGTAGTGATCCCCATCCCTAAGTTGGGTAAGGATCACTCCCTTCTGACCAGCTTCTGCCCCATCTAATGTTTCCAGCTAATGTACCACCTGGAAAGAAAAGGTCTTCTGTCCCCAACTCATTCTGGTTTCCACAGAATGCATTCCATCACTGATGCATTACTGTGGCTCGAGTCCTCAGCTTGCGAAGCCTTTGCTTCCAAGCAACGCTTTATATGCATCTTCTTTGACCTGGAAAAGGCCTACGACACAACCTGGAAATATCATATTCTCCAGCAGCTGCACCCATTTGGCCTGTGTGGCCACCTGCTTAAGTTTGTGCAGGAGTTACTCTGACCGTAGGTTCCAGGTGGGTCATTCCATGTCAAGTGGACCAGTGGTCTCCACCTCACCATCTCAGATTTTGTTCTAACTTTGCTCACATATTCCTTTAGACCTTAAAGTAAGTTCTGCAGAGTTTTAGCTCCATATCTCTTGTGGTTCTGTCACTAGGGCTCCAAGAGCAGGGACTACTTTGTCCATCACTTTGAGTACCAAATTATTTTTTCCATTTTTAGCTGGACAACATTCTAATTCTACAGTAACATATTCTTCTGCTCTGAAAATTTGCTCATAGGGTCAAAATTTACTGTAGATTTCAAAAATCACATTACTAGAGCTCTAGGAAGTATAGATTTTTCACAAAATATCCCCAAATTAGGCTTCAAATTTCATTTTGGTTTTCAGGAAGCCATTTTTAAAGAATTGTAGCTCTGGATATACTTGACTTTGTGAGTTCTTGTTAGAAACCAAGAAAGTATTGCCCAAATGCTACAAAATGTTTCAATCCATATCTTTATGCCTGTTATAGTTGCTGAGATATAAAGCTTCAAAAATGACTGAAATTAAAAATATGGCAAAAATGTCCTATTTTTAAAGTTCAAAATGATCATGTGGAACAACTCGCTCCACACACTAACAAAAACCAATGAAAAGAGCATGTATTGAAATACTAGGGCCTAGTTTTTAATTTTGGTGTCTTGCTTTTTTGTAGGTCTAGTAGAGCTTTGAAATTTTGTTCCATGTGATGTTTCTAGCATTATATTTGCTAACTTATTGGCACTTCTGCGTTGGCCATTTCCACCATTGCCAATTTCCTTAATTAATAATGATTAAAGATAAAGATAGTTTATTAATAAAAAGAAATTTGTTTCCTTTTTTGAGAAATTGGCCACCCTATTGCCAAGGGGTCACACCTGATAGCCATGCAGGTCCAGCCACAGGTGATGGGTCTATATAAACCCGTCACTGTGTATTGTAAGTCAACTCCTGATAGAAAGCATGATAGGCCCTATTTATTGTCAATAATGATTGTTAGAAATACAATGCAATGACTGTTGTTTTGTATAGTAACTTCAGATTGCTGGGTAAAGGCATGCCACTCATCATCATCAGCATTTGATCATTAATTGGCAGCATACAGCAACGGATGTAATTTTTTTTTGTTTCTGAAGCTTTTTTCCATCAATCCTGATACACCCAACCTTTCTTCCCTGGGCATATCCAGCTGAGTTCATCATCTTCATAAAACTTTTGAACTTCTACTACTACTTCCTCAGGTAGTGTTTTTCCTTTCTTTTTTCCTAGTATTGTAGGAATACCTGACTGCTTTCAACTTTCTGGCTATTTTAACCATTCGAAGAGAAACTGCAGATTCTTTTGCTGTTTGTTGTATAGACCAGCTGTTAGGCTCCAGAGTTAGAATCTGCAGTTTCCTTTCATTATATGATAATTTCATTTGGCTTTTCAATTCTTTCACAATTTCTGCACTTCTGCTGATTTGTGCTAGCTTCCATTTCACCCACATCAATACCTGTAAGAGCTGTTATCTTCTGACCAATAGTTTCTGTGCTTGTTTTGTCTTTCTTTTGACATATCCTGGTAAATCTCTCGCTCACTTTTTGTGGCTTTACCGGGGAAATGCCAAGTGCTGAATAGCTGGTGCCTAGTTTCTGCTTTTGTGCTTCTGGTGGATCAAATGATTCACTTGATGATGCTGAACTGATTCTTTGTATTTCAGCCCTCTATGTCAGGCAATCAGGACAAAGTTTCTGTCCAGGCTTGATGTCTTTGCCAGTCTCTTCCTTCAACAGATGAGCTCTTTCAATGTCAATTGTCGGAAGTGATTTTTTGGGTAATGTTGATTTATGGTATTAAAATGGGTTGCAACAGTGCTTCTGCAGACTTATATCTGGTCAAAAGAAGCTGTTTATGGTGCAAGCATATGCATGCATCTTCCTTAAATTTAATTTCTTCTATTCCTGCTAAAAAAAAAAGTAGTTTTCTTTCTTAAACTGTCAGCTCTGTTAACAGTTTCAAACTACATTTTCTGGAATACGGTATGTTTTCAGGTGACACACTCTTCCTTCTTTATTTCCAATAGTACATGCTTCCAGTTTTATTTCAGTTTCCATGAGTTCTGCCACATGAACACTACTAGTAGCTATCTAATGATTTGGCCATTTTCAATTTTGATCTGAAAATGATGATAGTCATGTATTACATGTTTTCGAACATAAATAAAAATGTTATGTATAATATAGCACCTAGTCCTGCATTAATAACACCAGTACACATTTGAAAATTTGTTGATCAATTTTTATAAACTAGTTGGTGATTCTATATAATTTGAGTGCGCTGATCTCAAAAATATAGTTAGTTTTTCCCTATCACGTATGGTTTTCTTACTACAGGGTGTGTCATAAATCCCCCATTTATCCCCAAATGTGAACCATCTTATCGAGACCAACATTGGATTGCACATGCTAAACCATAAATTTTGTTATAGACTACAGTAACACTTACATAATAATGTAGGGTAAATATATATAACAACCAGTCCCATTCCCAGCAAAATACTCTCTCCCCTCCCATCAATGGGTAGTTAACATTTGGGGACAGATGAGGTATTACAACACCCCTTGTAGCACGAAATCTTTAGGTGATAGAGTAAAACCTAATTAAAGCAGAATTAAATAGCTCCTAGCTCTTGGACAAGCATATTGCTTGTTTATGAAAGAATAAAAAAATAACTGAAAGAAACAAAATATATTTACCTTCTTTACTTGCAAACATTTCAGGACTTATTCCAAAGACTTAAGACTACGAAGGTAGATTTGACTAATGACGACTAAACCGGTGCTTCTTTGATATTTTCTTATGCTGTGCGTTAGGCTGATCTCGTTGCAGACACCAGCAGTAATCCGCCATCTTCCTTGATATCTTCTTTCCATGGTTTTGATGTCCTGGTGAAATCGTTCCCCTTGCTCCTCACTGACATCTCTGAGATTTTCGGGAAAATGGTCAAGATGCGAAAATAAGAAGTGAACTTTCAGGCTCATGTTGCAGCCTAAGGCACAAAACTTTTTAAGCATATTTTCCACCAGTCTTTCATAATTTTGGCTTTTGTAGTTTCCAAGAAGTTTTCAACATCATCTTTGAAACCAAGCCATGCTTCTTTTTCTTTATTGGTCATTGTGTTCAGGAAATGATCGTCTGTCAATAACTTTCTAATCTGAGGACCTATAAAAACACCTTCCTTTATTTTCGTAGCTAATCTTTGGATATTTTGAACAAATGTACTTGAAACACTCACCTTCTCTATTCAATGCTTTGACATACTGCTTCATCAAGCCTAACTTAATGTGCAAGGGTGGTAGGAGGATTTTATTTGGTTCAACTAGATGTTCATGTAAAATGTTCTTTGATCCTGGGGTAAGATTCTCTCTAGGAGGCCAAGTTTTCCTCTTCCAGTGCTGGTCACGTGCTCGACTATCCCATTTGCAGATGAAACATGGCATCTTAGTGTATCCTGATTGCTGCCCAAGTAACATGCAAAGGACTTTGAGATCCCTACACAATATCCATCTATGATTTTGATACTGAATTTTTTCCAGAAGCAGTTTCATGTTGTTATAGGTCTCTTTTAAATGAGTAGAATGGGCCACTGGGATTGATGCATATTTGTTACCATTGTGCAGTAACACTCCTTTTAGACTGGTTTTAGAGGAATCTATAAACAACCTCCAGTCACTGGTTTGGTATTCGATGCCTAGCTTGCACACTAATCCTGTGATGTCCTTGCAAAATACCAAGGGATCATCTTCGAAAAAAGGCACGAAGTCTTTCTCACAATTTCTGTACCAAGCGAAGTATGTGTCAGATGCCAATAAATTGTTCTGCAATCTAGACCCCAAAAGTTCTGCAGAGTCCTTAGGCAGATTCAAATCCCTGACTAAGTCATTTAGTTCGGCTTGGGTTAATGGTTTAGGATCTCGGTCAGCTGTTGGCTGTTCATAAACATCATCATTGTCTGGATTTGGAGCTGAATCAGAATCTGAATTGTATTGATCCAGACTCTCAGGTGGGCAGGGAATAGGAACTTCTGGACCATGGGGTACTGGCCTTATTGCAGATGGAAGGCTTGGGTATTGAAGGCTCTCTTTATTCTTTGCATTATAACCTTTAACATTGCAAGAACAGAAGTAGCAGTCATCAGTATGGTTTCTAGGCTCACGCCATACCATAGGGATCCCAAATGGCAAACTTTTCTTTTTACCTTTGCTCCAATTCCTTAGTGCCGCAACACACGTAAGACAAACCTTGTGTGGAGCCCAACTTTTGTCTTGATCTCCTAATTTAATTCCAAAATAAGCATGATAAGCTCTCTTAATTGAAGGTCGTTACATTTTGTCCTTTGTTTTACAACATACCGACCACAAATATAACAAAATATGTCTGGACTATGGGTACATCCTCTAGAAGCCATTATTAAAATTTTAAAGACGTAATGTTAGAATTATCTATCTGAAAAATCAGGGCTGTGGAGTCGGTCAATTTTGAGTGGAGTCGGAGTTGGAAGTGCATAGTTGAATGGGGTTGGAGTTGGTGCAATTCCTTCAATTATAACCATAGCAGCCTTGGCCTAGGCCTAGCTCAATTTTATGAATAAAATAGATTTAACTTAATGTTTTAATATATAATATAATATATAAATAATATATAATATGTAACATATAAATATATAAAATATATAAATATAGTTGCTTATAATTAATAAGGATTATAATTAATTAATTAACATAATTAATAATAAGGAAATTTAAAAATTTTGTACTAGCAACCCTAAATCTTTTTCAGATTTTTAGATTTCAATTTGATAATTTTGATAAGCATCACTGAAAGAAGATTTAATGGAAGCGATCCTTTTTTTAAGAACAAATTCAGTTTAGGTTAGTACATTTTGTTACAGATGTTTATAATAATACAAAAACATCTTATTAATTTGCTAAAGCAATAATAATCTTATTTTGTTTAAGTTTCAATCAGTTTATATTTTGGGATTTATTGTAATTTTTTAATAAAGAGAAAAAAAGCCATTAAGGCATAGTTACAGCCACTAAGTAACCTGATGAGTCATGTGGTGGTGATGAAATGCCTTGTTTATGAATCTCCATTGGCCTAATAAAGCTAATCGTAATCAATTTGGCCTTAACATTCCATCGGAGTCGGAGTCGTAATTATACAAGTCAGATTTCTGGAGTCGGAGTCGGAATGTTAAAATTTTTTGAGTTGGAGTCGGCAAATTTTATCACTGACTCCACAGCCCTGTGAAAAATATGAAAAAACAAAATTAATTAAAGATAAAAAAGGTAAAAAATTACAAAATGCCCCAAAATTGTTTTGCTAATAACTTTAAAACTGTGGGTGATAGAAAAAAATGTAGCATTTTTGAATTCAGTGCAGCGAACTGCTTCAGAATCACAACTCAAAATAAAGAAATTGATTTTCATGCAGACTGGTGGTGTAGTGGGGTTGTCTTCACTAACCTCTTGTTTTCTTGTTTCAGGATAACCCACACTGTAACCCCCATGTTAACGGAGTTAGTCTTGCTTAATGTCAGAAAATTTTGCCTTCAATGTTAGACATATTTTATAAAGTCAGTTGGCTTCTGCTTGTGGAAGTTCTAGCTTGCCAACTCAATTTGTTAAGGAAAAGAAAGTCAAGATAAAACAAAGTGCCTTGTGATAATGGACATTGCCTGTGCATAACGGTGTGCAGGCTAAGGTATTGCTAGGACCAATAGTTTCAGGTTTTGCTTCTCCATGGCCTAACTATAATAGATAGGTGTGATTGGATTGACCTCAAGTCTAGCTTAAGGATGTTAGGTCCAGTGAGGTCGATTGTGTTGTCTAATTGTACCATTCTAGCATAGGTTAAGTTTTTTTATCTTTTTCTAGAAATTCCATTTTTGTTGTCCAGTATTTTTGTCATTGTAATTGTAAGCACCTTGTATAATACCCTTTCAGGGTTTTTGGATTTCCATTTCTTGATCTTAAGCCATGTTTAGACTCAAGCTCATAACCCATTCTAGCTCTTGTAAATAATTCAAGTTGATTGCTAATAAACCCTTAGAATTCTACCAACTAGTTTTTTTTCAGCCTTTGTCCTTATAGACTGGGGTTGTCACTTTCAAGGATTACAATTCAGAGGGTAATATCTGCTTTTCTCATCCAGCCATTTGGTTTACTTCACATCAGTCTGCTAAAATCTTGCTTGCTTGTTGTGTAGCCCATATTCAGTTGAAGTCCTCAAGTATTGCTGGGTGTACATTGCACACACCTTTCCTGAAGCCAGGGCTTTCCAGGTTCTCAAGTGGACCCGACTCAGACACAGTGTTAATCTTTGGAATAGCTAGCGGGTCGAGTCCATTTCTTGGTTCAGCCGTGTGGGAGTCTCGTTTGCCCCTCAGTGACAGTCAGTGGAGGTGAGAAAAACTTCACCGCCCGGGACCTTCTCGTTTCCCGTCATCAAGAAGTAGCCAAGTTACGGTATTGTAAGTTCATCGCTTCTCCCCGCAACATATTTTTGGTGCCCAGACCCGGGAAATTACGCCGGCTAGTTTACTGAGGCACCCAACCCGAGATGGCTGAGTTTCAAGAATTGCAAGACCAGATCAGTCAGCTTATGGCTCTCATGACCCAGCAGCAGAAGACCATGGAAGAGTCAAAGCAAGCATGGGAACATAAGTGAAACAACTCGAGGATGTAAACAAGATTAAGGACTAAGTATGACCAATTATCAAGGGAAAAGCTGAATTGAATCTTCAGAATTCATATTGGCAGCAACAGGTGGACCAGCTGATGAGGAAGCAGCAGCAGAAGGATAGGCTGAATCTAGAGAGAGATTCTTATGACTCAATGCCTGAGCTTGAGAATCTGGATGATGTAGAGAATGTCTCGAACAGGGAAGAAGGTACCAGCAGAGGAACACGAACTTTCAAGAAAGAAAAGACAAAGCTGGCATCTCCTAAACCCATCAAGACACAACGCAATAGATCAACCAGCTCCAGTTCCAGTTCTTCAGATAAGACCTCCAGTCTTCCAGATGCTGAGAGGAGGGTTAAACGTACTAAGCGTTCCTCCACTTTCAAGAGTAACAACGGTTCAAGGATGGCACCAGGAGTTTATCCTACCAGTGCTCCAGATCTTGATGAATTTGATGTGTCAAGTGGAAGATCTTTTCCTGAATATCTAGAAGCCTTTGAACGTCATTGCTCAGCCAAGTTTACTTGTGAACGGAGAGACTGGACTGGAACACTTGGAAAACATCTAACAGGAAAGTTCAGATTTGTATAATGCTTATGGGGGTTGCAGTGTGGCATATGATGAGATGAAGGCTAGATTGTTGGCATGCTACAAGAGAATGAAGAAAACCTTCACAACTGGCAAGGTGTCAGAATTCAAGAACGCGACAATGAAGCCTGGAGAGACACCAGATGTATATGCTGCAAGACTCGAGACTCTGGCTCACCAGGCCTTCCCAAATAAAGCACTCGAGACAAGCAAGGAGTTGAGGAGGAAGTTCTTGGAGACAGTTCCAGCTGGGCTGTCACAACAACTGACCCGGATCATCAATGAGAACAAGACCTTGCATAACAAGAAGGTGACTTGGTCCAACATTCAGGATTTTGTGGCCATGCATTCAAGTGATGGACCATCCCTTCCAAGGCAAGAAACCATTGAGGTTTTCCCGGTGCAGATCCCTCCAGCTCCAAAGCCTTCCAGAGTCATCCAGACACGAGACACCTAACCAGCAATATCGAAACAACCAAGGTCATGAAAAAGGACAATGGAATGGAACTCGCGTCTTCCATTCTGGAATAAAAATGGAAATCAGAAGTCCCAAGGTCAACGTCAAGGAAGGGATCGTCGAAAATCTCAAGATCGAAATCAGCAGGGAGGACAACAACATTCTCAGGAGTGAAAGAAACTCCAGTCAGTCAAGATCCCAAGAAGATACAGAGGTCAAGGTATGTCAGTGGTGTGCAAGGAAGGGACACCTTCAACAGGACTGCAGAAGATGGAAAGGAGCGTGTTTTATGTGCGGTAGTCTGGATCATATGGTTCGAGATTGCCCTCGCAATCAGCAGCAACGACAATCAAGCTCCAGGACATCACCTTCCTACCACTGTCCTTTGTGTCAAGGACCTCATCCAGGAATGTTCTGCCCTTCTAGAAGACAAGGTCAAGAAAATTCGTCTCAAGGAAACCAAAATAATGAATCTACCACACAACAATCAACAACAGTCGGGAAACTAATCAGTTCCAATGAGATCAGGGGCTCATTGGAAGCTGAAGTCCAATCTTCAAGAATGATCTTCAAGAACCCGATTATCATCATGAGATCCCAGCCAAAGATGACAGAAAACCTCTCCAGATGAATACCAACCAGACATGATTTAGCGTCTGAGGTGGGTGATGATGCCACCCCTGGACATCCAGAATTACCCAGTTCAGAACAGCAGTATCCAAAACCACTGGAAATGAACTGAATCCTCTAGCATCTTCATGGACACCTAAACCAGCACCTCGAACCCAAATACCTAGGTGTAACATTGCAGATGAGACAGTTCATGGTCCAGATATTCCAGGAGGTCATTTTCGAGGTGTCCGGTTTGCCGAACTTGAACCTGCGGAAGTGTTAACAATTGATGTTACCCTTCAAGACACTAACATCCAGGGTTAATTGACACGGAGCACAAGTTAGCTTAATTTCCAGTGAACTGGCACAACAACTTGGGATTCCAATAGATACTACAGATATTTCCACAATTCGAGGTGTAGGTCCAGATGCTTCAAGGGAAACTATGGGTTCAGTCCTACTCACAGTTTCTTTGCATGGTATTGTAATGTCCCCTTTCAAGTTTCTTATCCTTCCCACTTTGGATTTTAAATATCCCATTTTTCTAGGTTTAGATTTTCTGCGGGCCAACAAATTACAGATTAGTCTAGCACGTAGACGGGTTTCAGGGAAGAACACTGATGGTTCTACGTGGGAAATTTATCTAGGTACGAATGGAGAAGAGTGCAAAAGGATTTGTTACAAGGTTAAGTGTTGGGCTGTAGAAGGTGTGCAGGTGAATGATTGTGGACCTGTAGAAGTAAAAATTCAGTGGGAACATCAAGGAGTAGATGATGATGGTACATGTCCATGTTCAAGAAATTCGGGGAATGGTTCTATGATGGGACAGTTTCAAGCGTGCATCTTGGAGAGAAAGTGGTAGGTGTTCCAGGGATTGTAAATCTAGATTGCCCTTCCATTCTAGTCTACACTACAGGGAAACCTATTGGTAGAATCAAGGCAGGAGACATGATGGGACACATTTACACTCTAGTTGAACTCGATCCTACACCAAATCCAGAAGACACTAATGATACAGTGACACATCAAGTACATTGTGTAGGTATGGAATCAGAAAATGATGATGAATTGGTCTCATCTTTTCTGGAATGGACACCAGAACGTCTAACTTCAGAAATTGACTTACCTGAGCTGGATTCCCACCAGAAATCTCAAGTTTATAACTTGCTTAATTCCAGAAAAGCCGTTCTTAGTCGAGGAGATTCTGATGTGGGGACTGCTCAGATGACTCCACACCGTATTGAGTTATACGATGACACGCCAATATTTCAGCGACCAAGGAGATTTCCAGAACCGATTGATCAAGTCATCGATGATCAGTGTCAAGAACTTCATCAGCTAGGAATTATCGAGCCTACAACATCTCCTTGGAGTGCTCCAGTGGTACCAATTAGGAAACCAGATGGATCCATACGCTTGTGTGTGGATTACCGTAAACTGAACAAGGTAACCAAGCCTGATAGATTCCCGATGGCAAACTTGACAGACTCTGTCTACAGTCTACATGGTGTCAAGTTCTTTACCACCCTGGATTTAGTCCGGGGTTATTATCAAATGCCAATCGAGGAGAAGAGTCGAGATTATACAGCTTTCTCGACCCCTCATGGACACTGGAGATTCAAGAAACTCAGTTTTGGATTGAAGAACGCGCCTTCAGCCTTCCAGAGAGAAATGCAAGATGTGCTGAAGGGATTTTCAAGGAAGAAGGTTCTAGTGTATATTGACGACATTTAATTATGGAAAAGTCATTCGAGGCCCATCTCCAGCTAGTTGAAAAAGTCCTCAAGGTTTTAGAAGAACATGGTATCAAGATCAAGCCACCAAAGTGTAGATGGTTCCAGTCCACAGTTCCATTTCTAGGTCATATAGTCAGTTCCAGTGGATTGTCAAAATCGCCAGAGTATATGGAAGGTGAAGAACTTCCCAAAGCCCAAGAACATCAAGGAACTTCGAGAATTTCTGGGCTTAGTGAATTTCCAAAGGAAGTTCTTGCCACAGTGTTCAGCAGTTGCTAAACCCTTATCAGAACTTACAGGAAGATCAAGGAATTCAGTTATCCAGTGGACACCAGAGATGGAAGAATCCTTCGAGACACTCAAGGCAGAGATGCAAAATGAGGTAGAACTGGCTTTTCCTGATTATCAGAAACAGCAGAGAAATTGAACTTGTGGGTGGATGCATCAGCCATTGGTGCAGGTGCTGTCTTACTCAAGTTCAGGATGGTCAAGTTCGAATCATTGCTCATGCATCAATGACATTTTCTAGTCCTCAGAAGAAATATTCGGTTACAGAGCGTGAACTAGCAGCGATGCGCTGGGGAGTCAAGACCTTCAGAGCCTTCCTGTACGGAATACCATTCATTCTGAACACGGACCATCAAGCATTGTTCTATCTCCATAATATGAGATTAGTCAATGACAGGCTTGCTCGAACAGTTGAAGATCTTGCTGAGTTTGATTTTGAGCTTCGTTATGTTCCAGGCAAAGACAATCAAGCTGCAGATGCGTTATCCAGACACTTCCAGGTTGAGCATGAAGAGGGCACCACAGCAATTTCAGCAGAACTCCCCAAGGGCTTACTTGTAAGATTTAAGCCGGAGGGGGGAGGTGATTCCTTGATCGAGTGTTTGTGGTATGCTCTTGTTCATGACTTAGATCGTGAAGTTCCAGAGAGTCCAGTATTTCTTCGAAAGCAGTTGGTGGAAGAACTGCTAAGTCATCCTACAAAGTACGGAATCAAGTTGAATAGCAAGCAGAAGCAACATCTTCGACTTATGACAATTCCAGGGCAGCCAGCATCACCAGAGATCTTGAAAGTTTTCTGTGAGATGTATCAAGTGGATGTTGTATTGCACTTTGGTACTGAAAACCCTCTAATTTACCACCCTGAAGTCAAGAATCAGCGTGTAACAGAACCCTCAGAACTTCTTGATAGGGTGCATGTCCAGTGTCTAGGTGGTGTTCATTTCAATTTATTGAGTGAATCCAATAAATATGTTCAGTCTTGTCCCGTCTTCTTGACTTGTTTAAATTCTTTGTATGAGAGAGACTTGGATTCAGAACCAATAGGGCAGGTTGCTCAAGTTTGGAGATCGAGAATGGTCTAGTAGAATGTGAAGTCAATTTTCCCACCCTTGAGGTGGATATTGCTTGTCCACATTCAGGTGCCTTTAGAGCAGTTGTCCCACTTGTCAAGACGAAACCTACTGTGCTTATTGGATTCTGGAGCTGAGATCTCCCTCATATCTCGAGTAGCCTGGCGTGAAATTTTAGGAAATTGAGGATTATTCACAAGATATTCTGGTTAACATTCAAGGTGTGGCTGAAAAGCAAGTGGTAGTTTATAACTATGTACAACTTACTGTGTCACTTGGCTCTAGAGTAACTATTAATGATCACCCATTTGCTCTTGTTGAAGATCAAGCTATTCCTTGTTGTTTTCTCCTGGGTGCGAATTTCTTGTCTGCCGCCGGGATTGACCTGGATTTGTCCACTGACAGAGTCATGAAGGAGGGTGAGATTCTCGCTACTTTTCTGGCAGAGTTGGAGGAACCCTCCAGTCATCAAGAACCGCTGGTAGTTGGAAATTTGCGTCCATGTTCATTTCTAGATGAAGTTAACCTTGAGGTTCTTCAAAAAAGTGATCGTGTGTTGAGACAACTTAAGTCCTATCTAGATAAGGGTTGTTTTGGGTATTGTCCTAAAGCTCTAGTGAGATATCGTCGTTATCTTAAAGATATCTACTTTGAGAATGGTCTTCTAGTTAAGTACGAAACCAGAAATGTTTCCCCAAGTTCTAGTACCTTTTAATTTCCTGATTGAGCTGGCCATTACTATCCATCTAGAATGGCACACATAGGCCGAAACAAGGTCTTAGATGTTTTGTCTGGGGAAGTGTTTCATCCTCAGTTATATCAAGTTGTGCAAGAGGTGGTCACATCTTGTTCCCAGTGCCAGCTCAATAAGGTTTCCAGCCAGATCAGGGCTCCACCTACCCTGAAGATCGTGACCCAGGCACCATTTGAGTTGGTGGCTGTGGATCTAGTATTGTTCCCCAGAACACCTCGGGGGAATCTAGGATGTTTGATGGTGGTGGACCACTACTCCAAGTGGGTAGTGGCTGTTCCATTTCCCAACAAGACTTCCAGTACCATTGCCCGTCTTTTCGAGTTTCGAGTGTTGCCCACTCTTTTGCGCCGGCCTTGTCGGTTGTTAACTGATAATGGTCCAGAATTTAGGGGTCAGGAGTTCGAGCAGATGTTATCTCGATACGGGATCACTCACGTTTTCACGACCCCAAACCATCCAGAGAGCAATGGTGCAGTCGAGAGGGTCAACCGTACCATTGGTGAGCTTCTACGGAATCTTGTTCAAGATTCTAGCTCGTGGGATTTGAATCTCCAAAGGCCATTATGACCTACAATGGTACGATTCATTCTGAGTTGACTATGTCTCCAGCCCAGTTCTTGTTATCATCCGCTCATCCAGATCCTATTCCAGTTTCTATTCCCACTCCAGTTCAAGAACAGTGGTATCCAGGACATCCTGGTTTTTGTCCCTTTACCAAGGGGCAACTTGTCATTCGAAAGGTTGTTCCAAAAGGTAATCTAGTTTCTAACAAGTTTCTGCCCAAGTACTGTGGGCCGTTTCAAGTTGATCGAGCAGCGGAGAATGGTGTGACCTACGTCATTTCACCAGCTTATCCAGATCTGCAACCACACTTATCCATGAGTCGAGTTCATCATTCTCAGTTGAGGAGCTGGAAGGAGGCTCCCAATTTCTTGAAGAATCATCCTAGTTATTCCAGGTTAGTTCAGGTTCCATGGGCTAGCATAGAGGAGGAGGATGAGAGTTTTCTAGGGTTTGAAACCCCTAATGTTCCAGTTTGTTCACAAGGCTTTTCTTGTTTGTGGGACAGTTCATCAGAAGATGAGACTGATCTCTTTGATTCTAGTAGTGATTCGAGCGAGTTTCTAGGATTTCCAGATCAGAATAGGGTCAATTCTAGACCATGGCTTGCTGATCTGAGTAAAAGTTCAAGTTCTTCAGATTCCTCTGAATGCTCTTCAAGTTCTTTTGAACTTGACTTTTCTGGATTCCCGGATGAGGTGCCATCCAAAGTGAATCCTCCAGGTATCCTGTCTGGTTCACCCAAACCTCTGTCTAGGCCTCATTCTCAACCAAAACATGTCACTTTTGGAAAGGGTCAAGACTACCTTGGTAGTGATTCTGAGAAGGAAGCTTGTTCCCCAGTGGAGGAAATCAAGGATCTGTCTCCTATTCCTCATAGTGCTCCTTCAAGTGCTGTCAGTTACGGTGTGATGGATCCTGAGGAACTTCCTGGGAGTCTAGATCCAGAAGGTAGTGGTTCAATAGATCCAAGACAGAGTTCTCCATGTCCGAATGAACCTTAACCGAATAGTGATTCTCCAGAACTCTCTTCCTTGGTGGAAGCTCTGGAGAACACTTTAGAACATGTGCAGGATGATGAGGAGCAGATTTACCAGCTGTTAGACCAGCAATTAGTTTCTCGAGAGCGGCAATTTAGCCCAGTAACTGGTTCAAGGACTCCCAATAGATTAAGTTTATCCCCAGTCAAAGATATCTGTTCAGAAGCTAGGGCTTTATTACAAGTTAACAGTGAACTAGCTCATGAATGACTCCAGTCTGTTAGGAGGGGGTTGGGAGTAATTCAAGAGTTGGCTGGTGATTCTCCTCCATGAACTCATTCCAGAAGTCCTGTAATGGAGTTACCATTAGTACCCTCTAGGCCTCTGGAATATGTTCATGATTAATTTAATTAACAATCAAGTGATTTTTTAGACCCTGTCTAATTATGTATATATGTATATAGGATTATGTATTGTATTTAAGTTGATGGTACTATGATTCTATTTTTGATGTTAAAATAAGTATTTCTAGGTTTAATGTAATGGTGTATCTAGTTTTTTGTAACGGCTTTACGGAGCCTTGGTTAAGATATATATAAAAATAGGTATATCTTGCTGTACCATGATGTATAGGTAGGGCCTAGCTAGTAAAGCCATGGAGGAAGCTAGTGTAAATTTTCTAGTTCTAGAACAAAGTGACTGCACATAGTGATAATGAATACCATACCTTCAGCTTGGTTAAGTGCTATAATTTTTGGTTTGCTTGCCTGCCTGACTTGTGCACATGCCCTCACTTGTCACCCACTTTGTAACTGCTTGATTATCATGCATACAGCTTCCAGTGCATGAACCTGTCCTTACCTGCCTCCAGTCACCCCCCAATCACGCTTTCCTACTTCATGGGAGGTGTTTTCAGGGAGGGAGCCATTATTGGCTCTTCCACTCTTCAAGAATCGGCCTGAGGGGGGGGTCTTCCAGGCCTTGCTCCAGTATGCACCACCATTCTTGTCTATATGAGGGGGTTCTGGAGGACTGCTCATCAAGAGGGGCATGGCCAGCCCAAGCAGTTACCTCTGGCCTGGAGCAAGCAGACCCCACCTTTGGTAGGGATGTCTACCAATCAGGAGGTATGAATGGGTGGACCAGGGCCAGGGGTACATTGATAGTGATGGGCTAGTGAGGATATTAATCAAGGACAATAGTCATGCAGGTGGCTTCAGTTTCAAGCAAGGAGGATTGTGTATAGCCTCTTAGGGAAAGGACCTCATAAAAGAGTGCTAAAAAGTGAATGGATCCAGCACTAATTGTGTAAATTTATATTGTAACTAGGTAGGGTTTTGAAGGTGATAGTACCTTCTTATTATTGATTCATGTATACATATATAATTGTCTAGTGTTTAGTAGCCATGGAGAAAGGAAAACTTGGAGCTTGGTGTCAGGATGGGGAGGTGGCAATTCCTTGAAAGACTGGATGTGGGAGAGGGCTTCGCTGCACTCACTTTTTGAGTGGTGGTACCCACCGCTTGGAGGGGGGAGTGTAGTGGGGTCGTCTTCACTAACCTCTTGTTTTCTTCTTGTTTCAGGATAACCCACACTGTAACCCCCATGTTAACGGAGTTAGTCTTGCTTAATGTCAGAAAATTTTGCCTTCAATGTTACACACATTTTATAAAGTCACAGTTGGCTTCCGCTTGTGGAAGTTCTAGCTTGCCAACTCAATTTGTTAAGAAAAAGTCAAGATAAAACAAAGTGCCTTGTGATAATGGACATTGCCTGTGCATAACGGTGTGCAGGCTAAGGTATTGCTAGGACCAATAGTTTCAGGTTTTGCTTCTCCATGGCCTAACTATAATAGATAGGTGTGATTGGATTGACCTCAAGTCTAGGTTAAGGATGTTAGGTCCAGTGAGGTCGATTGTGTTGTCTAATTGTACCATTCTAGCATAGGTTAAGTTTTTTTATCTTTTTCTAGAAATTCTATTTTTGTTGTCCAGTATTTTTGTCATTGTAATTGTAAGCACCTTTGTATAGAATACCCTTTCAGGGTTTTTGGATTTTCCAGTTCTTGATCTTAAGCCATGTTTAGACTCAAGTTCATAACTCATGCTAGCTCTTGTAAATAATTCAAGTTGATTGCTAATAAACCCTTAGAACTCTACCAACTAATATTTTTTTTTCAGCCTTTGTCCTTATAGACTGGGGTTGTCACTTTCAAGGATTTACAATTCAGAGGGTAATATCTGTTTTTCTCATCCAGCCACCTTTGGTTTACTTCACAATCAGTCTGCTAAAATCTTGCTTGCTTGTTGTGTATGCCCATATTTGGTTGAAGTCTTCAAGTATTGGCAGGTGTACATTGCACACACCTTTCCTGAAGCCAGGGCTTTCCAGGTTCTCAAGTGGACCCGACTCAGACACAGTGTTAATCTTTGGAATAGCTAGCGGGTCGAGTCCATTTCTTGGTTCAGCCATGTGGGAGTCTCGTTTGCCCCTCAGTGACAGTCAGTGGAGGTGAGAAAAATTTCACCGCCTGGGACCTTCTCGTTTCCCGTCATCAAGAAGTAGCCAAGTTACAGTATTCTAGTTAAGTTCATCGTTCTCCCCGCAACAGTGTAATTGATAACAAGAACAAAAGAAAAATAAAACATTATGCCAATGAGTTAACAAATATAACGCTAGAAATATCACATGGAACAAAATTTCAAAGCTCTACTAGATCTATATAAAAGCAAGACACCAAAATAAGAAACTAGGCCCTAGTATTCAAAAACATGCTCTTTTCATTGGTTTTTGTTAGTGTGGAGCGAGTTGTCCCACATGATCATTTTGAGCTTTCAAAATTGGACATTTTTGCCACATTTTTAATTTTAGCCATTTTTGAAGCTTTATATCTCAGCAACTATAGCAGGTAGGAAGATATGGATTGAAACATTTTGTAGCATTTGGGCAGTACTTTCTTGGTCTCTAATAAGAGCTCACAGAGTCAAGTAGATCCAGAGCTATAAATTTTTTAAAAATGGCTTCCCAGAAATCAAAATGCAATTTGAAGCCTAATTTGGGGATATTTTGTGGAAAATCTATACTTCCTGGAGCTCTAGTAATGTGATTTTTGAAATCATCAGTAGATTTTGACCCTATGAGCAAATTTTCAGAGCAGAAGGATTTGTTACTGTAGAATGCTGACCAGCTAAAAATGGAAAAAATAATTCAGCACTCAACATGATAGACAAAATAGCCCCTGCTCTTGGAGCCCTAGTGAGAGAACCACAAGAGATATGGAGCTAAAACTCTGCAGAACTTACTTTAAGGTCTAAAGGAATATGTGAGCAAAGTTAGAACAAAATCTGAGATGGTGAAGTGGGGCACTTTTTCAAAATTGGTCCACTTGACATGGAATGACCCAGGTCAAAGTGGGAACTTCTCTGTTTGCCACTGCCATACAGGAGGAGGGTGTCCCTCAGGGCAGCATATTGAGTGTCACCTTTGTTCTAGCAATAAATTACATTGTATCATCCTTGCCTGTGGGTGTGTCCAACTCCATGTTTGTGGATGACCTGACTATCTGGTTTGCTGCTTCACAAATGTTGGTGGCAGAGTGGCAAATGCAGATAGCCATTGACTGCATCTCACTGTGGGTGAACAAGCACAGTTTCCAGTTTTCCCAGTCTAAGACAGTTGCTATGCACCTTTGTCACATTCGTGGTGTACATCTGGACCCTGACACCTCTCTGTATGGTAGCAGAATTTCTTGTGTTGAGGAAGCGTGCTTCCTTGGGCTAAGTTTTAACAAGGGTATCTGGGCTCCCTACCTCTGGTCTCTCAAGGCTTCCTGCATGAGATCCTTAAATCTCTTAAAGGTCCTGGTGCACACCACCTTGGGTGCTGACAGGGCGATTCTTTTACAGCTACACACTGCCTTAGTTTTATCAAAATTAGAGTATGGGGCTGAGATGTGTACACCTCAGTGACCCTGGCCTGATTTCAAATTTTAGATGCTGTGCATCATGCTGGCATTTGTCTGGCCACAGGTGCTTTTCACTCCTCTCCCACCCCTAGCCTCCTTGTGGATGCTGGGGAGCTGTCCCTGGACCTTCGACACCAGTCTTTGATAGCCAGATGTTTCTACTGAATGCAGCAACTGCCTGAGTCACCCAATTATTTTAATATTTTTAATGAACGTTTTAATGGTTTTCATGAAGCCCATCCCAAGTCTCCTGACCCTTTGGTTTTAAGGTGAGATTGGTGGTGGCTGACCTCTCCCTCCCACGAGTCCCAGTCCATCCTGTGACACCACCAAAACTTGCACCTTGGGTACTGCCTGAGGTGAGGTTCTGTCAGCATTTTATTGGTGCTGGAGGACTGTGCTGACCTTATTTTAAAGAATATGTTTTTAGAGCACACTTCCCACCACATGGACTCAGTGCCTGTTTTTACTGATGGCTCCAAATCTGATGCTGATGTTCGGTTTGGGGTCATCTTTCCTGAATTTAGCCACTGGGGCAGTCTCCGTGCCTCAGTATCTGTTTTTACTGCTGAGTTATCAGCCATTCTTTTAGCCCTGAAGAATATATTTAATTGTGGTGGGAGGCATTTTACTACTTTTAGTGACTCCAGAGGAGCCCGTTTGGCTCTTGAGTCTTTTACTAGTCAGCACCCCCATTGTTTGATATTTTAGAGTGGCTGATTTTAATTGGGCATTGTGGCCATGTGGTCAATTTCTGCTAGGTCCCTGCACACATTGGTGTGCAGGGTAACAAACAGGCAGATGAGGTAACTAAGGTGGCTGCATCTTGCCCTGCACCTGTTTGCTGGTCCCTCCCATACCATGATCTGTTCCTGGTATCATATACTCCACACCTCCTCCTGGCAGAGGAGGTGGGAGAACACTGCCCTGAATAAGATGCTGGAGACCATTGATCTCGTTGGGCCATGGATGTATCCCAGGATGCCCAGGAGATGGGAGACAGCCCTGGTGCATCTCCGCATTGGCCACTCATGCCTGACTCACAGCTACCTGATGGCTGGGGAAGTAAGGCTGGAGTGTGAGTGTGGCACTCCCCTCAGCATCTGGCACTTGCTCCTTCAGTGCCCCACTCTCGGTGCCCTCAGGAGGAAGCATCTTTCTCATTGCAGGGGGGGAGGGAGGTGATTACCTCCCCCCAGATAATTCACTGGTCGACAAAATCGAACTTTTTATTTGTCACATGAACAAAAATGGGTGGATCTTATAGGTTTTTTACCACTGAGTTCAAAAATGGCCTCAAAATTTTTCTATCACCCACCAATATTGAGTGAATCGAAAATGAAATTTGGACTAATTTATACGCGTAATAGCAATATCAAAGTAGAAAATGCCTACTGAATTCACCTAAAATGTGGCTACTGATGATTTAAGCTTGTATTTCGCCTCTGGGCCATCCCTTGACAATGTCCAGCAGTAGTCATCCAACATGCTGGGGCTCCACTTGCCCTGATATTACTTCTCCATTGTGGATATTTGTTGATGAAAGTGTTCCCCATTCTCTTCACTAACATTGCCTAAGTTTGTTGGGAAGAAGTCGAGATGTGAGTCACGAAAATGAATTTTCAATGACATGTTGCACCCCACGTCTTTGTTGGCCTTGAGAAGTTCTTCAACAAGTGACTTAATTTTTGGCCTTGAAGTTTCTGAGGAAATTTGTGTTCACTGCTTTAAATGCTCTCCAAGCTGCTCCTTCAACTTCACTTAGTTTCATCAAATGCACTGTCTCTCATGATTTCTCTAATTTGCGGGACCACAAATATCCCTTCTTTGATTTTGACCTCGCTGATCCTCGGAAATTTCTGTTTCAAGTAGAGACCCCCCCCTGCCATTTTGATCCATAGCCTTAACAAAATTTCCCATTAAACCAAGTTTAATATGTAGTGGTGGCAAATAACTTTTTTGGATTAAGAAGAGGTGAACTGGTGAGATTTTTATGCCCTAGAATCAACGCTTGTCGAAGTGGCCATTGTTTCTTTGAGTAATGGTTTTCCTGTGCTCTGCTGTCCCATTCACAGAGCAAACAACAGAATTTCGTATAACCTAGTTGTAAACCAAGAAGAAATGCAATCACTTTCAAGTCTTCCACAGATATGCCAAGAGTATTTATCATATTGGATATGTTTCACAAGCAGGTGCATATTGTCGTATGATTCCTTCATATGTATGGCATGTGCTAATGGAACTGAAGGGTATTTATCTCCATTATGGAGTAATACAGTTTTTAAACTCAGCTTCAAGGAATCAATAAATTGGCGCCATTCGTTTTGATCATGTTGTTGGCCAAGGGTTTTCATGAGAGGGTAGAAAGTTTCTTTGATGCTTGCAGTAAAAAGATATCTTAGTGCCTTTTCTTGAAGATTCCAACTTTTCAACCTGGAAGCCGAAAGTTCGGATTGATCTTTTGACAATTTCAGATCACAGACAAGCTCACTCAGGTCTGCTTGAGATATTAAGTGAGGCTTTGTCGATGAACAAGATGGTTCAAACATTGGATCAACATCGTCCATCAGTAAACCATGCTGAGCTTCGTCATTACCATTGTACATCAATTTCATTTTTATCATCTAAACTCCACGTTTCCGGTGGCCTTGGTACTGGCAAATGTTTATCATGTAAAACAGGCCTTATGGCTGATGGTAAATTTGGGTATTGTACCATACGTTTAGATTTTGCAGTAATGCCTAGTATATTTGTTAAGCAGAAATAACAATCCGTTAAATGGTCTTTTGGCTCTCTCCATATCATCAGAACAGCAAACAGCATTTGATGAGACCCATTTAGCCAGCCTGTCAGAAGTCTTAAACATGTAATACAGCATATATGAGGTGCCCACGTCTTGTTCTGATCCCCTACCTTGCAACCAAAATAAAGTTTGTATGCTTTTTTGATGAGAGGGGTGAAATTTTGCCTTTAAAATTTAAGTGTTAACTCTCTGCACACATAAGAGAAACAGTTTAGATGATTGACACACTTGCGTGGCATTCTGTCAGGAAACAATATGAATGCACTGACACAAAAAATGATTAAGGAAAATCACGAATAAAATGCATGATGTTCACTGAGTGAAATCAAATGAGCAACTGACAAATGAAAGTCAACAGTGATGTGTAGCAACTTATAGGAAGAGGAAGGGGCAGACCCCACCCCCTTCCTATTCTCACTCAAATCCTAAGTAATGTAAATTCGTGTGTCACTAAAACTGCAGGTGATAGAAAAATTCTGTTTTCATTTTCGTAATCAACATAAAAAATTACACACAGTTCAAGTAAAAATATCTCTGTGACAAAAACTTTGTTGACCAGTGATATAATTGGACCTGATGTGGCTTTCCCCTGGAGTGGGATTTTTTATTTTATTATTTTATTGAGGAAGCTGGCCGCCTCAAATTTTTATGATTCAATTTAGCTGTGTTTTTTTTTTTTTTTTTTTTTTTTTTTTTTTTTAATACCTAAATTTCAGTGTTTTATTTATTTACTTTTGACTGTGACATTTGGTGTTAAATGATCCAGCTGTCACGATGCCAGGTTTAATTTTAACAATAAATAATAATAATAATAGTACCTACACTTGAGGAACTGACATATGAGGGTAGGTTAAAGAAGATTAATTTGCCCACCTGACTCAACATAAGAAATTTTTTTTTCTGTAATAGGATTGTAAATAACTGGAACAATCTGCTCTCGTGTGTCATAAACTCAAATATAGTGAGATATTTGAGAAAAATTTGGACCAAGCATGGGAAAATCAGGAGCAAAGGTATGATTATAGAGCAAAAATTCAAAGTGTAAAAGCAGCCTCAACCACTGACACACCTGACACATCATTGCAGATCAGGAGCTGGAGACACAGGCCTAAGGCCTTTTCCAGAAGGACATCTATAAGCATGATAGGATGTTTGAAAAAGAAAATAGATATTGTTGGTATTTTTAATAATTATTTTAGCTCTGTTTTACTGAAGAAAATTTAAATAACTTTGATTTTATTTCTTTAGATCCTGTAAATTCAGGCATTCTTGATCATATTCATATAAGGAAGGATGATGTTATGCAGGGGATTCATACAGTGAAGGAAATAAAGCTGCTGGACCTGATAATACAGTCTGACCCTGTAAATCTGGGATATAATAGAGCATGGTGACCAGGTCTGGATTCATGTATTAACAAAATGGGCTTCCATAATTTATGATTTATAAAGGAAGACCATGATTTTGACCCAAATTTTCCCTGAAAACATTGAAATACTGTACTGTATACTGTACCTGAAAAAAATTAAATAGACATGACAACAAAATATAATATTAATATACTATATAAAACTAACCTTTTTGAATGCCCCTGAGGCTGGGCATTTCTCCTCTTTTAAATTTTTAAAAAATTTTTGTACATATTTCCCTAGTCTGGAAACCAATCCTGGAATAGCGAGTGCCCAGATTATAGAATCCTGGATTTGTGAGGTCAGACTGTATATTTGCTAGGATTCTCAGAGAAGGGGAGGAAAGCTTATTTGAGGCACTAACACACTTGTTTGCTAGGTCTATTAATTATGCAGAAGTCCCAGATAAATGGAAAAAAGCAAATGTTAGTACCCATTTACAAAAAGGGTAGTAAGAAGGAGGTAGGAAATTATAGGCCTGTTAGTTTAACATCATTGGTAAAAAATAATAGAAAGAATTATAAATAATAATAATAAAGATCATTTGGAAAATTTTAGTCTTATTTCAAGTTCACAACATGGATTTAGATCAGGAAGGTCTTGTTCGACTAATCTCTTAGATTTTTTTAGAGTTTGTAACTGATCAGGTATGGTACATAATGCAAATGATGTACCATAAAATGGGGTGAATAGGAATGGTGGAGTGAATAGGAACAAACAATACAGAAAAAGTTTTATCTGCTTATTGCACAAAATACAGAAAATGCTTGGCAAAGATCTTTTATGTATACATTCAGTAGGTTACTAGGTTTCATTTAATATATAGTTTGTTCTTTTAACAGTTTTATTTAAATGCTATAATTTTTTATTTATTTATTTGTAAAAAATAACACAATTCTACATGGAAATCAAAATGCCCCCTATAAAAAGAAAAATAAAACATTATATTATCAAGGTGACATATACAATTGAACATAGGCCTATTAACATTTAATATCTAAAATATTATTGAATATGCTGCAATAGAAAGTTCAAAAAATTTTTTTTACAATATATAGCCTACGTGACCAATCATTTTGGGGTGAATAGGAACATTCATATAAAAGGAATTCAGATATAATTTTGTTAATCTGTGTTAACTAATTATTGTCTGCTATATTTATGCTTGCTATGCAATTGATTTAGTAGTAATATCTATATAATTTTAACTTTTTTATTTTTAGAAAAGAATATTAATCATGCCTAGAACTTATAAACCAGATCTGCATGGTGTAAAATGTGCAAAACATGATCCAGAATCAATGAAGAAAGCTATTAATGTATAGATGGTGGTCTCAGTTTTCATAAAGCAACTGAAAAATATAATATTCCACACACTGTTCTATATAGACAGACAAAGAATCGTGAAACAAAATCTATTGGTGGTCAAACTGTTTTGGGAAAAGACACCGAAGAAGCATTTGTTCAAAAGCTAATCCTAATAGCTGACTGGGGTTGTCCATTGGACCTGTTTTATGTTGATGTATGTTGAAAAGAATGTTATTTTTTTTTTAAATAGCCACACTGTTCCACATAAAAAAGTGTTTAAAGCTATGTTTATGAAGTATTTTTATGTTGATGTATGTTGAATGTTATTCTTTTTTAAAACAGCCACACTGTTCCTTTTCACCCCTTAGAAGGGGTGAAAAGGAATAGAACTGATAATTCTATGAGTGTTCCTATTCACCCCACTTAATGGGGTGAATAGGAAGTCTTTAAATTAAAAAAAAAATAACTAAAATAAAATCTTGCTTTTTTGTTTACATCAACTCCTAAGATCCATATGACAAACCTGAGCAAAAAAATTAAGAAAAAATCTATTTTCTATGCCATATTTTTAAAAAAACCTAAAAAATTGTTCCTGTTCACCTTATTTTATGGTAGATATTATTTATTTGGATTTTAGTAAGGCATTTGACAAGGTTCCACATAGGAGACTTTTATATAAATTAAGAGCTCATGGTATATTTGGGTGGGTTAGAAAAATGGTTAGAAGACAGAGAACAGGGTAATTCTAAATGGTCATGAATCTGGGTGGCAGAAAGTGAAAAGTAGGGTACCACAGGGATCAGTTTTGGGTCTATTACTCTTTATTTTATCTCTCAATGACTTAGAGAAAGGAGTAGGTTATAAAATTTCTAAATTTGCAGATGATGCAAAAGTAGTTCCCCCAGTTACAAATATAGAAAATTCACATAAACTGCAAAAGGATCTTGATAGATTAGTTGCTTGAGCTAGTAAATGGCAGCTGGAATTCAGTGTTCAAAAATGAAAAGTCACGTATTTTGGTAGAAATGATGAAAACTTTAGTGATGAGATGCAAGGGAACTGGTTAGGGGATGTTAGACAGGAAGATGATCTTGGCATTATAGTTTGTCATGATCTAAAATTTTCTAAGCAGTGTTTAGAGGCTAGAAATAAAGCAAATAAAATGTTAGGCATTATTAAGAGGAATGTTAGTTACAAGAGTAAGGAAGTGATCTGTAAATTATATAATTCTTATGTTAGGGCTTGCTTAGAATACTGCATTCAAGCCTGGTCCCCTCACCTTAGACATGATATTGATATGCTTGAAGGTCTGCAATGCAGGGTAACACCAAGCTTATCCCTAACCAGAGAAGACTTGAATACAAGGAAAGATTAAAGGAACTTGGTATGTTTAGTTTTGAGAGATGTTATATGAGGGGAGTTGTGATACAGATGTTCAAAATGTTTTCAGGTTTGGACAATTTAGATGTACATAACTTTTTCTCATAAGATGCTGATGGGGTAACTCTAGTGGTGGGATTCAGCCAGTTTGCACCAGTTTGTGCGAACCAGTTCCTAAAATTTCCTGAGTTCACTGAACTGGTCCTTAACCCACCATAATCATGAGATTCCAACCACTATACAAAAGGCTAAAAATATCTTTAATACTGTTGCTGTTAGTTCTGCGGAGGCAGAGAGAGGGTTTTCAACTATGAAAATTATATATTCAGATGAAAGAAGCCATCTTACAGTTCAAAATGTGGCAAATTTGATGGCGATTAATTTGATTGGCCTTCCATTTGATTCCTGGGACCCCACTCCATCAGTTCAAACGTGGCTGAGAAATAACCACACAGCCGATGACAATAGGATTAAAACAGGAAGAAATAAAGACTACAGTGATAATCAAGTGGCAATTTGGAAATATTTAAAAGGAAATTAAATAAAGAATTTCAATGAAAACATATTTTTAGTTTTCATTTCTGACACGGAAGGGAGAGGAGAAGGGGGAAAGGGGAGGGGAGGATGAACTGGTTCTTAAAATTTTTGAATCCCACCACTGGATAACTCGTGGACATAATAAGAAAATTAAAAAACAGACTTGTAGACTTTATCTATGAAAATACTTTTTCAGTCATAGAGTAGTGGATTTTTGGAATGACTTGCCATATGATGTGGTAAACAGTAGCTCTTTAGTTAATTTTAAGAAAAAATTGCACACTTTCATGAATGAGAGAGAGAGTTTGTAGGTTGTATATAGTGTATATTCTTAGATTAAGTTATGTAGGTTACTTTGGTGGTAGTAAATAGTTGTATCTTAATTAGCTGACTTGAGATTGACATTTTGCAAGATTTTATTATTATTATTATTATTATTATTATTATTATTATTATTATTATTATTATTATTAAAATGTAGCTCATGACTTGGATTACCTCAATAGGCCCCAGTGGCTTCATTTTTTCCAAATGAAATGTAATGTATAATGTCAAGATCTTTTTCCTGTCTAACATCCTCTAGCCAGTTCCCTTGCATCACATAACTAAAGTTTTCATTATTTCTACCAAAATACATAACTTTTCATTTTTGAACACTGAATTCCATCTGCCATTTACTAGCCCAAGCAACTAATCTATCAAGCTCCTTTTGCAGTTTATAAGAATTTTCTCTATTTGTAACTTGGGGAACTACTTTTGTATCATTTTTGTAGTAGTTTTATGAAAGTAGAGAGACAGAGTTCATAATAGCTTAGTAATATGTTACTAACCTAGGTTATGTTGTTAGATTAGTAATTATGGACTCTGTCTCTAAACTGTGTTGGGAATCTGGAATTTTATCCAAAATCTGTGCAGGTTTATAAAATAAAAATAATTAGATCCATACCTTCCTGTGACATGAATCATAAATCAGTGTTTGTGTTTTAATGTTGGTTTTAAATAATCATGTGTGATCCATGTTATTACAGTGAACTGAGGCTGAGGCAAATGTTTTATAAAAGTTAAAATATTCCCAAGGTTAAAATGTCTTCTCCAAAGTCATCTCCATCTTTGGATGATGAAAATGATTTATATGATAATGAAGAGTCAAATGAAAACTACTATGATGATTTCAGAGAACCCTATGGAAATGCACCAAAAGCATACAGTGATGAAGGTAAGAATGAGGTAATTTATTTCTTTGTAGATCTTTTTTGACTACTTTGAAATAACTTGTTATTGGTGTTTGTAATCTGTCATACATTATAGGCCTTGACTATAATAAAGAGGGTAGACTAATCTCATTGTTTGCATTTGATGAGAGTTGTTAAATGGTTAAGCAAAAATTAAAAGATTAGCTACACTTGTTTCAGGTTTTGGGTTCTAACACAATCCACTTTTACTAACTAAAGGTAGCCTATATTAAATATCTCTTCAGCCACTTTAGATTTTGCATTTTCTGAAAGATTGGTCTGCGTAATTTGTCATTAGTAAGCAAATCAGATTTTGAGATTTTATTTTTTAAGCATTTTTTTATGAGTAAAATCTTCTGAGTTATTGATGTATGATCCTAATTTTTACATTTAATGAAAATAATACTGATGTGGAATGCCTGCTCCAATTTTAAAGAAAATGAGTGATTCATATTTTGCTGTTCAACCTTTATTTGATTGTGTGTACATGTGGACTTAGTCTGTGATTACATTTTTCAATTTAGAACACACTTCATTATTGGACTGCTGAAGATTAGAATAATGTAGAACTATTGTAGCTATTAAAAAGATAATGATATACCCTTTTAATTTTCATATTTATTTAAACTTTTTGATGTAGAAATGATAATTAAAATATTTAAAATTGTGAGCTAGTAGTTGACCTAAAATTTGGCTTTTAATTGAGCATTTGAATATTGATTTGGGATTTGCTGATGGGAAGGTTGTAGGGTAGTGATGGTGAACCTTTTTATCCAAGTGTGCCAAAATTCGTGTTTTTTAAATAATGATATTGTTGGCGTGTCACTTGCATACATGCATTTTAAATTTAACTACAAAATCATAGATAGCTGACTTATTAATCGAAAGTACTAGGGCATAGATGATTTATTGCAGTTTTTCATCAGAATACCAAACATTTTCAACATCCATCACGTGTCACCTGAAACCCTGTGGCGTGTCATAGGTTCGCCATCACTGTTGTAGGGTGAGTCCAAGCAAAGACTGTAATTTCTGACCACCCATGGTGGGCAGTGGTTCAGATTCCATGTTAAGCTGTAGGTCTAAGTAGCACTGTGACCTCCCCCCCCTCTTATGAAATAAACATCACCCTTGTCTTTTTGTTTATATTTTTATTAAATATTGGTTAAAAGTAATTTTATTTAAAATATAAACCCAAAAGTGATTAAATAATGTAAAAACAAACTTCTTTTTACATATTTTTGGATCATATTAACTCGGACCTACTGTGAATATACACAGTGTCCAAGTAATACAGGTATACCCCGCTTAGCGCTCAGGATGCATTCCTGAAAAAGTGAATGCTGAGTGAGTTGGCACTAAATGGGGTTGTTATACTACTGTATTATATACATTGAGATGTTTCCCCCAACAGTGCTATTTTTCAGGTATGGGGCTACATCAGGGTATTGGTAATAGTGCTAATAATAATAAACCTGTAATTTATACATAAAAATAATAATTATTTATTATTAGCATCAAAAATATTAACAAAAAACATAAAATAACGCTCACTAGTGCATTCTCTTGAGCTTGCATAATGTTGACTCCCAACTGCTGTCACACCTACTACACTCCTACTCTTACATGGCAGTGGTGGAAGGCAAGGTGAGACAAGTTACTCATGGGAGCTGGATCATCAGGATTCCTTGAAGATGGACTGGCTTTGGTTCTTCCTTCTATAAAGATTAGGATTTCTTCTTGAAGAAGGCCTCAAATGTTAACTGCATTACCTTCTTTTTCTTCTTATGAAGGATTTCTTGATAGCAGGAGAGGGCATGAAGGACAGTCCTCTTCACAGCACTGCTGCACTTCCAATCCAGATCATGCTCCGAAAAAAAATTCAATCCCTTCATGATCTTAGCTTAATCCCTCGGACAGAATCTTGCTAGTGAGATTTCTCTCAGGTGGAGCCTCTTCTGCAGCTCAGTGTTGCTCCAGCACCAAATTAATTTAGTTGCAGTTAACAATGTAGTGGATTGAGCAGAGGCTTTAATTTTGGTGGCATGCTTAATAATTGTCTTATTGTGGATGTTGCTAGCCTTTACCCACCTCAACATTTGCAATTTTAAGTTTAATGAGATACTTTTTCTCAACACTTTGACCACATTTTGAGCACTACCACTGGAAGACCTTTTTCCAGACATTGACACTAAAATGATCACATCACTTGAAATTTAAGGCACAAAAAATATTTACCCAGGCAGTGTAAACAATGGCAGGCAGATGCTGGAAGATTGGAGGAGGTAAATGCTGATTGGTTGAGAGCAATGTAAACAATAATGGCATCTGCTGCATTGATAAGTCTTGCACTGCATTTATGATCATAATATTTGAAGCACTTTGTGTGACAGTGCCTAAGGCAAAGTTACATTACAGGTTATGGACAAGGAATGTAGCTGATGTAGGAATCAAGCAGTGTTGTGAGAGATGCTAAGCTGTTATGTACTGCTGTAATATATACACTAGGCTGGTTGAAATTTTATATGGAAAAGGTACATATTGTGGGGGGTTTGAATGGAACACAGGAACCCCCCTCATAAATTATTTATGCTGTTTAAAGCCCCCTACCCCTGGCACAATTTTTCACTTTTTTACCTATATTGAAGAATATTCCATTTATATGAGATGTACTCTACATTCAGGTTTTTTGACATAAATCTTTATTAATGTATAATATTTTATTTAATAATGTACAGTATTAGGAAAATAATTAAGTACAACAATATACAGTAAACTTCCGAAATAACAGCACTCAAAATAATGGAATACTCGAGATAATGGCACTTTTGTGCATGACTTTGTTTACATCCGGTGCCATTTTGAAAGTGAACTCTGTACTGACAACACGTGGAACGCTCAGTGCTACATTTATAACGTTAAATTATAAGTGAATACACCCCCTCTCGCAATGTCTCCGAAAATCTTGAAGAAATCAATTGAAGAAAATGCACCCTCTACAGATGAAGCACTCGTGGTGGAGAATTTAGAATAGTTTTTTTCAATTTTAAAATGTTCTTTTTGCTTTATTTACATACTGTGTATTTACCAGTTAATAAAGTAGTATTCATTATCTCTCTATTTCTTATTTATCCCCCTTTATTTATGCATTAAATACATTTAAAAAAAACTTCTGAGACAACCGAAAATTCGCAATAACGGCACCCTCAAATCCCCGAGGGTGCTGTTATTTGGGAAGTTTACTGTATTCAGAAGAAAAAATTAGAGGCATAATAAATGTGCTAAAATTCAATTCACCTTTTCATTGTTCCTTATCACATCAAAAGGGAAGAAATTTTCAATATCATTAGGAAATTTTATTTCATATGTTTCTTACTCATTCCATTGGGCCTTCCATTCAAACTTGCGCAGTTTTTGCCTTGATTGTAATGGGTTTAAGATTAACTTTTGATGGTTGTCATATCCTATTCTTTCCTGACATGCCTTTGTTACTGGGTTCACTGCCCTTTCCACACTTTGACTGTGGCATGGAAAAGAAGCTATCTCCAGTGGCTTACATCGAGCCTGTAGTAGCTCATCATTGCTAAAATTGTTTAGCAGCAGTGGAGGAGTAATGATCTCTCTCTGCCAATTGATCATCTCGGTGTAGTCAGTAGATTGGAAATTGAGGGTTTGAGGCAACTCTAAGTTTCTGGTACCTGAAAATCCTGTTCTTCAAAGAATGATTTTCTGAATAGATTGCTCCCTAATTTCTATCCTCTTGTCAGTTACCATTGATACGAGTATATTTTCTGGGTGGGCAAAGTAGGCATTATTCCTTAATACTGGTTTTATGATTGATCTATGTTGTTCATCTAAATTTTGAAGCAAGCACATTAAATGCCAAAAGTTATATGCACCATCAGTTGCATTAGGATGAGATTTTATCCAAAACCACCCTGAAGCATAGAACTGCATAATAATCTTGACTATATCTTGAAAGTTTTTATTGGGATTTGGTGTTGAGATATATAACCAAAGGACCCTGTTGGTTAGTTAGCCAGTGAGCATGGTGAAGGGTACCTGGGGATCAAGTGGACAGATCTTGAAGTGTCTCCAGTTTGCACTGCCAGACACATGTCATAGAGATATCTTTGATCACTGCATAGCTCCTTCACAACATTTGCTGGAATTTCTTTAATGTTTCCCTTTACCTGAGAATATTTGACTACCTCCAATTTTGTTAAATTTGTTTTCAGTTTATTCCCAATTGAACCCACAAAAGTATTTGGACCTGTTGTTTTACCATTAATGGCTTTGTAGACATGCATAAAAGGCAGCTCATTCAAATGCAAGAGGCACACCAACCACTGCACTGGTCTGTTAAGATGAATTTCAACCAGTTTTATGGCTCCACCAATTTTTCCTGTATTTACAGGAGTACCATCACACAGTAAAGCTTTGATAGTATCTGTGTTGTTTGAGTCTGTAATAATAGTTATCAACTCTTCTGCTATGCAGCAAGCAGTTCCATTATCTGGTGTGACATGGTCTGCATAGATGCTTTGGTTCTTTCATAATGACATAGTGTTCTTCTTTTATCTTTCCACTCTTAGTTAATGTGTTATCTTTCCTTCCATCAAATTCAAGGCACTCCATCTTCAGATTTTTGGATTTAGACCTAAAAGTATATATTTGTTTCACCCATGTGATTTCTTTCTCTTTCTAATTTCTTTCTGTCAAGCATGTTGGTGTGGTTAAGGATCCCCATATCTGTTAAAGCTGCACTGACTATTGCAGCTGCAGCTCTACAACTTACACGATAATGATCTGCTGTTAATGCTAGGTTTTTATAGTGAGTGCCTGTTCTGAATATTCTCAGTCAATTCTAAATCAGCCTCATAATGTACATTCTAACACACTGAATCTACATTCATGTCTTCTTCGGTATTTTCTATAAATTCTGATGGTAAAACATTGGTGGCTTCAGTTATTATTTCTTGTGCTTCTAGTTGATGGTTTTGTGCTTCTTGGGCTCTTGCTAAAGATCTCTTCTTTGTTGAACTAGCTATGCGATCAATTGGTCCTAACTGATTTTTTCTTTGTTTTTGACCCACAAAAGACTCCCATTCTGCCATTGGTATTTTATCCTTACACCTGCAAGATTTCCAATCAATTCCCTTATCATAGCATTCACAAGAAGATAATCAAACATTTCATCATACTGAGCTACTTTTAAGGCAAAAGTTTCATTTCTTCAATGTAATGGCACCTTGTTCAATTTTGAGGCTTCTTCTATTAGTCAACTGATTTTAAGATACCTTTGGATGAAATTTTCTTTTCCTACGATTAACACCAAATGTCTTCAATATCTTTTACAACAACCCTGTAACAATCATTAGCAGTTGCTGATCCTTTTGATTTAGCTTCTTCATGACAGTGCACAAAAAGGTAGTCTCTCACATCTGCTTTTGAAGGAGTCATGGCTGCTGGGAATTCCATAGGTTATCCAAAGGCTACATTTAAGGACTTGCTTCTAGTAGTCATAGTTTATATTTAGAACTAAAATCAAATTATATGTAATTTATAATTTATGATAATTCAAATTATAATTAAAGCAAATGCAAATTAGTTCTATTTATCTGAAACAAAAATATCAAGCATTAAACAAACAACTTATGTAACATATAACAACATTAAACATATGCAAATATGAAGGTAAAAAAGGGAGGAGGGGCATGTGATAGGGGTAGTAGGGTAGCACATGCTTGATTTTTTAATATTTTGTTAGTGATAAAAAAAAACCTTCTCACATAGTGTACTTTTTAAGAAATAAAAAATTTCCCGTTTTCAACTCAGCCTAATTACACACTTCACTTATTGTGGTATTTAAAACAACCTATCATTACAGTGTGGATTAAAATTTTTTTTTTTTTTTTTTTTTTTTTTTTTTTTTTATATAATTTTTTAGCAATATCAAAAAAAATTTCCCTCCAGGACAAAGAGTGCTATCACAAATTACCACAAAACAGGGTTTCGGTATACCAGTAATGGTAAAAGAAAATAATTAGTCATTTTATTTATTAATCACTATGTACGTATTCAATATATATATACCGTAGTTGTTTATATTTCCAAACTGTACCCTGCAAGGGGGTTCTAAGCTCGTGCTCTTGAGTGCTCTTTGTGCTCGTTTGTACGTGCTTGTTCCTGGAGGTTTCACGTGCGCCCTCCCGGCCCTAGCACCCAAGGATGATGGGGCTCGACCCTGCAGTCCTTGTCATCCTTGGTCTTTTTCCACTTCGACTGTCCCCTCCACCCTTTCTTTTTCCTCTGTCTTTCCTCTCACTTTTTCTTTGTTTTTCCGCTGAGATATGCCCTTTTAAATAGAGGCGAATCGGTTCTTCCCGAAAAAAAAAAAAAAAAATAAATAAAAAAAAAATAATTCCAAACTGTCCAAGTTTAGAACACTCACAAGATGACCATCATTTGTCACTACAATGAGTATTTGATGGTCAAACTCCATTAGCAAGATGCTCTTGTGGAGTGGATCTAGTGACCTCTGTTTCTTTGACAGAGTTCTACCAGACTATTGGGTTTGTCATAGTACACAAGGTTTTAACTTACCCCCATAGATAAAAATCCAGAGGTTAAGGTGATTGAGGTAGCCATACTCTTAGTCTGCCATGGCATATCCAGCACTGAGGAAAGGTTGCATCTAGAAAGTTGTGAACAGCATTGGCATAGTGGGAAGTCATTCCATCTTGTTGAAAGATTACACTTCTCATGTCAACTCCAATACCTCTTAGTTGGAGAAGATAAAATGTATTTAACATGTTAAGTATTTGGTGAATCTCATTTATGTTGGTGTGTTTGAGCAGTGATTGGTCACTTCATTGACTGGACTTAACCCCTTTGGACTTTTATCTATGGGCAGTAGTGGATTTATGGATTTGCCACCCCAAGGCTATTTACTGTATGCCACCCTTAGTGTGGAGAAAAAAGTTGTATTGAAAAAAATCATTTCAATTTATTTAAAAATAAATTTCAAAATCACATTTTTTAAAGGAACTTGAATACATTAATTTTAGGAACAAAACTTAAACATAAAAAACTAAAGTAGCTAACAAATAAATTCAAATTCATTTTTTCTTCTTGCTTTTTTATAATTTTTATACTTTATTTTTTTGCTGCCCCTTGGCCTAAGCCTTTTTGGCCTCTAGCCAAATCTGCTATCTATGGGGTTATATTAAAGAATTTGTGTACAGTGATTCCTCAACCTGCATAAATTCAGAGATCAGACAAGGACATTTCGCTACCCTTTTTTTGATCTGCATGAGCTAATATTCAAAGATAGATCAGTGCAAATTTTTAAAATTTTGGTAAATACTAGAAAATAACACTTTCATGTGTGCAGTATATGATATGATACTTGTGTATGATATGTACAATACTTATGCATACAATACATACGATACTTTAGCATTTGTAGCTGGCAGCAACATGCCTAGTAGCTTGTCTCTTGTACAACTGGCTAGTTTATATATAGTCATCTTTCTTGCACTCCTCTGAATTATTAAATTATTTTTATAGTGATGCTTTTGAAATTTGTTTTTGTACAAGTTTTTACTATTTATACCTGTTATATATCATTTTACATGCAATATTATTATACATTTATTGTACAATGATTTAAAAGCTTTTATTCAGGTAAAAATTACTTTGATTTTTTAAAACTTTTATCCCTGTAACCCCATTTATATTATGGGGAGATAGTTCCAACCTTGTACAATTTCACGCTGCATGAGCTTTTTCAGGAATGGAACCCTCATGTAGGTTGGGGGACCAAGTGCTGTATTATGAGAAACCCAGGTATCTGGTGGAACTCCATCAAAGAATTAGCTAGAGTTTATTGGATCTATTCCATGAGAATATGTTGCTAATTCTCTAATGAAGTTTGAGCATTGAACATACACTGCAGCAATGAATGATGGTGGTAGTCATCATGGGAGTGTTATAAATTTGAAGAGTTTATTTATATTAATAAGAAAAATTACTTTACATTTCTCTTACTTTTTTAGTGTATCTTACAAAACATTTTGTATGTATATATAAAAATTATAAAGTAAATATAAGAATTAGGCCCAGACTATCCTAACTCTGCCTAAACTATAAAAACTGAAAGAAGCCTTTCTCATTCAGAGTGGCTTGAGGCTGGAAATAAAAGTTATTACTTTGTTTCAGAAAGTATTAATGGCAGTGAAGAAGAAATGAGCAAAGAAGAATTTTCGGGTATCAAAGAACAGTAAGTTAAAAATTAGATTGAACTTGTACTAGGTAGAATCAGGCTACAACCTAAATAGTAGTTTCAAATTATGCAAATCCCAGTTTGTGAAATTTGAAAGACTTAGATATGTATAAAGTATTCCATTTGAGAGTTGATGAAAAGATGGATAGGAAGATGCATATAAGAGTATATATAGGTAGGTCTCAATGATACGAGCAGTTATGTTCCTCCAACCCTACTTGTATAGCGAATTCTTGTATAATGAACTACATAACCTCTGGGAAAAAGGGGGTTTGGTTCTGGAATATTATACAAAATATATATGCAGTAAATACTCGATAAGTCAGACTATATAGGGCTCTATCCAGTCTGACTCATTGAAAAGTCAGACTCATCGCGAATTACCTTAATTACCCCCTATTTACCCCTAAAGAGGCGTAAATACTCTCTAACCTTTTAAGTTTGATTAGTGAGAGTCTAATACAATGTTCAAAATAAACAAAATAAACATTAAAAAACAATAAAACTTTGTTTCACTTACTGTTGCTAGAATTATTTTGAGCGTGAAACAAAAAAATTTTGTTTACCTTTTCGTACAATACAGTATTAAAAAAACACTTAACTTAGTAAAAGAAACAAAATAATAATGGCACTTGACATAGGAAATAAAACATTTCTCTCAGTAAAATAAACAAAAGAATAATAGCCAGTGGTGTAGTGCTAAATAAAGAAGTGAGGGAACGCATTTTGAAAGTGTTACTCAGATGCAGGGGGGTACACTGGCGAGCGTGGCAAGCCCATACAGCTGGGGGTCTGGGGGCACTGTAAGCCCCCCTGGGAAATCTTTTGAAATCTGACCAATTTCAGGGATATTTTGAGGTCATATGCACTGGATATTAGGATATATTCCAAGGTTGAAGATGCAGTATTTCCAGTGTCATTAGATATATGACATCCAGTACGATAAATAAAAATAGCTAACAACTGGAATGATTAACTAAAAAAAAGTTAATAACTGGTACACCGTGGTGACTGTTTCACCAGATCTTTATAGGCTAGCATTGCCTCAGTCGAAGCTAAAAGAAATGAAACAGTTAATGATTCTTTCTCATATTTCTTCTAGGGGTGGGAATTAAAATTTCATGATGTTAGAGATTTGTAAGTTCGGATTTATTTGAAATAGTGAGGGAACGCCGTTCCATCTACCAAAAAAAGTAAGGGAACGCCATTCCCACGCGTTCCCACAGCACTACACCACTGATAATAGCACTTGACAGAGGATGAGTCTCACGCATCCCGAATTCCGACTCATCGAGTATTTACTGTATATATAATTTTCTTTTTTTTTTTAAGCAAGTCTGCCCTTTTAAGTTATTGCTTCTTAAAATCAACAAAGTTAAATTTTGTAATGTTGATATTCGACCTTAATCGTCAGCCAGACTCTGTACTGGATTCGTCAGCCAGACTCTGTACTGGATTCGTCAGCCAGACTCTGTACTGGATTCGTCAGCCAGACTCTGTACTGGATTCGTCAGCCAGACTCTGTACTGGATTCGTCAGCCAGACTCTGTACTGGATTCGTCAGCCAGACTCTGTACTGGATTCGTCAGCCAGACTCTGTACTGGATTCGTCAGCCAGACTCTGTACTGGATTCGTCAGCCAGACTCTGTACTGGATTCGTCAGCCAGACTCTGTACTGGATTCGTCAGCCAGACTCTGTACTGGATTCGTCAGCCAGACTCTGTACTGGATTCGTCAGCCAGACTCTGTACTGGATTCGTCAGCCAGACTCTGTACTGGATTCGTCAGCCAGACTCTGTACTGGATTCGTCAGCCAGACTCTGTACTGGATTCGTCAGCCAGACTCTGTACTGGATTCGTCAGCCAGACTCTGTACTGGATTCGTCAGCCAGACTCTGTACTGGATTCGTCAGCCAGACTCTGTACTGGATTCGTCAGCCAGACTCTGTACTGGATTCGTCAGCCAGACTCTGTACTGGATTCGTCAGCCAGACTCTGTACTGGATTCGTCAGCCAGACTCTGTACTGGATTCGTCAGCCAGACTCTGTACTGGATTCGTCAGCCAGACTCTGTACTGGATTCGTCAGCCAGACTCTGTACTGGATTCGTCAGCCAGACTCTGTACTGGATTCGTCAGCCAGACTCTGTACTGGATTCGTCAGCCAGACTCTGTACTGGATTCGTCAGCCAGACTCTGTACTGGATTCGTCAGCCAGACTCTGTACTGGATTCGTCAGCCAGACTCTGTACTGGATTCGTCAGCCAGACTCTGTACTGGATTCGTCAGCCAGACTCTGTACTGGATTCGTCAGCCAGACTCTGTACTGGATTCGTCAGCCAGACTCTGTACTGGATTCGTCAGCCAGACTCTGTACTGGATTCGTCAGCCAGACTCTGTACTGGATTCGTCAGCCAGACTCTGTACTGGATTCGTCAGCCAGACTCTGTACTGGATTCGTCAGCCAGACTCTGTACTGGATTCGTCAGCCAGACTCTGTACTGGATTCGTCAGCCAGACTCTGTACTGGATTCGTCAGCCAGACTCTGTACTGGATTCGTCAGCCAGACTCTGTACTGGATTCGTCAGCCAGACTCTGTACTGGATTCGTCAGCCAGACTCTGTACTGGATTCGTCAGCCAGACTCTGTACTGGATTCGTCAGCCAGACTCTGTACTGGATTCGTCAGCCAGACTCTGTACTGGATTCGTCAGCCAGACTCTGTACTGGATTCGTCAGCCAGACTCTGTACTGGATTCGTCAGCCAGACTCTGTACTGGATTCGTCAGCCAGACTCTGTACTGGATTCGTCAGCCAGACTCTGTACTGGATTCGTCAGCCAGACTCTGTACTGGATTCGTCAGCCAGACTCTGTACTGGATTCGTCAGCCAGACTCTGCACTGGATTCGTCAGCCAGACTCTGCACTGGATTCGTCAGCCAGACTCTGCACTGGATTCGTCAGCCAGACTCTGCACTGGATTCGTCAGCCAGACTCTGCACTGGATTCGTCAGCCAGACTCTGCACTGGATTCGTCAGCCAGACTCTGCACTGGATTCGTCAGCCAGACTCTGCACTGGATTCGTCAGCCAGACTCTGCACTGGATTCGTCAGCCAGACTCTGCACTGGATTCGTCAGCCAGACTCTGCACTGGATTCGTCAGCCAGACTCTGCACTGGATTCGTCAGCCAGACTCTGCACTGGATTCGTCAGCCAGACTCTGCACTGGATTCGTCAGCCAGACTCTGCACTGGATTCGTCAGCCAGACTCTGCACTGGATTCGTCAGCCAGACTCTGCACTGGATTCGTCAGCCAGACTCTGCACTGGATTCGTCAGCCAGACTCTGCACTGGATTCGTCAGCCAGACTCTGCACTGGATTCGTCAGCCAGACTCTGCACTGGATTCGTCAGCCAGACTCTGCACTGGATTCGTCAGCCAGACTCTGCACTGGATTCGTCAGCCAGACTCTGCACTGGATTCGTCAGCCAGACTCTGCACTGGATTCGTCAGCCAGACTCTGCACTGGATTCGTCAGCCAGACTCTGCACTGGATTCGTCAGCCAGACTCTGCACTGGATTCGTCAGCCAGACTCTGCACTGGATTCGTCAGCCAGACTCTGCACTGGATTCGTCAGCCAGACTCTGCACTGGATTCGTCAGCCAGACTCTGCACTGGATTCGTCAGCCAGACTCTGCACTGGATTCGTCAGCCAGACTCTGCACTGGATTCGTCAGCCAGACTCTGCACTGGATTCGTCAGCCAGACTCTGCACTGGATTCGTCAGCCAGACTCTGCACTGGATTCGTCAGCCAGACTCTGCACTGGATTCGTCAGCCAGACTCTGCACTGGATTCGTCAGCCAGACTCTGCACTGGATTCGTCAGCCAGACTCTGCACTGGATTCGTCAGCCAGACTCTGCACTGGATTCGTCAGCCAGACTCTGCACTGGATTCGTCAGCCAGACTCTGCACTGGATTCGTCAGCCAGACTCTGCACTGGATTCGTCAGCCAGACTCTGCACTGGATTCGTCAGCCAGACTCTGCACTGGATTCGTCAGCCAGACTCTGCACTGGATTCGTCAGCCAGACTCTGCACTGGATTCGTCAGCCAGACTCTGCACTGGATTCGTCAGCCAGACTCTGCACTGGATTCGTCAGCCAGACTCTGCACTGGATTCGTCAGCCAGACTCTGCACTGGATTCGTCAGCCAGACTCTGCACTGGATTCGTCAGCCAGACTCTGCACTGGATTCGTCAGCCAGACTCTGCACTGGATTCGTCAGCCAGACTCTGCACTGGATTCGTCAGCCAGACTCTGCACTGGATTCGTCAGCCAGACTCTGCACTGGATTCGTCAGCCAGACTCTGCACTGGATTCGTCAGCCAGACTCTGCACTGGATTCGTCAGCCAGACTCTGCACTGGATTCGTCAGCCAGACTCTGCACTGGATTCGTCAGCCAGACTCTGCACTGGATTCGTCAGCCAGACTCTGCACTGGATTCGTCAGCCAGACTCTGCACTGGATTCGTCAGCCAGACTCTGCACTGGATTCGTCAGCCAGACTCTGCACTGGATTCGTCAGCCAGACTCTGCACTGGATTCGTCAGCCAGACTCTGCACTGGATTCGTCAGCCAGACTCTGCACTGGATTCGTCAGCCAGACTCTGCACTGGATTCGTCAGCCAGACTCTGCACTGGATTCGTCAGCCAGACTCTGCACTGGATTCGTCAGCCAGACTCTGCACTGGATTCGTCAGCCAGACTCTGCACTGGATTCGTCAGCCAGACTCTGCACTGGATTCGTCAGCCAGACTCTGCACTGGATTCGTCAGCCAGACTCTGCACTGGATTCGTCAGCCAGACTCTGCACTGGATTCGTCAGCCAGACTCTGCACTGGATTCGTCAGCCAGACTCTGCACTGGATTCGTCAGCCAGACTCTGCACTGGATTCGTCAGCCAGACTCTGCACTGGATTCGTCAGCCAGACTCTGCACTGGATTCGTCAGCCAGACTCTGCACTGGATTCGTCAGCCAGACTCTGCACTGGATTCGTCAGCCAGACTCTGCACTGGATTCGTCAGCCAGACTCTGCACTGGATTCGTCAGCCAGACTCTGCACTGGATTCGTCAGCCAGACTCTGCACTGGATTCGTCAGCCAGACTCTGCACTGGATTCGTCAGCCAGACTCTGCACTGGATTCGTCAGCCAGACTCTGCACTGGATTCGTCAGCCAGACTCTGCACTGGATTCGTGCATTTCCTGAGCTCTCTGATATTGCATCTACTTTTGCATATTGCTGAGAATTTTATATACTTGCGTTTATATTCACATTGTTATAGTTAAGTATTGAATATTAGTGGGTTTTAGCGATTTAGAAGTTTTCATAGTGTGCTGGCTTAATTTAACTTAAACTTGTGATGGTTTAACCTGTTAACGGACACTAACGTAAATGTACGGCGAATGAATTCCGTCCTTTGTGGCCCGCGACGTAAATGTACGCTTGCTGATATAGTTGCTGCAAATAAATGTTTTGCGCCATTTATGTACGCTCTTTCATATTTTTATGCGAAAAGTGACTAGTTGGCAACTCTTCCTTGTGCTTTCCTGCGTTGCCCAATAATTTGCGCGATATAAGACAATGATAAAGCGAGTCCAATTAGCGTGCGTGAATGCCCCAAGTTCCAAATTATGTTAATTTTCAAATATATTTTAGTTATATTATTCAAAGGAAAACAGTATTTGAATAAATAAAGGAATATGCGGGTATATTTTTTCTAAAAAAAAGTTTTTTTTGAAAAGTATATTCTAGATTATATTTGTAATATTCAATGGCAAATTTTATTTGATTGCAAGTTGTATAACATTATACTTCAACCCCTTGTTTGTTTGTACTTTTTCAATGTACTTCAGAATAAATATTCATCTTTACTAAGTCTATTATTTCCCTGGGTCTACATATACGCCAATGAATATTTTACCCAGTAAAAAATAGTTATTCCTGAGGTGCCAAATGGCTTTTAAAGCATTATATCTCATGTTGCCGAGGAGAAATAAATCCATAAGTAAAACATGCATTGTGACCCGCCGGCATCTCATGCGGTACTCAAAGACAGATAACATGAGATGCTGGCGGGGCACACGGCAGCCAATGTGTTAAGATGCATAAATATATATATATATATATATATTTTTTTTTCGTAAATATGTTTATTTAGTTATAATTTACTTACAAATAAGTTTTCATTACAATTTAGCCACATAAACGAAAGTTATGAGTCGAAAAACGGAAAGCATTGCGCGCACGCTTTTTACCGCAAAAAAAGGTGACCAGAGCATGATAGCAAAGCCGCGCTAAAGGTGTCCATTAACAGGTTAAACTAATTTTTAACTGCGCGATGCTGTTGCAGAAAACGTCATGTGTTAGGTGTAGGGTAAACCAGTGGTATTCGGAATTTAAAGATTATAACAGCGGTCCTATGGCGATTACCAAGAGATCAGTTTGTTTGTTTTGCGAGTTAATGGAGGAAATAATTGACATAAAACGCAGTGTATGTGATGTAACGGAGAGACTTGCAACGCTGGATGAGGGCAGGGGTAGGACTACGGTTGATGGAAGCTCAACCAATACTAATGTTGAAGATGTTAGTAATTTGAAGGGTGAGGTGCGTAACCTAGTTTCTAGTTTAGGTAGTTTGTCGGGAAGGTTGGATAGAGTTGAGGAAGGAGTTAAAGTTAGTCCGAGAGTAGTAGATGGGGAGGGATTTAGAGAAGTTAAGAGTGGAGCTAGGCCGCATACGTTAGGTGATAGGAATCCCCCCCCCCCCTTATCGAGGTTTCAAACCCTTTCACCCATTTGGAAAGGGACGTGAATGAGGGGGAAACTATTTTAATTGGGGACACTCTAGTGTGCCACATGGACAAAGAGTTCATTGAATGGGATCCAACCAAGAGGAGGAGGGTCTGTCTCCCAGGGGCCAGGGTTGACAGAGTTAGAGACAAAGTGGATAGGATTGACATTGCCTCCCATCACTCGATGTTGATGATAGTAGGAGGCAACGACTCGTATAGGCCCGATACGAGAGTGCCTGACCTTTTGGAGAGATATAGGGGGTTAATTAGGTCCCTGAAGGCGAGGTCAGATAGGTCTTTAGTTTTAGGTATTACCCCTAGGCACAGGTTGGGTCTTAGGATTATGTCAAAAACAATATTTTTTTAATACTAAATTAGAAGAGATTTGTGCTGAGGAAAATGTACCCTTCGTAAAGCTATGGTCCAAATTCAGTGATCCTAGCCTTTTTATAAAAGATGGGGGTGCATTTTAATGAAATAGGTAATGCTAGGCTAGGTAGGTTAATAGACGAAAACGTGCGAAAGCTGTATAGGTCGAAGCCTTCTTTAAATGTTGTGGGTCTGGGGAACACGGGCCCGATGTGAAAAATAGTTTAAAACGTGGGCCCTTGGTAAAAAATAACTTAAACGTCTTTTATTATAACGCACGTAGTATTAGAAATAAATTAAATAAATTAAATAAATTAAATGAATTTAAGGCGATAATTTATTCTGGCAACTACGATATAGTTGCTATCACTGAAACTTGGTTAAATACCGTGACTCAGGACTTGTTGGGGGAACTTGATATACTGGGTTTTAAACTCTTTACTAATAATAGGTTACATAGGTTTGGTGGAGGCATTTTGCTGTACATTCATAATTCCCTTAGGGCTATCGAGGTTAAGTTACATTTTCCAGCAGCAATTAATGCGATATGTGTTGAAGTTAGGGCGTGTAGTATTAGTTTTAATTTTGTTGTTGTTTATAGACCTCCCGTTCAACCCCTAAATACAGATACTAGATTTTACTCACTTCTTGGTAACTTTATTGACAATCAGAATAGTATAATTGTCGTAGATTTTAACTGCCCTAATATTAATTAGGAGACTTTTACTGGTAATGAGGAGGGTTTGAGATTGATTGAGTTTATGGAAATTAACTTTTTATGACAGGTGGTTACCGAACCAACACGCGGTGATATTTTAGATTTGGTGATGATGAATGGCGAGAGTATAGTCGAAGGTTTAGAAGTAGGTGAGAGTTTAGGATGTAGTGATCATCAAATTCTTAGGTTTAAGTTATTGATAGAAAACACTAAGGATAGTAACGTAATAGAAGTCCCTGATTTTTGTAGGGCTAATTTTGATAGTTTTGCTGATAGGATGAGAGTAGTGGACTGGGATAACTTATTTATGGGTAATGACTAGTGATGTGAGTCGTTTTTTATTGTCATTTTTTTTGTTTTTTTGTCATTTTTTTTGTTTAAAACGAAGATAGTCTGTTTTTTTTTGTTTTTTATTGTTTTAAACTTATTCCATATTTTTCTTCCTTTAATCTAATAAGTATATTAGTATTACCTATAATTTACTATACTACCATGCTTATACGGTTATACCTAGTATATGTATATAGTCATCTTTTAGAAAAACTGAATCACACAAAAAGTATATAATAGAAAGGAAAAACAAACCCTCATTTTTTATATGTATATACCTATATTTTTTAACTAGAACATAAAACATTCTTCCTCATTTCAAACAATATACATAATTGTGATTGGCAAGAGTACCAGTATATATATTCCAGATCGAAAAAAAAAATATTCACCTTTTTTTGAACCTTTTTGTTAACCTAATGTTGGTTAACCTTCATTTCCATGGAAGAATCATCACTAGATTGGGTAGAGCATATATGCTAGTTTCAATATCACAGGTACTGGTATAATATCCATAATACTGGTATAAAACAATAGATATAATTGTGATTGGCAAGATACCATAGTGTATATATATATATATATATATATATATATATATATATATATTCCAAATAGAAAAATAAAAAAATATAAATATTCATCTCTTTCTTTAACCTTTGTGTTAACCTAATGCTGTTTAACTTTCATTATCTGATTCTATTTCCATTGAAGAATCATTATCACTAGATTGATTAAAGCAAATAGTTTCAATATCACAGGTACTGGTATTTATTGCAGATTTGGATGTTGACGAAGCCAATGTAGCACCATGTTTTACTTCACTTTCTTGGAATTTTGCATTTTGGGAATAATAGCTTTGCTGCTCTGTCTGTGCTTAATTGGTTTCTTTTGGCTGTATGGATATTACTGTATGTGCTAAATGATCTCGGAGGTAATGAAAGGGCGAAATAGAGGTGTATGAGTTTGTGTAGGTATATATGTGAGTATGCATGCGTATGTATCTGGAATTCTGGATGTATGCATGTGTATGGGGTATACAATAGATATAAATGTGTATATAAGTATTTATGTATATTGGTATATATGTATATGGGTGTATGTGTATGTATATATATGGATGGTCTCGTAGGGGGGGGAATATGTCATCGCGGGTCTAAAGGATAGTTAAGTGGGAGATTCAAAATCCGAGGCATGGATGGGAGAGTCCTGGGAAGGTTGGACAATGGGCAGTCAGCTCCCAGCCAGTGTTCTCACAAGTTTAATGGATCTCAAGATACAAGACTTTCAGTGCAAGAAAGAGGCCAGTTTTTTCTGTAAATAGGCTGAAAAGGGCATTCTATACTGGTACCATATGGCCTATTTTATTATTTATTTATTTGTTTTTATAATATATATCATTGCAAAAGTATACCTTATAATTAAATTGGCAATATCTATATTTAAAAAAAAAAAAAAAATTTTTTACATCACTAGTAATGACAAATTTGCATTGGGTGGCATTTAAAGAAAGTTTTAGGAATATTGAAAGGGAGTTTATTCCTCATAGGCCCAAGTGGTGGACTAGGGAAATAGGCGAGTTCATAAATGAGTGTAATAGAGCGTATAGACTTAATAAGCGCAATGACATGGCAGCTAACTTTAATAGATATATCGTGCTTAGACCTCAGGTTAAAAGATCAGTTAGGAATGCTAAGCGTAATTTAGAGATACTTATAGCTGTGGATAGTAAACATAATCCAAAAAAGTTTTCTGAATACGTTAATAATTTAATTGTAAGCCGATAAAAGATAACATAGGCCCTCTAGTGGATGTTAATGGTGCCTTGGCTTCTGACGCTCAGGCTATGGCGGGTATTTTCAATAACTTTTTTGGACAGTTTTTACTGTAGAAGACGTAAATAATGTCCCTGAAGTGGATGATATCATTCCATTTAGTAGCGAGACTATTTTGGATGAAATAACTGTTTACGAGGGTGAGATTGCGCATTATATCGATAGGCTAAAAGTTAGCAAGGCTCCAGGCCCTGACACTTTTTATCCCAGACATTTGAAAGATTTGAGACATTATTGTAGGCCCCTTAACGAAGATTTTTAATCAGTCACTCAAAATGGGGATTATTCCTGAAGACTTCAAATTAGCTAATGTCACGTTTATTTTCAAAAAAGGCGACCATGCAGTAACTAGCAATTATAGGCCCATTAGCTTAACGTCAATTGCCAATAAACTTTTGGAATCCGTAGTAGGGATCGTATCATCGATCACTTAGAAAATAGAGATTTGATTAATAGTAGTCAGCATGGGTTTCAATGCCATAGGTCTTGTTTAACCAATTTGTTAGAATTTTATAATGAAATAGTGCGCGAATACAATAGGCATAGAGTGGCTGACATTATTTATTTAGATTTTAAAAAGGCATTTGATACAGCTCCGCATAGGAGGTTCATTGCGAAGGTCAAAGTGCATGGTATACGCGGTTAGGTAGCTAACTGGTTAGAAGAATGGCTTCGTGCTAGGAGGCAGAGGGTGGTAGTTAATGGTAGTGAATCGGGGTGGTTGGATGTAGGTAGTGGTGTCCCACAGGGTTCAGTGTTAGGCCCATTGCTATTCATAATTTACATTAATGACATAGATGTAGGATTGATTAGTAACGTGTCAAAATTCACGGATGATACTAAAATAGGTGGTAAGGTTGTTAACAAGGATGATAGAAATAGGCTCCAAGATGATGTAAATAGGATTATGGAGTGGAGAATAAGTCGCAGATGCAATTTAACAGACAAATGTAAAGTTTTGCATATAGGTTCTCGTAACAATAATTACACGTACACGATGGATGATAGGGAGTTGGCGAGCGTTGACGAGGAAGTAGATTTAGGCGTACGCATATCTAAGGATTTAAAGGTTAGGAACCAGTGCCTGGAGCCTTGCGCAAAAGCTAATAGGATGTTAGGCTTCATAGCGTGTAATTTCGAATTTAAATCGAAGGATATTATATTGCCCTTTACAAGTCCCTAGTCAGGCCTCATTTAGAATATGCCATTCAGTTTTGATGCCCATACTTGTGTGAGGATATTGATAGGTTAGAAAAGGTTCAGCATTGTGCCATGAAACTAATTCCGTCATTGCCCAACAAGCCTTATGAAGATAGGATTAAAGAGTTAGACCTGTATTCACTTGAAACTAGGAGATTAAGGGGAGAGCTTATTGAAGTTTTCAAAATCGTTAATAACATCAATAACGTAAATTTTCACATTGTTCACTTTTGATAATAGTAATACTTGTAATAACGGATTTAAGTTGCGTGGCAGACGTTTCATTACTAATATCGCTAAAAACTCCTTTACGTTTAAAGTAATTGATAAATGGAATAATCTTCCCGCACCCATCATGAACTCTACCAGACATTTTAAAAATATTAACGTTTAAAATAAAATAAAAAACAATTAGCAACAGGAGCTCTGGGAGTGGTGGTCGAGGATGAGTCTGTTGCCGATTAATGCCAGCTTGTGACATGCCAGTGTGTGATGCCAGCAATAAAAAAAAAAAAATTAGACTAACACGAACGTAGATGTAGCTCATAGCGTAAACTAACCCACTTTTTGTTTAACTTTACCTACTTTTTTCTTCTTTTTTCTTATCCTCCTTCCTTTGCATGTCTGTAACTCTTTTCTTGCATGTCTGTAGTTTGCATGGTATGACAGTGAGTTAAGACTGTGTTTGCATGGTTTGTAAGCATTCTTATTTTACTACTTTTCATCTTTCACCCCTTTCCTATTCTCTTTGACTATTTTTCTGACTTGTCGGCAGTGGCCAGCGGATGATGATGGTGAGTCTTTTTTCTCTTTTTCTGAATGAATGTTAACCCACGAGTGATAGGTGTTGCTATGTACTTAACCCCCTACTCTTTCCTTTCTCTCAGGCTAACCTTAGAGTGGATCTTAGGGTCTTTGTTAGCCTTAGCTTCTGTAGATCTGTAGATACATTTAAGATGTAAGTGACAATGGAAAATTTATTCAATATTTTAATTGAAAGTATATATATGACGCGTTCGGTGGAGAAGGGTCGAACGCCACAAAATTCGAAAAATGAGTTTTTTGTCATATAATTATCCTTTAAAACCTTTGCTTTACCTATGCAAAAAATTAGATGTTAGTCTGCACTCTTTCACGGTAAAATTTAGGTTTTAATGTATCTCAGAGAAATTCACTCCGCATCATTGCTTCACATTGAACACATCTATCTACTTTCTGGTCACTCGACAATGCCCTGTGATGCTCAATTTGGCCAAATTGAACAAAATATAAAAAATAATTACAGCAATATTATTTACACCAAAAAAGATTGTTATGGCCATAACTACAGCCGTTTCGCAGCGCTTCCTAGTTGTAGAAATGAAACAGGCAGATTTTCTCGATTTTGACATCCTAAAAACGTGCATTGTCATTAGGAAATCAACAACTACTAAATTTACAGATGCAAGAAAGTTAATATTTGACTTTCAACACAAAGAAGGCTACGTAATATCTACTGCATACTGCACAACCCCAGATAATAGCCATTCCGTCAGACTGCAGAAAGGGAAAAAATCCTACAGTGTCAGTTTATTCAATCTAGCCCAGCAGACACTGCAACCAAAGTATTCCCAATTGCTGCCAATAACTAAGGAAAAAATAAAAGATCTCAAAGAATTATCAGACCTAATGCCTGCAACTGCAGTGAACTATTATACAAGATTGTTAAAGGAACTGGAAGAAACCGAAACAGTTGAAGCAGGTAATACAACATTCGACGAAGAGGACCAAATAATGGATTACACCAGTTAACATCAGAAGCTATCAATAAATAATATTGTAAAATTTCTTGGCGTTTTATTATATCGACATATTACACAACAATATTTTACTCAAATATGTGTTCAAATTCATACAACATTTCAATAAACCGGAAAAATACAAAGGTTTAAAGTTTACAAACTTTAACTGCATTTTGTGGCATAATTCGAAAATGTTGCGTTCGCCCCTTCTCCACCGAATGCGTCATATATACTGTATATGTGTATATATATACACACACGAGTATATAAATTTTTTAAAATGAAAATGACTAACCTGATTTAACCTGATGAGCATAGTGTAAACTAACCAAACCTAATCACCTCTAATCCAAGTTAAATTAATTTAAGTCAAATTGAGTTGCATAAGATTGAACCGTTTGACCTTATGCAACTTAGAATATTTTGTGTCAACTTCTTTCAGCTCGACATTGTTCCCTTGTTCTTTTTCCCTTCCTGCTTTCCATCTCTTTACTTCGTTTTATCATGAAATTCAGTTTGACTTTGAATTGTCTTTTTGGAATATCTTCTTGTTTGCATGAGAGTCCATCTTTCAAAGAATGGAATTTTGACAGCTTTTGTACATAGGCCTACAGACAACTCATAAATCATCACACACTGAATGGGTGCAGATCTGCTTCTTTGCATTAAACCCCTCTATATATAACTTCCTAATCATCGTACATCACCCCCTCATCATTGCACTCACATTTTCCTGCCTTTCTGAGATTTTGGATGATCATCGCACATCTAGAGTATGATAATGGCTTGGTGTCCTGTGTGATGTCTGACTTACTATCTTCCACCTTTCTCTTGGCCCCATATGTTAGTTACACTGTACATTATTTTTTATTATAATGAACCTCTCCATCACACTTTTAATTTTGTCATACACCTCAACCACCCCATCACTGTGACAATTTGTGAGTTATCTGTACTCCACATACATATAAACATTATCTAAGAACCCATCTCCCAGTTTTAGTTGGGTAGGCATGACATTTAAACCTGGGAGTGAGGCACTACCACAGCCTTAGGGATTCAGTGTTACCTTTCATGACAGAGTTTGGGGTACACATCTAGTGGCACATTGGATGAGACCAACATCTCTGTTTATACACCTCACAAACCACTCGCATTTTGTGTTAATTCCTGAACAACATTCATATCAACTTCACCAATATATCATAACATGTAAAGCACTTGCTGCGCCTACACTCAAGCTTCTACAAGGGCTTTTATCATACTCAAGACTTTCTTGCATGTCTTCACTTTTTTTCCAGTGTACATTCAGACCACGCTAATTTGACACAGTTGGGGGGCTCTACCCTTGTTGAAATACCTGAAGTGGATGACTTGAATGAAGTTTCAAAATTTGTTGGATGTTTCAACATTTTGTTGAAATATAGGGGTTTTCCCTCTGATTTCAGTAGCTAATTCAACTATGAGGAAAATGCAAGTGAATTTTAGAAGTTTGGTGAAATAATGGGGATATTTTGATGAGCAAGGGGTTCACACACCTTGCCTTAAGGAAGCCTGATCACAGCATCTCTAGACTAGATGCTTAAAGATAATTTTTAGTAAATAAATACTTGAGTATGAATGCATTGTGTGTACTAAAAAGTAGCTAGATAAATGGGAAATTTATTTATTTAGCAATAAATACATAGTATTTGTTCAGTTAATCCACAATTCTATTACAATACAGCAATCCCCTGATATGTACGACCAGGGCTGCTGACAGGCGGGGAAGCCAGGTTAAATCCCTGGGGCCCAGACCTCTAGGGGGCCTGGGAAGAGGGGGGAATAAAGTCTAAAAATATTAATAAAGCAGTTGATTAAATAACAGAGAGGAAATATAATTAATGAACATACATTTTATAGAGATTATCATAGTCAAACTGAAACAGATAAAATATTATCCACGGCCCATCAATGCCCAAGACCGACTGACAGATCTGGGAACCATTGTAATTGAAAGCCAGTTAGCCCATATTTTAAATTTCATCAGAATCATTTACCACTTTGCTAGAGTGAAGGCAAAGAAAGTACACTTCTAATTATGAAAATCTTGCAGTAAACAATTGTCTTGCTTGCATGGACTGATACTGCATTTGTAAATGTATGGTGATAGAATTAATATAATTGATTCAAAAAATAAAATGGTCATTTCCCTCCGAGTTGTTTATTCATAATGTATGTTTTGAATAGTGACTTGGACATATAATCAGTTTGCTTATTATTTACACAAAAAAAACATTCATAATAAAATACTGAGTAAACAGGAGGGCCCACAAACCAATCCTCTGGGGCCCGTGGCAGCTCTTGCTAGCCCTGTGTACGGCCATGATGCGTATGAACATACAAAAAAATTCATCTTTTAATTCTCAAAAAAATTAAGAAAATTAAAAAATCATCAAAAATGCCACACACACACACACACACACACACACACACACACACACACACACACTTTGCAAAACAGACTAAAATCATTCCCAACCTATATAAAATTTAAGGATGTACAATCTCATACTGAAGTACGTACTGTACGATATGTACGTATGTATGTACAAAATAATGTCTATATCAAAGCCACTGTCATCCAGTCTTGTTTCAACTTCTGGGGCTTTACCTTTTAAATAAGCATTTATATGTTTTAAAGATGAGACTGTGGTTAATTTCAACCAACTTCTTGTGTCAAGACAACTATAAATTATGATCCATATTTAGTATGTATGTTCTTCTTTTTTTAACAATACATTCTTCTTCAGGCATGTGTGTCTGTTATGTGTTTCATGCTTCATCCATCGTGCTTCTCATCTCAAAAAATACCAGATATGAGAAGCACAATATAAGATGGGTGCCCGGAGTGTGGGTTTGATTATGCACAGTCCAGATGTGCCATGTGGTGATTGCTGTGTAATTCAACTATTTTCACCAAATCTCCTGAAATTTGCCAGATATTTCAACATGCAGAAAAATAGCTGAATTATCATGGTAGCTGAAATACCAAGTGTCAATTTAGCAGGGTCTGAGTGTACAGCATCGTGCAAATTAGGTAATTGTATCTTCGTACTTCTCCAAGTTCTTTTTTTAATTCAAACACCCCTAATATTTGAATTCTTTCATTACATACAACATTTCTCCATCCCCCATGATATACATGCTGACTCTCCCACTCTCGCGATGAAACATACTTTTATTTATATTCACTAACTTGTTTTTTTGGAATTCATTTCATTTGAATTGCGCAGAATTTATCTAAGCCTTGCCATCTTATCACATATACACTGTACAGTATTTATCATCTGCATTATATGATCTTTGGTCATTACTCAGTAATCCTAATCATAAAGAGTAGAATTATGTACATGATTTATATATGCACAGCAGAGTAGTTATGGTAAAATACTTGGGAACCCCACACTTTTAATCTGCATTTGAAAGGAATGCAATCTCTCATTATCTTCCATTACCTTCATTAGTTTTGGGATATGTACTATGCAGTCACACCCAAAATATAGTTAATTTTTTTTTTAGTGAATCAGTTTTATTAAATGTATCTGCATCAGTTGTAATTGATTAGGTTTGGACAATTCTTAGATGAGACTAAATTTTTGTTTACAATTGGTATTGCAGCATGACTAGTCTACATGATTGGCACTATACAACATTCTGACTGGCAGATTTCACTGCTTTGAAATTAAAGATTATGAATATTTATGCTTTTAAGAGATTTATTTCTGGACCTTGTGTAATATTTGGAAGCAATTTTTTATGTAGCAAGAACTAAGAGTCTCAGTTTGGTCTAGGAAGTTTTCAGGATGTGGCTTAAATATTTAGTGTGTGTCTGTCTGTCTGTTTCCAAGTGTACAATTTACAGTTTATTTTACTTTGAAGGATACTCATATAAATTTTATCTTCAAAGAATGTACCAGGATAAACTTGCCCATTTGAAAAATCAACTTCAACAGCTGAGGAGTAGAACTCATCCAGAGTACAGAAAAAAACTAAGAAAGATCGAAGCCTCTTACAAAGAAAGGTGAAATATATTTTACTTTATTTTTAGTTTCTAGTAAATGTAACTTGCCAAATACTGGGAATAGATATGAACACCAGTTCCCAACTGGTGGGCCATGGCCCACTTGCTTGCCTTTTAGCATAATGTTAATAACAAAAATTTGCTTATTAAACCTTATATAAACTTTATACCAGCTTAGCAACATGGGAGGTGGGCCATGAGTTATTCAAATCAGCTCTAGTGGGCCATTGCTTCAAAAAGGTTGGGAACCACTGGATATGAATGTTCAAAGAGTTCAAGTGATTCATTTAAACTTAACTTTGTAGGCGCACTGGGCAGTAATGCTGATCAGCAGTTGTCCCCCATCACAGATTGAAACTCAATGATTTGTGGAAGGAATTGGAGATGGAGTGTGTGGAGAGGGAACATTTGGCAGACAAGAGATTAGCTGCTCGAGAGTTTGAAGAAAAAAAAGCTGAACTCAAAGAGAATCTTCTTCTCGAGCTTGAAGAGAAAAAGAAGATTATTGAGCAAGAGAGGTATTCGCTTGAACTTACAGGAGACTCCATGGAGGTAACATTTCTTCTACTTCAATAATGGTTCTTGTCTTGAGAATTATTAGAATTTAGGGTTTCATAATCCAGCTTAACTATTATTTATTTGGTTTATAATTGACGTAAACTGAATTAAAACTTTCGTCTGAACCGAGCCCCATTTTCCCCATAAAATGTTATTTTTATATCCATTGTCATCCAACTCCTGACTCTCACTCAGCTTATATTTCTGCCCAGAATCGTGCAAAATCTGTTCTTTGACTTACTAAACCTACCTTCCTTCCAACCAAAATGTGAAAATCTATCCAATTCTAATTCTTCTCTCTTTCTGGCATCTAGCTAAGAACCTCTTCAACAACTTTACTTACTCCTCTTTTTCTATTCTGACGGCACAGTTGCCGTCTCTTCTGACAAAGCTTAACTTTTCGCTCAAACTTCCGCTTACAATTCAACTCTGGATGATTCTGGTGCTGTTTCTCCATCTCCTCCCTAGGAATCTAGGAAGATTTTTACACACTTTTTTCTTACAATCTTCTTTCAGATCGTCAGTATGGATTCCGCAAGGGATGCTCTATTGGCAATCTTCTTGCATATCTCTGACTCTTGGACACAGAGTCTTGGTCAGCCTCCTTTCAGAATTTCAGTGAAACTTTTGTTATTGCGCTAGACATAAAAAGGTTTTGATAAAGTCTGGCACAAATCTTTAATTTCCAAACTGCCCTCCTTCGGTTTCTATCCTGTGCCTTCATCTCTAATTTCCTTTCTGGCCATTCTGTAGCTGCAGTTGTAGATGGCCACTGTTCTTCTCCTAAAGCTATTAACAGTGGTGTTCCTCAGGGTTCTGTCCTGTCATACACTCTTTTCCTTAAAATTATTTATTAATGATCTTTTAATTCACACTTCCTGTCCTATTCACTCCTATGCCAATGATTTCACTCTTCACTTCTCCACCCGCTTCCCAAAGCGTCCCTCACAGCAGTCACTTCATGATTCGCGTAGGATGGCTATGGGACACCTGATCTCTGATCTTTCTGCTATATCTGATTGGGGCAGAGAAAACCTTGTGGCTTTCAATGCCTCAAAAACTCAGTTCCTCCATCTGTTTACTTGTCACAATCTTCTGCACAACAATCCCCTTACCTTCAACAACACACAACTGAATCCTTCCTCTTCTCTTAACATTCTTGGCATTTCCTTTTCTTGTGATCTTTCCTGGAAAGATCACATATACTGTACTCTCTTTCTAAAACAGCTTCTAAGAGGTTAGGTGTGCTCTACTGCCTCTGCGGATTCTTCACCCGCACTCAGTTGCTGTCTCTGTACAGGGGTCTTGTTCACCCCTGTATGGAGTATGCTTCTCATGTGTGGGGTGGTTGAACCCACACAGCTGTACTTGACTGGGTGGAATCAAAGGCTTTTTGTCTTATAAATTTTCCACCTCTTACTGATTGTCTTCAATCTCTCTCTCTCCGCCACAATGTTGCCACTCTCTCTTTACTATCGCTATTTTAACGGACATTGCTCTTCTAAACACTCCAACTGCATGCCTCCTCCTTTAAGGAGAGCACGCAATACCAGACTTTCTACACTTTCTCATTCCTTTTCTGGCCAACTATCCAATGCAAGAGTTAGTCAGTATTTTCAGTCTTTCATCTATTCAACCAGTGAACTCTGGAACAATCTTCCTCAATCCATCTTTCCTCCTGTCATTGACCTCCCATCTTTCAAACGCAGAGTGCCTAGGCATCTCGAAAATTTCGGACCTTGATTTTGGCTCTGTTCTTCTATGGGAGGGGCGCTTTTTTCGGCATTTGCCTTTGGCCCCTCCTTCCTGCACAAAAAAAATATATATATCCGCGACGCCTTCTGAAACGTAACCACGCGGATATAGTGGATTCTACTGTATTTATTTATTTGGTATGTTAGTGATATTAAATTAACAAATTGAGGTAATAATCAGTGGCGGACCTACATTTTTGGGACCCTGAAGCTTGAAATGTTATGGGGGCCCCTTCGCAAACCAGCAAAATATAAAAATGTTACACTAGAAAACAGAAATATCTCAGTAAATATGGGAACTGAAGCACTAGTTGTTGGCTAACGAAACCAGCAGAAATATACACATAAAAATATCATCCGCGCTAACTATGGACCAAGCTTATAAGCACACCTTGATCTATACATCTTTAACACTAAACACTAGCAAAGATATAATCGAAAACTTACCAAAAACGAAGAAAAAGAAAATTTGGAGGAACGAAAATCACACCACCCAACATCAATGCGCGGAAAAAAGTATTGGTTCATTCTCTAATAGAGAGGTAGAAGGTCATCAGAGGGGGCTCGTTAGGATAAAGAGGTGAAAATCTGATTTTTGGTGTTAAAATGCACAAGCGAGACGAGTGCAGCCTGAATTGAGAATTCAGATGTCTTTTTATGGTTCCGATTGGCTCTAGCCTAAGGGCTGAGCTATAGAACTATTAAGCCATGCACCAACGAAGGATTCGAGGATCCAGCTGCCAAAATGTAGATTATGAATAGATTCTGGCGAGCTCAGCGAGCCCATACAGCTGGGGGTTCGGGCGCTGCAAGCCACCGAGAAAATTTTGAAATTTGACCAATTACAGGGGCATTTTGAGGCCATATGAAATGGATATTAGAGCATATTCTAAGGTCAATATTAAGTACTTCAACCCATTGGCTTATGATTCTACCACTAAAATAGCCTTATTTTAATAACAAACACTTAAAAAAACTCCATCGATTTTGTTGAAAAATTCACTCATTAAAAAAAAGTTGCTTCAGGGCCCCTCCTGGATTAGGGGCCCTGAAGCTTAAGCTTCATTAGTTTCATAGTAGATCCGCCACTGGTAATAATAATGATTGGGAATTATTTAATCTCCTTCGAAACATTTGAGGTCATATGATGGAGAGAACCAACAGTTCTATGAGGGATCCCAACCATTTTACCCCACGAAGGAAAACCCAGAATTCGTACCGTAATTGCTGAAAAGTGAGGTCCAACCCGAGAGTCGAGCCCAGAGCCTTAAATTAACAGCCCTGCGTTTTACTACTGAGCTACAGTGTGGGTTAATGGATTGGGGAAAAAAGAAAAAGGTCAATGCATTCCTGTTATAAGTGCCCCTGTAACTGAAGCACAGCCACCAAGCTTCGAGTTAGTAAATTTCTAAACTTTATTTAACATCTACCAAAATGTGAAGTTTTGGTGGATATTATTTACATTTTTTAATTAATAAAATATTGACATTCCGCAGGCCTTTGTTCCATAATGATTTTTATTTAATTTTCATCAAGAAATGGATAGGATATTAATGCAGGGAATGACTTTGGTAATTAACTTTTTACCAATTCGTGAGAACATTACTGAAATTTGTAGATTGATTTATAATTCTTTTAGTTTATATTTGATCTAACAGCGGTTTATGTAAGAGTTCATCTGTTACAAGGTGTTAGTAATTGAAAGATTGTATTAATTTGGTATTTATTAACAGTATATATATATATATATATATCGGGTGGGGAGGGGGATGCCCCGAAGGGGAGGAGGAAGCGTCGCTGTGGTCGGAGTCGGAGTCCTTCCGACCCGATCCTGACTGCTGCTCCCCTGCTTCCCCTCTTCCCCGTCTTCACCGGAGGGGAAGCGGCGCGCTGTTCCTGATCCGCTCGGGACTCCCCCCCCCCCCCTATACGGAGGGCTGGTGAGGCGTCACCTCCCGGTGCCCCGACCAGTGTCCGGGTGTCGGTCGAGGTACACCGCCCCATGACACCCTCGATTACTGACTCTGTTCCCATGATAGACCCGGTCGAGAGGGGCCTGGCCCTCCTTCATGGAGTCTCTCTCCCTCCGGCTCCTGCTGAGAGTGGTCGGGTCTCTCTCCTGGATCTACCTCTCCCACCTGTGGTCGACCTTTCCTCTCCCCCCCGTCAGTGCTTGTCTGGTTTGACGAGCCCTCGAACAGCTGGTTCCCCCCGGTCCCCCTCTGGTGGGGAGTTGGGGGTTTCGGCTGGGCCCGACTCGTCGTCTCTCCCCCCCCGGGAGAGCCCCCCTCTGACCTCCCTGTTCTACTCTCCACTTCTCGTTCTACTACGGGTGCAGCAGATGCGGAGTCGGTGGCCCCTACCCCCCCAGTTCTGGGTGAGTCGGGGAAACCGATTCCGTCCCTGGTTACGGACCGTTGAGTTTGCTGCTCAGCTTGGTCCGTGGCTATTTCGCTGTTTTCTCTGCCTCTTATAATGCCGCTTCCCCTTACAGTTCCATCTTGCATTGGAACTGTAGGGGGCTTTTAGCTAACTGGGAGAACCTTGCCTCCCTGCTGGAGAGCGAGCGGCCTTCCTGTGTTTGTCTCCAGGAGACTATCCTGGCTGCGCGGGGACTCCCTCGTCTCTCTGGCTATGTTGGTTTCCCTTGCACCCCGGATGAGCGCACACGCCGGCGGGGTGCGGCGATTTACGTGCATCATTCGTTACCATCGCGTGGTGTGCCTCTTCGCACTTCCTTGCAGGCTGTGGCTGTGCGGCTCTTTTTAGATCGCCAGTACACTGCCTGCTCGGTTTATATTCCTCCTCATGACCCTCCTTCTCGCGACGCGGTTCGCGAGTTGGTGCTGCAACTACCCGACCGTTTCTCCTCCTCGGGGACTTTAACAGTCGCGACCCGGCTTGGGGAGATGTTCGGTCGACTAATGTTGCTGGTATTTTACTCTCCTTAATGGAGGAACTTTCCTTTGCGTGCTCAATTCCGGTGAACCTACTTACTTCCACGAACCCACGGGTTCATTTACCTGTATTGATCTCTCCTTGGTGTCCCTCGATGCCTTACTCGATTTTTCGTGGAAGGTGTTGGGGGACTCTTATGGCAGTGATCATTACCCAGTCTGTCTTGAGCCGGTCGGTCCGCAGCCGGGCGTTCGTCTCGACCGAGGTGGTGCCTTGCGCGGGCTGACTGGCCATCTTTCAGAGCTCGTTCCGTCATTGTCCGTTCGGTATTGAGCTTTGGCTCTGTGGATGAGAGCTTGGAGTTCTTCGAGCGGGTGGTGATGGGCGTCGCGGAGGACTGTATTCCTCGATCTTCCGGTAACCCGCGGACTCGTAGCGTCCCGTGGTGGACTCCAGCATGTCACCAGGCGGTGTGCGAGAGGAAGAGGGCAACGCGCCGCTTCCACCGCACCCGGCGCGCGGACCACTTGATTGAGATGCGGCGGGCGAAGGCTTTCGCCCGCCGGACTCTCAAGTTGGCCCGTCGGGCCTCTTGGCGTGCTTTTGTGTCCGGCATCTCCTCATCTACCCCTTCTGCTGCTGTGTGGCGGAAGGTACGTAGTATCGAGGGGAAGCCGTCCCTGCTAGTCGCCCTGTCCTTCGGGACGGGGACGGCTTCCTTTCGGATCCTGCTGCTGTGGCTGATCGGCTGGCCGGTGCTTTTGCTGCGGTTTCCCGTTCGCCTTCAGCTGCGGATCGCCCTTTATCGGAGGTCACGTTCCCGCCCCCTGGGAACGAGCCCTATAACCATCTCTTTCCGATGCGGGAACTTCGGGCTGCCTTGGCAACCCGTCGTTCTTCCGCCCCTGGCCCTGATGACATTCCGTATGACTTTCTTTGGAATCTGCACCCGATGGCCCTGCACTTCTTGCTGGATCTTTTCAACCGGTGTGGGTTGAGGGGTCGTTCCCTTCCCGTTGGAGGGAGGCGATTGTGGTCCCGATACCTAAGCCGGGGAAGGATCCGGCGGAGGTGGCGAGCTATCGGCCTATTGCTTTGACGAGCTGCTTATGCAAGCTCCTCGAAAAGATGGTGGCCGTCCGACTTTCCTTTACACTGGAGTCGCTTGGGTTATACCCCCCGACCCAGTATGGTTTTCGTCGATTTCGGGGTACTCTGGACCCCCTTCTCCTCCTTGGCCATGATGTACGGGAGGCATTTTCCCGCCGGAATCTTGTTCTGGCCGTCTTTTTCGACGTCCAAAAGGCCTATGACACGACCCGTCGGGGAGTTGTCATGGACCGTTTGAAGTCTCTTGGTTTTGTGGGCTTTTTGCCCACGTTTCTTCGCAACTTCCTCTGCCGTCGCACTTTCCGCGTCCGTAATGGGGCGGCCCTATCTGCCCTGTATGTTCAGGAGGAGGGGGTGCCCCAGGGGTGTGTGTTAAGCGTCTCCTGCTTCAACCTGTTATGTCTGCGCTACCGGGAGCTCTTCCGCCCTCGGTGCGCTGTTCCATCTACGCAGATGATCTGGCTGTCTATGCCGCGGGGACGAGTCCCCCCCTCGTGGAGAGGCAAGTCCAACTCGCGGTCAATCGGGTTGAACGCTGGGCGTCGTCGGTGGGCCTTACGTTGTCTTCCCCGAAGACTTCGTGTGTGGCCTTCCTTCCGTCGAGGAGACGGGGATCCGGCGCCATCCCGGCCTTTAACCTTACACTCGGGGGTCAGCCTCTGGCCCTCGTTCCATCAGTACTCTTCTTGGGTATGGTTTTCGACAGCCGTTTGAGCTGGGTTCCCCACCTTCGCCGGCTGCGCGAGTCCGCGAGACGTACCCTGGATTTGCTGGGGCATCTGTCGCATACTACATGGGGCGCGGATAGGCGGACGCTCCTCCGTTTGTACGTGTCCCTGGTACAGTCCAAATTAGACTATGGGAGTGTGGTGTATGGCTCCGCCTCCCGCACGGCCCTTCGGATACTGGATCCGGTCCTCTCTAGAGGACTGCGCATGTCATCTGGCGCCTTCCGCTCCTCTCCGGTTGATAGTCTGCAGGTTGAGTGCGACATCCCTCCCTTGGAGGATCGGAGGTCGTTCCTCATTGCTAAACACTATCTCCGGATCCTCCGTCTTCCCACCTCTCCTCTGTTCCAGGTGGTTGAGAGGGCGTTCTGCCGGGATGGGGGTTGGTATTTCACCGACACGGTGACCTCCCTCCTCGATGGTATGGGCACTCCCCCTCCATCCGTTATACCGGTCTCTTTCAGGGTGTTGCACCTTGGGAGAGCACCCCTGTTGCGTGCTGTAGGGCGTTGCGCCCCGTTCGCAGGACCGAGTCGGACTCTGCCTTGCTTCGGTCTCTGTTCCTTCAGCATGCGGCGTGTCACTCTGCATGTGTTGCGATCTTCACGGATGGCTCGAGGTCGTCGGGGGGCGTTGGATCCGCGGCTGTTCCCCAGTCGTCCCTTGCTCCTGTGCTCCCTGATGAGGCTTCCGTTTTTACGGCGGAGCTCTATGCCATTCTGAGCGCTCTGGAGGTGGTGCGGGAGCATCCGGATGGGTCGTTCGTCATCCATTCGGATTCCCGCAGTGCCCTGGATGGCCTGGAGTGTTTTGACCTGTCCACCCGCTGGTCCGACGAATCCAGCTACTGTACCATACTCTTGTCGCTTTCGTCGTGACAAGGAGGTGGTATTTTGCTGGGTCCCAGCACATGTTAACGTGGCTGGAAATGAGGCTGCCGATCGAGCTGCCCGTTCCGCGTGCCGACTGCAGGTTTCACCTGTGTCCCTCCCTTTTTCTGATTATATCCCTGGCTTCCGTAGGTTTTTGCGCTCCCGGTGGCAGAGTCGCTGGGATGGCGCTACGGATAACAAACTTTGCAAGATTAAACCCAAGTTGGGATGTTGGGCCTCTTCCTTCCATCGGTCGCGCCATAAGGAGGTGGCTCTTGCCCGCCTCCGTATTGGCCACACCCACCTGACCCATGGCTATTTGATGGCCGGGGATCGGGTGCCCCGATGTCCCAATTGTGACGTCCTACTTACAGTTGCCCACCTCCTGGTGGAGTGTCCGCTTTACTCTGCGCTGCGCGCAGAGTATTTTCCCTTTTTGGAGAGCGTCGGGCTTTGTGATAGGCTTGGCGCTCTTCTGTCTGAAGGTCCCTACTTTTCGATAACCGGGTTGTTCTCCTTCCTCTTTCGCTCCCGACTTCTTTACCGGCTGTGACTCCGCTATGATCTTTCTGCTTTTCCCCCACCTCCTCCTCCCCCGTCTATTGTTCATTTCCATTAGTTATTCCATACTCTTCGTTCTGTGTTCGCTCTGCTATCCACCTTTCTTTTGGTGGCCATGAGCGGTCATTCTTTGAAACAAAAAAAAAAATATATATATATATATACAGGGTGGGCCGTAAGTTTCCATACAGGAAAAAAAAAATTTTTATGGACAACCATTTTTATTTATATAATATGCTCTACATGGTTGCCATTGTTTTGAAAACACATTTCAATACGTGTTCCCCACTGTTGATGAACACGCATTAGCACAGTTGACGTTATGCTTGTAATGGCGTTGGTGATACGTTCCTTTAGATGATTTATGTCTCGTATCTTTTCCTGATACACCATGGCCTTCAAGTGCCCCCAAAGATAGAAATCAAGGGGGGTGAGATCTGGGGATCTGGAGGCCACTCCACAGGACCACGCCGACCAATCCAAGCATCCGGAAACTGCTGATCCAAATACCGACGCACGTGAAGACCATAATGAGGTGGAGCTCCATCTTGCTGGAAGTAAACTGGGAAGTTACCTTCCTCGTTTAGCAGGGATGGGAAAATCTCTTCTTGCAACATGTTAAGATACCTTTCGGCATTAAGATTTCCACTGACAAAAATTGGTCCAATAATTCTGTCACCCCATATCCCACACCATCACTTTACCGGCACCTTGCATCTTCGTCGGACTCAGCCAGTTAGGGTTAGCATTACTCCAATAACGTATGTTTTGTCGATTAACCTCTCCATTGACGTAAAAATTTGCTTCATCAGTAAACAAGATCTTACAAACGCATATTCTTAAGGGTATCTGAAACATAAAAACAAACGTTTAAATTTTCCTATGTATGGAAACTTACGGCCCACCCTGTATATATATATATATATATATATATATATATATTATATATATATATACACACACAAACTCAGAATGGTCCCCTCAGAAACTTATATGTTAAACACAGACCGTGCATGGAACAAGGAACTCTTCTGGGAAAATTAAATCCACTATAGTCCGAATAAGTAATGGTAAATGACAGATACCATAGTTTTTCTTTTTCATGATGCAAGCCCGACGTGGGCAACGGGTCTCTCGCAAAGAGGTCCCATAAATATAGCTTCCCTCACCAGCTATCTGCAAAGCAGACAAGATCCAGCTTTGGGACATGGATCTAGGGTTTAAAGCAGCCTAGCCCTGCTACATTTAGAACCTCAATATAAGCAAAAGACTCGAAAGACTCGTTGCATTCACGTCGGATTGAATACATCAAAGAAAAAGGGGTAACTATTGTATTTTTAGCCAAAAAAAACAAAACTTAAACCTCAACCGGGACATTGAGCGTCCACTTTTCAAGGCACATAACACGTCCGTTTAATATACACAAACTCAGAATGGTCCCCTGAGAAACATATGTTAAACACAGACCGTGCATGGAACAAGGAACTCTTCTGGGAAAATTAAATCCACTATAGTCCGAATAAGTAATGGTAAATGACAAATACCATAGTTTTTCTTTTTCATGATGCAAGCCCGACGTGGGCAACGGGTCTCTCGCAAAGAGGTCTTGCAACGAGTCTTTTGCTTATATTGAGGTTCTAAATGTAGCAGGGTTAGGCTGCTTTAAACCCTAGATCAGGGGTGGGGAACCTGCGGCCTTTTGGGGTACTAGTTGCGGCCTTCTGCCTATTTGACATTCAGAATTCATACCGTACGATAATGGACAGCAACTGATACCCCTTTAGGGCTTTAGGCTATTTCATTAGATCATGGTTTCAGCTTCACTGCTTCTTACACATACAAGCCTTCTTTATGGCTTGAACAATAGGAAATATGGCAACGTTGCCAGTTGAAATTGGCAGAGTTGCCTTACGGCTTACGCCCTTACCTATCAACGATCAACTCGACTGGATGACAGTTACTGACGATTCTCCGATAGTGACACGCACGCTTGCTTCCTTTAAAACTGTAAATCTTTGATCAATTCGTGTACCATTTTTATTTAAAAATCTTCTGGTACCCCAATCATGTCAAAAACTGTGAAAAGAAAATTAAAGGAAGAGAAGAGATTATTCCATGAAGAATGGGAATTGCAGTATTTCATAGTTACTGAGAAAGATAAAATGATGTGTTTGCTCTGCAACTCCATAATTGCAACAGTGAAGAAACACAATGCATATCAGCATTATGCAACTCATAAGAACCACAAGTATGCTACATTTGAAGAAGAACCCCGAAAGTTTGCACTTACGAAGATGAAACTTCAAAAGCAGCAACAACAGCAAGTATTTAAAACGATGTCAGGCCTAGGGACTGAAATCACTGAAGCAATTTATAAAGTAGCATATATACTTGGAAAAAGAGGTAAGCCATATAGTGATGTGGAAATCATAAAAGAATGCATTGTTGAAGCTGTAGCCCCTTTAGATTCAGACAAGGTTAACAAATACAAACAACTACCTCTTTCAAGAAGGAGGACCATAACTGATCGGCAACATGAATTAGCCCTCAATGTAACTGAACAACTTCATACAATATGCCAAAGCGAAAATACTTATTATTCGATTGCCTTGGATGAGTCCACTGATATTACTGACTCAGCGCAAGTGTCATTTTTTATTCGTGTTATAACTGCAGATTTTCAATGCTACGAGGAGTTACTGGCTTTGGGTACCCTTACGGGAAAGACACGTGGAATTGACGTCTTGTCTCTCTTCAAAGAAAAATGCCGTGAAGCGAAACTGAATTTATGTAATTTAGTAAATGTATGCACAGATGGTGCACCTTCCATGAGAGGAAAATGTGCCGGATTTGTTGCGCTACTACAAAAAGAACTGCCAAATCCAGATAGCTTGATTTCCTTTCACTGTATTTGGCATCAACAGAATCTCTGTGCCAAATCTACTGTTTTAAGTGACATATTAAGTAAAGTTATACGTATTGTGAACTACATTAGAGCAAATGCATCACGACATCGCGTTTCGCAATATGCTTATGCTTGATGATGAAACATTCAGTGTGGATCTTCCGTATCATTTTAAAGTGCGCTGATTGTCACAAGGGCAAGTCTTTGAAAAACTTTTGTCTTTGCAAAAACAAATCGCAAGATTTTCTGAGGAACTCAATGAACCATGTGAATTGTCAAAAAAGGATTTCTGCAGAAATGCTGCATTTTTGTGTGACGTAATGTCAAGCAAAATTACCTGAATATTTCTTTGCAAGGTAAAACTAAATCCATATATGAAATGTGGCAAAAAATCCAGGCTTTTCGGAGGAAGCTGCGCTTTTTCAAAACTATCCTTACCCGATCGGAACTTTCAGCTGAACACTTCCCTGAACTGGCAAAGGTAATTGATGAAGAAGATACAAGCAAATCATTAACGGAATGCGATGTGAAAGAATACACAGCTGTCCTAGACTCCCTGATTGAAGAATACGATGAAAGATTTGAAGATTTTGAGAAACATGACTTCACACTGAAACTAGCTTTCCAACCACACCTGGTTGGTGTCTCCAAAGCACCTGAAGATTTACAGATGGAATTGATTGAGCTATTAGAAGATAATATCCTTAAGTCTCTATTTGATACTAAGAAGGATCCTGTTGAAATATGGAAAAGTGGCGTTGAATACCCACGTCTGCGCCAACATGCTCGTCGAATGTTGCCTTCTTTCGGCACAACCTACTGTTGTGAATCAACGTTTTCATATGTGACTCAAATCAAAACGAGCTTGAGATCTCAGATGACGAATATTCACCTGGAGGACCAACTAAAACTACGGTCAACGATATTGGAACCAAATGTACGACTGTCCCGCAATAAGCAGTCACAAAAAAGTAATTAAATGGTTTATCACTTTTTCACTTAATATTAGTTCTATTGTTAATTATTCCCCCCAAAAAATAAATGTGCACTTGCTGAATTTTTTATTTATTATAAAAGCCCTCACGTATTATCAAGTTTGATTTAAAATTAATAAATATGTAGATTGTAGACTAAAATATGATATTTTGTTGTATGTATATGTTAAATTCTCAGCATGCGGCCTAATAGGGTCTTGGTTAAATGAAATGCGGCCTTCTAATGAAAAAAGGTTCCCTACCCCTGCCCTAGATCCATGTCCCAAAGCTGGATCCTGTCTGCTTTGCAGATAGCTGGTGAGGGAAGCTATATTTATGGGACCTCTCTGCGAGAGACCTGTTGCCCACGTCGGGCTTGCATCATGAAAAAGAAAACTATGGTATTTGTCATTTACCATTACGTATTCGGAATATAGTGGATTTAATTTTCCCAGAAGAGTTCCTTGTTCCATGCACGGTCTGTGTTTAACACATATATATATATATATATATATATATATATATATATATATATATATATATATATATATATCAGGGCGTCCCAAAAAAATGTATACACACTTTAACAGCTGATAGCTCAATTGATGTTTCTTTCTTTCCAAGTTAAACCCATTAGAATTAATAATGGCAGTCAGACTAAGCTTTGAACAAAGGAAATTCATTCTAAAATGCTACTGGAAGTGTGAAAACGCAGTTGAAGTGCAAAGACAGTTTAGGAGGGAGTTTCAAACAGATCCACCAACGCGACTTACCATCACTCGAATTAGAGATAAGTTTGAAGCCGATGGAACTGTTCAGAATGTCCACAAGAAGCGTTCCGGAAGACCACGGACATCGACAAGCCCCACAAAGCAAGAAAGAGTACTGGAAACGTATCACCAAAGTCCAAGAAAATCTGTGCGGCAAGCGAGTCGTGAGGTAGGAATTTCAGAATCGTCTGTCCAACGCATTTTGAAGCGCTGTCAATGGAAAAGTTACATTCCAAGATTAGTCCATGCTATTAATGAAGATGATCCGGACCGAAGAGTGGAGTATTGCGAGTGGTACTTGGTACGATGTGGATGTGGATTGGACGAAGGGGTTTCGTAGAATACCCTCCGCGTTCACCAGACCTCACACCACTAGACTTTTTTTTATGGGGATACTTAAAAGACAAAGTCTACGCTATAAAACCTGCAACAGTCGCTGAATTGAGAGCAGCCATTGAACGAGAATGCACACAAATACCAAACGAAATGTTTCGTGATGTTTGCGATTCCATTGCTTCGCGTTATCAGCAGTGCCTGGACCAGAACGGACGTCAGTTTGAAAACAGGCGTTGACAAAACAATTAAATAATGTCTGTAGATTCTATTACATTTTGAAAATGAAATGTATTTTAATAAACACTGCCTTTATAAGTATTTAAAGTGTGTATACATTTTTTTGGGACGCCCTGTATATATAATGATGCAAATCCACAAGGAAAAAGAAAAATTATTCCAAGGCCTTTCGTGTATTCAGAAGTACACCTCGTCAGGGAATGAAGGGTGGAGGAAAGATGACCAAAAATATATATCAGCCTCAGGTCATCCCATAAGTAATGTCGTTTTTTAGATCGGAATTTGAAGGACAAAAAAAAACTCAACTGAAACTTTTTAATCTAGTATATATTTTTCATCGGAATCAATGACTGCCAACGTCCTACGAACTTTTCAGTGCGATGTTTATAAAATTCAGGCGGTTTTGAGGCAAAAAACGTACAAAGACTGGTGTGCAAGTCATCTAAAGAAGTATACTGTTTCTCGTCAAAATAATTTTGTAGACTCCTGAAGAGATGATAATCTGAAGGCACAAGGTCTGGAGGATATGGAAGTTTTCCCACCCAAGCTCCTCAATTTTTGCGGAAGTGATCCGAGCGGTATGAGGACGTGCGTTGTCGTGGTGGAACACGATTCCTTTCCGATTAACCAAAGGAGGTCTCTCTTCTTTTAGTGCAGTGTTCAGTCGATCCAGTTGTTGACAGTAGACTTGAGCGGTGATTGTTTGGTTGTGTGGTAAGGTTTCAAAGTGTATTGCACCACCTTTATCCCACCAAACACTAAGCAACGCCTTCCGAGGGTGAAGATTTGGTTTTGGCTGTGGTGTCGCTGGTTCTCCGGCACAAACCCACTGTCGACGGCGCTTAACATTCTGGTACAGTATCCACTTTTCATCACCAGTCACTGAACGGTGCAAAAATGGATCTTGGAGTTCACGGGAATGAAGAGCTGTGCTAATGTTTACCTGCACCCTCAGATTGTCGACTGACAATTCATGTGGCACCCATTTTCCTAACTTAGGCACTTTCCTGAGTTGTTGCAAATGTCGATGGATGGTGGATGGGGATGAATTGAGTTTCTGGGTCAATTCTTCGACAGTTGTTGAACAATCTTCTTCAAGTGCGCCGAACAGCAGGTCATCGTCAAACTCAGCAGGGCGTACAGAGCGTGCTGCATCTGTCAAACAGCAGTCACCATTCCTAAACTTTTGAAACCATCTTTGACATTTCCTCACACGCAGAGTATCGTTGCCATAAACTTCCTGAATGTTTCGCGTTGCTTCAGTAGCACTATTCCCTTTTTGGAACTCGTAAAGCATTATATGCCTGATATGCTCTTGTGATACTGCCATATTTATGAGGGGTTCACATAAAGCAAAACACACGTCTTCACTGGTCAAGGTCTGTAAAGTACAGTATGTAGCGAAACACGATAGATCTCCTCTTAGATATAACCTTCGGAAAATTTGTGCTTAAACCGAGTAGGACTAGTTTAAACTTAATCTGTCGTAAAAAACGACATTACTTATGGGATGACCTGATACCACGGGACAGAAAAACAAAAAGAGTAACATAATATTAACAAGAGTTGATTAGAGGCAAAAGGTATTTTAACAGGATATTGTCAATTTTATACATTCCCGCACTGTTGAAATTATTTTTAAAATGGATAAATGCTCATTCTAGAATATTCCTTTCGATTATGTGTGTTTTTAACGAGAGCTTTAGAACTATCCCACTTAATACTATGATTACATCTATACATATGGTTAAACAATGCATTAGAATTATTTCCTGTTCTACACGCATATTTATGCTGTTTTACCCTAATATCTAACGTTTTACCCATTTGGCCTATATATACTAAGTCACATTGTGTACATCCGATCGAATACACACAATCAACCAGATTATCCGGGCTATTCTTTATGAAGCATGATTTTACAGTATTATTATATTTAAAGACTACATTGATACCAATTGCTTTTAGTAAAGTTGGAAGATATTGAAAATTTACATGGTAAGGTAGGTTAAGAATATTTTCACGCTCAAATTCCTTTACAGTTACGCTATTATAATACCTATTCTTGGCTTTCCTAAGGCAGTTATCTAAAAATGAAATAGGGTAACATAATTTAGTACCAATATTCATGATATTGCATAACTCGGAATATAAAAATTCAGGACTGACAACTCTCAATACTCTAAGAAAAATAGCAGAGAAAATAGAAGATTGAATCGTGGAATGATGGTCAGAATAAAAATGCACACAAGATTTATTATTAGTAGGCTTACGATAAACTTCAAATTTGAATTGATTAAAGCATCTCCGAATTTTTAGGTCCAGAAAAGATAAGCTTACGTCATTTTCTTTTTCAACCGTGAACTTAATAGATGGAACTAAACTGTTGAGCCTACCAAGAAATAAGTCAACATCCAAATTATTTGGCCAAAAGCATAAAATACCATCCATATACCTACTGTACACCAAACAAGGTTAAAATTAACAATAGTAGGCGAAATTCTGCTTTCAAAAAGTTCTATATATAAGTTAGCCAATACAGGTGAGAGGGGATTTCCCATCGCCAATCCAAACGACATAACATAAAACTTATTTTCAAACTGAAATTTACAATCTTTAACGCAAAGCTTAATTAACTCGATAAGAGTATTGTGTTGAACAGGGAAAGAATATTCAGAGATCTTATATTATAAAAAATCAAGTAGGTCATCAACAGGGACTTTTGTGAATAACGAGCATACATCAAAACTTGCCAGTTTGAAATTAGGGTCATTTGGAAACTTCAGTTTGTCAATAAGATCCATGCTATTTACAATATGTGACTTGGAAATAGAGCCAACTAACGGCATTAATAAACTGACTAACCATTTAGATAGCTTATAGGTTACGGAGCGTACTGAGCTAACAATAGGCCTCATGGGATTATTAACTTTGTTTTTACTAAATTGGTCAAATATGGTAGTGACGGATTAATACTAAGAAACTGCTGATGACCTACTTGATTTTTTAAAAGATAAGATCACAGAATATTCTTTCCCTGTTCAACACAACACTCTTATTGAGTTAAGCTTTGTGTTAAAGATTGTAAATTTCAGTTTGAAAATAAGTTTTATGCTATGTCATTTGGATTGGCGATGGGAAAAACCCCCTCTCACCTGTATTGGCTAACCTACAATATATATAGAATTTTTTGAAAGCAGAATTTTGCCTACTATTATTAATTTTAACCTTGTTTGGTGCAGGTATATGGATGATATTTTATGCCTTTGGCCTAATAATTTGGATGTTGACTTATTTCTTGGTAGGCTCAACAGTTTAGTCCCATCTATTAAGTTCACGGTTGAAAAAGAAAATGACGAAAGCTTATCTTTTCTGGACCTAAAAATTCGGAGATGCTTTAATCAGTTCAAATTTGAAGTTTATCGTAAGCCTACTAATAATAGTTCTTATGTGCATTTTTATTCCGACCATCATCCCGCGATTCAATCTTTTATTTTCTCTATGTTTCTTAGAGCATTGAGAGTTGTCAGTCCTGAATTTTTAGATTCCGAGTTATGCAATATCATGAATAGTGGTACTAAATTATGTTACCCTATTTCATTTTTAGATAACTGCCTTAGGAAAGCCAAGAATAGGTATGTATTATAATTGCGTAACTGTAAAGGAATTTGAGCGTGAAAATATTCTTAACCTACCTTACCATGTAAATTTTCAATATCTCCCGACTTTACTAAAAGCAATTGGTATCAATGTAGTCTTTAAGTGTATAATAATACTGCAAAATCACGCTTCATAAAGAATAGCCCAGATAATCTGGTTGGTTGTGTGTATTCGATTGGATGTACACAATGTGACTTAATATATATAGGCCAAATGGGTAAAACGTTAGATATTAGGGTAAAACAGCATAAATATACGTGTAGAACAGTAAATAATTCTAATGCATTGTTTAACCGTATGTATAGATGTAATCATAGTATTAAGTGGGATAGTTCTAAAGCTCTCGTTAAAAACATGGATATAATCGAAAGGAATATTCTAGAATGTGCATTTATCCATTTTAAAAATAATTTCAATAACAGTGCGGGAATGTATAAAATTGACAAGATCCTGTTAAAATACCTTTTGTCTCTAACTCTTGTTAATCTTGTGTTAATCTCTTCGGTTTTTCTGTCCCATTGTATATATTTTTGGTCATCTTTCCTCCACCCTTCATTCCCTGACGAGGTGTACTTCTGAATACACGAAAGGCCTTGGAATCATTTTTCTTTTTCCTTGTGGGTTTGCATCATTCATTCATTTCACGTGTCTAATTGTGAAATTCATCCCATATTGTGTGTGTGTTGGGGGGTTCATACTAATTAGTATCTTGTTTAGGTAAATTTTGGTATAGAGAATACCACAATAATGTTTTAGGTTGTTTAACCTCCCTTGTAACGACAAAAGACATGATGGAGGAGACGTACTACTGCTTTATGTGGCATCCGAACCATGCAAAGGTCGCTACACCATATGAATGAAGATGAGGGTCACCCATCCAACTAGTTAAGACCCAACGTCGCTTAACTTCGCCTAACTAATGGGAAGTGGTGTTGCAACGTGGCCACGATTTTTTAAATGTTTTTACCCTATCGGTACAGTAAATCCTATTCAGAAAATCTTCATTAAATTTTTCCCAATATTTAATCTGTTACAATTGATTTAACTTTTGGTTTATTTCATTCGAGTATAAACCTGTTTCAACCCGAAAATTGAGGCGAAGAGGCAACGAACCTCCACCTTTGGTCGAGAAACGAAGGAAACCTATGGCGAATTCTCTTCAGTTGCTCCTTGAAGAGAAGGATATCGATGAAGACTTGAAAATGATCAACAAAAGCAAACTGGTCAACGTGAAGAAAAGTTGTGAGTATTGTTCACGATTTTAAACTTCTCACTTCTTTAATTAGCTTAACTTCAAAATTTTTGTTTTCAGCGTCTTGAAATACGTTGAGTAAACTTAGTCTGAGGAATATAAGAAAGTTGTTGGTTTCAACGAATAAAATGTTAAGTAGAAATTGTCGTTTAATTACATTCTCCTTTTTCAGCATCGGGCGCATTCTCGAGCTCGGCTGAAACAGCGCCCAATGATCCAAGAATAGAAAATGGAAAACTTTTTTTTGATAAGAAATGGTAAAAATATAAATAAATAAAATACGAAATGAAGTGAAATTTTTCTTTTCTAATTTCCAATGACAGTAATTTTTCTCGTCTTTTTTTTATTTTAGGTTCTACAAAGGCCAGTCCGTTATAATTGAGTGTAAGGACGGGTCAAAATTTACCGCTGAGTTGGTCGTTACGAGCGGAGATGTGGTGAGAAGTTTTAAGATCTTTATAATTTATTTACTCTTGCAAAATGAACGAAACTAGTATTTTTCCTCCCTTACTCTACATTTCTGAGAGAGATGTTTACATTAAAATACAGTACTTTTATTAATTATTTCAAAGAATGTCTGGTCATCTTCTCAACAGTCTAAGTAATTAAGGTAGCTTAGGATTTTATGTCAATGGGAAGGATACCATGGGGATAGGAAGTTTAGAATAGATTCCCTAAGTTTCTCATGTCTGTTGCAAAAGGCGATTGTGCGACATTGGGCTTAGATTCCATTTCTGGAAAAGTACCCTACGAACAATGTGACGTGCCTCGAACTTGGTGGTTTTGTGGGCTCGTGTGGCTGTGTAAATTGTTTGAGATATAAATGAGGATCTAAAGTGGCCAAGATTTGTCGAGACTGACCTTTTGACTTACTTGGGTTTGTACTATTAAACGAAGTTGAGAAGGAATTGTGATGTTCACTGGTAAGGTATGAAAAGTGTGAAAGAAGAAGAAGAAAGGTAAAAAGATGTGTTGCTTTGCTAATGAAGGATGAGTGGCGTGAATATGAGGGAATATAAACTTGTTAATGACAGATGTCTAAGGTGCTACGTTTAAGAATGCAAGTAGCAGTGACAGAAGGGTATGTGTAGAAGAGAAATATGATGATTGAAGCAAGGAGAATGCATATAAAGTGATTGTAATTAGTGATCTTTATGGGGAGGTGGTCCTGAGTTTTGAATGATTAACAAGCATGATCTACCCGAGTGAAGGAGAATGGCGATACAAATAGTATTTCAGACACAATGACACCCATAACTATTCATGGTATAGTGAGAGATGAAACCAAGTCTTATCTATTGTGTTAGCGAATGTAAAGATATGCCGAGATACAAAAATTGTTCGTTGTGTTGGGGTTTACCAGACCATATTATTGTATTGTGTACAATTGGTGTTTGGTACAAAAGGGAGGGAGTGGACAGACTGAGAATAAATGTTGAAAGGCTGAATTCAAATGAGAATAATAGAGAATATAGAATAAGGGAAGTAAGAGTTTTAGGCGAGATTGGTAATTGATATACAAAATATATGATACCATCTGACGTATTTGGGTGTGTACGAAGTGTAGCTAAGAAAGGTGAGGAGTGCAGTAAAAAAAAAGTTTGGGAAGGTGTTAGAAATGCAGACTGGCAGTGATGAAAGTTGTAATGAGGTATACGAAGAATGCAAGAAAAATATTAAGCGAGTGGTAAAAAAGAGAACAGATGAGGACTTGGGAAGGAAAAGGAGCAATATATGTGAGTGCAGTTGGCGCTAGTGGCATTTGTAGAAGTGTATAACATGGAGTGGAAGACATCAAATTAGGGGAAGTTAATTGAAGTACCTTACATATAAAAGTAAAGATGAAAGAAGCGAATGTAAAAATTACAAGAGTATAGTTCTCCTAAGTGTAGCTGGAAAAGTATAAGGCATTATTGATAGATACAGTGAACATGATTACGGACTCGTTGGTTGGAGATAAACAAGGAGGCTGTACACAGAGTGTACAATGTAGAGAAGGCAGAGGATGTGTTCAGGTGTTTGCAGGAAGACAGCTTAGAAGCTTAGAATGTACATGTCAGTGAATAGTTCTTATGAGAGTAGTAGTGCTTATGTTAGAGTAAAAGTGAATTGGGTGACTGGCTCACTATCAATGTTGGACTACAACGGGGCTGTGTGATATCACCATCGCTATTTAATTTCTGTGATGAATTAATATAGAAAGTGAAAGTAAGAATGTAGTAGCAGTGGTGTATCTCGTGTATGCCGATATTGTGGTGCTTGTGGGTGAATCAAAGGGTAATTCGAAATGATATCAATGACCCCACCTATGTTTGTGGCCTTGACTTTTGATGTAAGAACCTGATTCTTGTTCATGATACATAATCTCGTAACAATCCATACGTATGTGAGGTTTTATCAGTTTATATTTTGCATTTCAAAAGTTACAGCGCGGGCACGAAAGTGTGACGGATGGACAAGTGCAATCCAGTATGTCTCCTCCAAATTTGGCCACGGAAATAAAGAGCGGCGATGTATTTTGTAGTGTGGGAAATACAGAGTGTAAATAAAAGTAGTTTGAGATTGTGGCCAGCGTGTAATATCTTGGTGAATGGGAAAAACTTAAGATGTGTCGCCGACAAAAAGGAGACAGGTATATTGAAGTAGGGCAAACAAGTCATAAGCACTATGAAAGACCTGGAAGGAAGAAAGTACTTACTAAGTGTAGGTGCAACAAGAAGTTTCATGAAGGTGTATGGGTGGAAGACACTTGTCAGAAGTAAAAGTAGACGAGATGAATAATTTAAGCAGCACGGATTGAGCGTGAGGAACGAGGATTTTCAGGAAGGTACAGGGTGAAAGTCAATAGACCATACCATACCGCGTTGGTATGGTCATTGGGAGAGAATGAACAAAGATATAATTGTGAAAAGGTTTACAATAGCGAGTGCTCAGGTATGAATGAACATAGAATTAATGAGAAATGGAAGCAGTTTGTTAATAAGGCGTGTAACTGTAGACATTGGTTTCACCTGACGCACCAACTAGAGGTAATACCTTCAACCTTCTTATGAAAGGTAACACTGAACTCTTAGGTTTGGGTGGCACTTTATTAAACGAAGTGATCCTGTATAATGTGCGAGTAGTTTGTTTTCAATCTGAACTTCAGGCGTCGTGTCCACCCCCGAAAGAATGAGAAAATAGGTTTTTGGATAATACGTTGTTGCGTTGTGTAATTTTTTGCACTAAGAATGGCAATTGGGACTGCATTTAAACTGGAAGGGTAACTTGTATCACTTTGCATCGAAAAACCTGATTAGCTTTCCTCTTAACGTAGAGTAGGAGTTTCTTCTGAGACTAATCATAGTGGATGCTACTTCCTCCGAAGTGCTAAACAGGGGTCTTGGGCTGGTTTTAGGTTTCATTTTTTTTTTATTACAGTGGAGTGAGGGAAGTCGGGAGATTGAGTATGGACCGACAGTGACTGGAACAGAGGATAAACGTGGTAGAATTCTTGAATTCAGTGTTGAACGTGCGAACGCACCGACATACAAGGGAACAGTTCTAACAATGCTGTGAATCGTGTTGTATCTGAACTTCGTAACTCAAAATAAAGGAATAACAGGGACGCCCAGCACCGTCCGGACTGGTGCGAACACACACTTTGATTGCTGAAGAGATTCAGTCACAGGAACTTTGGTTGTCAGCCACACCCATTCGGAGAATCATGAAATTAGACTTAAAGATTTCCCCTTAGCTTTTGCACCACCTGGATTCTCTAACCTATTCCGACAAACTTGCCCGAGTGGACAGTACACCTGGTTCAGCAAAAGGATGGGAGAGAATGGGAACTGGATCAACAACGTGTGATTTACAGACGAGGCTCGCTTTCATTTGGATAGTTTAGTGGACTCCGAATTACAGGATTTGGGGAAGTGGTGGTCTTGAAGTTGCAGAGAAACCTCTCCATAGTGTGAAGTACACATCATACTACGCTGAGTGCGGACGTTCACTTCAAGTTTTTCTGCGACTAGTTCCCCAAATCCTGTAATTCGGAGAGTCCACTAAACTATCCAAATGAAAGCGAGCCTCGTCTGTAAATCACACGTTGTTGTTCCAGTTCCCATTCTCTTCCATCCTTTTGCTGAACCAGGTGCACTGTCCACTCGGGCAAGTTTGTCGGAATCGGTTAGAGAATCCAGGTGGTGCAAAAGCTAAGGGGAAATCTTTAAGTCTAATTTCATGATTCTCCGAATGGGTGTGGCTGACAACCGAAGTTCCTGTGACTGTGCCATTGACTGCCACAGAGATGCAATTTTTGCACCAATGTGGACATTTTGAGCGTCCCTGCTATTTCTTTATTTTGATTTAGAACTGTTCCCTTGTCTCTGAACTTCCTAACAATGTTACGAATTGTGTTATCTGTCGGTGCAGTTCGCACGTTCAAGTAACGAACGTTTTTGTCTTAACCACCGAATGTATGAGTTCTACTACTTTATCCTCGGTTACATTGTTAACATGCTCGTAGTGGGGCCACTGTTCCTCACTTAATCCGACCCGAGGAATAGAGATTCAGAATCCCTTATATTTTGCTCTTTATCCTCTCAGATTATCGTGAGAAGAGTTCCCGAGAATACTCGAGTGAGAATTACGTTGGCACAATTGGCTCACGGGAAGTACATTGTGAAAAGGCGAAACAACTGAATAAAATTTTATTTTGTTCCATTAGAAAAAATGAAGGGTGATAAAAATATGCAAAAACGAGGATGATGATGATGATACTGGGGACGTTCTGAGACAAATGAGAATTCTTAAGTTACTTTATGAATGACTAGAGAAGTTTCAAGTAGCAAAGATTATTTTACCATTTTCATAACAGTTCACACAAATTTTTCTTTAATAAATTAAATCTTGTATCGTTTGACGGGAGGTCCGTTTCCTTTACCTAGAGCACTAATGGAACTACAGGCGGCGAATTCACTGACGAATTCTGCAACATAAAATTCATCATAAAAATGTGTTCGTTCCGTGTATTGTTATTACATAGTGTGCTTTTTCAGTCGTATATGGATAAACAGCTGGTCGATGAGCAGTTTTTACGCACGTCCAGACATACTAACTGTTCGAAAAAAAGTGAACATGTGAATACAATGACGTCATTCTCGATATACTGACAACCTTTAAAATAAGGAACATCACTGCACAATCTTCGAACTTCTTTCTTAAGATGCGTTTGAACAAGTGCTCCAGATTTTTAAGAGAAGTCATTCCAAATTAACTGTATTGACATTCACTTCACGAACATTTGGTAAAAACTACCATGTCGGATACGTTTGTAACCTTCTTACAGCCTGGAAGTGTGTCTGAACGTTCATAATTTATGTATCAGTAGCAGGTATATCTCCATATACGTCTATAGTGCCTTGATTCTTACCAGGTAGAGTTTTATTGCGTAATACAACCGCATTGCATCCTCGACTCTCATACGATTGTTGTGGGGAAGGCTTCACCGTAGTCCGTTTTTTACTCTCATTTTCCTCTCCTTTCGAGTCATCTGAAGGAATAATTAAGGGTTCCTGTGGGGAGTGGAGGAAATGTGTGATAAATGCGAAGACCTGGAAACATCTTTGACAGAACAATAAACATGTCTAAGTTAAAACCTCTCATAAATACCGATGAGACGACAATCATTTTGTTGCAAAATTCCTCGACTGCTAGTAACAAATTTATACCAGAGTAGCTCATAAATCTTCAAGACCTCTTTTACCTCAAGCTATCGGTGTATGATATATTCAGTTACGCAGGGTTGGCCCTTATAAAAAGAAGGCATCTGGTTGAGATTTGATTTTCACGAACAACAACAAAAACTCACCGGCCTAATCATAGCGAGTGCTCTTTCTCCCGCCTCCGTGAGTTGTATTGTTTGTCCAAAACAAATAGCCCTCCTCAGCATACTGCTGGGGTCTTCCAGTGACACAAGAGCAGCTTGCGCTCTTAACAGTTCTGTAGCTGCACTTGCATAAATATCATCTGAAGTAACAGAAATTAAATAAAGACGAGACAGATACAAATTCTAGTTTCTGGCTTTACCTTCAGAATGGCGAGGCTACATTGATGGAGGGGGGGAAAAAAAAAACTTGTTCACGCAATATACGTATTGAAGGTATGGCCAAAATATAAGGTAAACTAAATTTTTAAATGGCAGACCAAAACTTGATAGAGCAAAAAAAAATAAAAATATCCAAGGCTTTCGTGTATTCTGCAATACACCTCGTCAGGGAATGACGATGTGTATTGCTGAATACACGAAAGACCTTGGAATCATTTCTATTTTTTCCTTGTGGGTTTGCAACATTCATTCATTTCACGTGCTTAATTATGAAATTCATCTCATCTGCGAGTGTGTGTGTGTTACAAAGAAAAGTACCACCTCAAAAGGCCTTGCAGCCCAGACCGAGAGTTTCTTGAACAGATCCACAGAAGAACTGTTCACAACTTCTGAAGGTAGCCTGTTCCACGTGTCACAGATCTTATAGGTAAAGTAATTCCCACACACACTAGTGCTAAACCGTTTCAAATCCAACTTCCAACCATTGTTGCAAGTCAAATATTTAAACTAAACATGCTTCTAAAATCGACATGGTTGAACTCGCGTAAGAGCTCGAAAACCTCGATGAGTCGACGCATCCTCCGAGTTTCGAGCGAAAACAAATTCAGGGCGTGTAAGCGTCGATTGTAGCCCATATGCATAACGGAAGGGATTAACTTTGTGGCCCTCGCCTGGACTCGCTCCAGCCTGTCAATGGCATTTGCCATTTTTCGGACCACTCTCCTATTCTACGCAGGTCCGCACGCAGTTGCTCGATCGCCTCTGGCGTCCCAACATTGGCCCCTAGTTTCATGTCATCAGCGAATTTGGCGATCCGACTGACGATGCCACCGTCTATATCATTTATGTAAATGATAAACAACAGTGGCCCTAAAACGGAACCCTGAGGAACCCCGCTAGTGACCGAGGCCCAACCCGAACTAGCCCCTTTAATTACAACCCTCTGCCGCCTATTCTTCAGCCAGTTTTCAATCCACCTACTCACTTCCCTACCGATACCCAGCGCGCGCACTTTGGCCATTTGCCGGAGGTGAGGTACCTTATCAAAGGCTTTCTCAAAGTCGAGATAAAGTATATCAATCGCCCTACTCTTATACTCACTCAACATGACGTGGAAAAACACGAGCAAGTTGGTGAGACACGACCTATGCCGTCTAAACCCATGTTGGGAGTCCCCAAGCAGCTTGTAGGAATCCAAATGGTCAACGATCCTATCGGCTATTATCCCCTCTAATAATTTACCTACAACTGAAGTGAGACTAATGGGACGATAGTTCCCTGAACTTTCGTGATCCCTTTTCTTAAAGATAGGGGTCACATTGGCTTCCCTCCAGTCACCAGGCACCTGGCCCGTCTCCAACGATTTGTTGAAGACTGTAGCCAGGTGGAGACCACCTGGTTGCGCACCTCCCGCAACATTCTGGGGAGAAACTGGTCTGGCCCAGGAGCCTTAAACGCGCTCAGTTTGTCTATTCTATCGGCAACGACTGTCGCGGTACACCGAACACTATCCAGGCCAGCACCTTCGTACCTGACACCTGGCACGGGGGTGACGCGGGTGTCCTCTCTGGTGAACACTCCCGCAAAGTACTCATTAAGCACGTTAGCGATGTCCGCGTCGGAGGTTCGCAGAACGCCGCTGAGGCTTTCTACTATTAACATAACTGAAGAACTCCTTAGGGTTCCCCTTACAGAGGCTTGCCACCCGTAGTTCTCCGTTACGTTTCGCTAGCCTAACCTTCGTTTTCACTTCCCTACACAGGCGGACATACACCTCAGTGTTCTCATGGGAACGATTGGCCTTCGCCCTCCTATACGCTACTTTCCTATTTCGGATAGCCGAAGCGATGTCACGACTGAACCACTTAAGCTGCGTTGAAGCAGGGGTCACGGTTTTGAGGGTATGGCAGCAGACTGCAGCACCATAAACTCGTCCAGGAATGCACTCCACACTCCCTCAACATCGTCGCCGACCACTAACCCTATCTCACCTACGCTATCCCGGAGGCTAACAAAGTCCGCCCGCCGTAGATCGAGCTTACTGCCTCTCGAGTTACTACGCTTCACCCGAGGGACGCAGACACGGAACCTAATCAGAACGTGATCACTCCCGCCCAACGATTCGTCAACGGTGAGGCCAGTGACGAGGTTGTCTTCGGTCGTGAATACTAAGTCTAGAACGCTTTCGCCTCGTGGAGGCTCATTGATCCACTAAGTGAAGTTCTCATCAGCAAAGTCAACTAGCCTCCTCCCTTCAGCATCAGTAGTCCTGTCTTCCCACTTTATGCCGCGACAGTTGAAGTCTCCTAAAACTACACACCCCCTATTCTCTAGCAGGCTACGGAGTTCGGTGTATAGGGCTGTATCCTCCTCGAGGAGGATATGCGGAGGTCTGTACACCAAGATTAACCTATAGTTCGTCCCTCCCACGTTCCGATCGGACCGGACTAAACGTGTCCCTCACGTATATTAGTACTCCTCCCCCCTCCCCACGGGTGCGGTCTTTGCGAAACATTCTATATCCGGGAATTTCGAACTCCCCAACGTAGTCCCTACGATCAGTATGAGTCCAGGACTCAGTGATAGCAACGATATCCTGGTATTCTGATGCTAAGAGCGCTCGAAGCTCGCAAAACTTATTCCTAATCGACCTAGCATTAAAAAGCACTGCACGGAGGAAGCCTTCCCTATTCTGACCGCCCCCTAGCACGACCCGTTTCCCGAACAGCCAGGGCTGTCGAGAGTTGAAGAGCCCTCACCAACGAGAGGGCAACTTCCGCAGGAGCCTGAGCCCTCTCGAACGGCAAAGGAGGGTCACCCACCCGTACCTGGACGCACCCTTTAGTTGAAGGTACGTCCGCCAGCGGCTCAAGATCATCTCTCCCTGGGCTCGACCTCACCATTCTGTATAGGTGCCAGTCGAGCAGCGCGCCTAGCACACCTTTACCCTTGCTATTGAAGTGGACACCATTCCTCTGGTAAAGGTCCCACCTACCCGAAAATGCGTCGAACGGGCCAATAAACCTCTCGCCCAGCGGGACGCACAAGTCTTGCACCCTCTCATTGATGCCAGTGACCTTACTGAGCGCGTGGTAACTGGCATTCATCCGCGGTAAAATACCCATCAACATTCCCCCGTCTGTCTTCAATTTTACATCATCCGCAAGAGGCATGATCTCGGTGATGATCACTTCTGTAAAACCTACCCTACCGCCTTTGAGGAACAGGTCGTTGCCACCAGCGTGGACAACGATCGCAGTCCTCCGACTAGCCATGCGCAGCTTCTCTACCTCCTTCCTTAAGTGCGCCGTTCCCCGCCCAGGTAAGCACCTTACCTTCCTCATGTCCCGGTTTGCAGAAGCAAAGTACTTCTCCTGGCCCCTGATCTGCGATTTCCCAATCAAAACGGTGTCTTCCTCCTTCGCGCACAGGAGACTAAAGCGGTTAGAGGTCCTGACAGGGGCAACGGGGGTCTCAGGCTTCAGCTTCGCAGCCTTCTTGCCCGAGACCTTTCGATACCCGTCGCCACCCATAGACGCACTTACACCACCCGAACCACCCTGACCGGCAGCTACATCCTTCGATTTCTTTGGGCCATCAGTAGGCCTCTTCCCACCCTTTTTCTTTATCGGCCCCTTCCCACCCTTTTTCTTTATCGGCCCCTTCCCACCCTTTTTCTTTATCGGCCCCTTCCCACCCTTCTCTATCGCCCCCTTTTTTGTGCCCTCCCTGCCCTCCACCTTGCATCGCGGTTCCGTGCATTCTACGTGGGTGGCTGGCGATTCCTCACACTGATTTTGTACCCCGGTCCCCCGGTTACACCTCTACCCTTTCTCCGCGGTTCCAAGTTCTACCAATCCATCGCTGGACCGCCTTTCCAGGACAGCTACCCTATCAATGAGCTCCGGGGTGGAGGGCGCAGCCGCGTCAGTGACCGCCGCACCTCCAACAGCCGATCTGGACGACTTGAGCCGCCGAACCCTCTCCTCTAGCTTATCGTAAAACTGCACGAGTTCGCAAAAGCGGCACATGCTGGAGTGGTTGATCTTCTCGAAGCAGGATTCTTTGAAGTTCATCACCCACTGGTTTACTCCACACCTCGCACATTCAGCCTTCAGTTTCTGCAGTCCAATCATTGTAACATTTTTTTTTTCGAACTCTGAATAAGATAAAGCGTTCTAGCAATGAAAACTATCAAAAATGTTCTGACCAGTATATAAAACAGGAGGGGGGTGGGAATTCTTCCTGCGCGTAGACGCATCCGCCTATTTGCAAGTGACGTTCATCCCATCCAGAAGACTACACCTCTCGCTGCTGCCGCACCGACCAAGGGTCTCCCCAGGGCAGGACAGTCCCAAACGTGTCGCAGCTACCAACTGACAAACACTCGCGACAGCGAGATGCAGCCCCTTACTAAGTCTTACTAGTCACTCACAAGCGGCCAGACTCTTAGAATCCAATGTTCAAGGGATATCCCACCAGACCCAGAGGCTACGCCCGAGAGTTTACGCTAGCTGGGCAGTAAAGCTCTCTCACCTAAGAGCAGTACAGCCAAGCACCATCAATTGGTCACCAAAGAACGGTCGCAGGGGGCTGGTCAGGCCATTACGCGTTAAGAATGGGCTTAACGGGGCACTAGCCACACTCCATTCATCGCGCCCCTACGCCTGGGACCCCTCCATCCCAGTCTCTCACAACCTACGAGTGTTAAATGGCGTTATTTATAGAGGTTCCAAAGCCTCTCTTCCTACGCATGAGGTAGCAGTAGGATCCTAATAGTAAAAGAAGAGAAAAAGACAATACTAAAATACTTTGGGGGTGGGGGGGGGGGGGGGGGGGCAGTCAGAGGAGAACATCCTTAACTTAAGCTAAAAGGACAGAATAGGGATGGGATGGGGTCCTAGTAACCTACGGGACAGGATTGTACAACAGACTTCACCCGCCCTCCCGAAAGAGAGAACTTAAAGGAACTGGCGGTCAATTTCTCTAGAATCCCACGACTCGAGAGAGTTACAAGGAAAACAAGTACCTCAAAAGGCCTTGCGGCCCATACCAAGGAGGTACCAATGGCAACGGGTGCCAGGGAAAATTTTTTACACACACAAATAGTTTGCAAGATTTGGTCTAACCTTTTCTTGAAATGATCCACAGAGGAACTGTTCACAACTTCTGAAGGTAACCTGTTCCACGTGTCACAGATCTTATACGTAAAGTAATTCCCACACACACTAGTCCTAAACCGTTTCAAATCCAACTTTCAACCATTGTTGCGAGTTGGGTTATCATTTAAACTAAACATGCTTCTAAAATCGACATCGTTGAACCCGCGTGAGAGCTTGAAAACCTCGATCAGTTTACCGCGCAGCCTCCGAGTTTCCAGCGAAAACAAGTTCCGGGCGCGTAACCGTCGATTGTAGCCCATATGCCTAACGGAAGGGATTAACTTTGTGGCCCTCGCCTGCACTCGCTCCAGCCTCAATATCTTTGCTGAGGGTGGGCGACCAGAACTGCACAGCATACTCCAGGTGCGGCTGAACCAGGGAATTGTACAGAGAGAGAGCACAATCTCCTTGTTCCGAAACTGAAATTGCCTCCTGATATAACCCAACAGCTTCTGGACTTTCTTTTCCACCTCTACGCACTGTTTCGTGAATTTAAGGTCGCTGCTAATTAGCACACCCAAGTCCTTTTCCAAATCAGTCTCCTCGATATTACTCCCCAACATCGAGTAGTCCGACTTGGGATTGGCGTAGCCAATGTGCATCACCTTGCATTTACCCAAGTTAAACAGCATTTGGCATTTTTTGGACCACTCTCCTATCCTACCTAGGTCCGCACGCAGTTGCTCGATCGCCTCCGGCGTCCCAACATTGGCCCCAAGCTTCGTGTCATCAGCGAATTTGGCGATCCGACTGACGATGCCACCGTCGATATCATTTATGTAAATGGTAAACAACAGTGGCCCCAAAACGGAACCCTGAGGAACCCACTAGTGACCGAGGCCCAAACCCGAACTAGCCCCTTTAATTACCACCCTCTGCCGCCTATTCCTTAGCCAGTTTTCAATCCACCTACCTATTTCCCCACCGATACCCAGCGCGCGCACTTTCGCCATTAGCCGGCGGTGAGGTACCTTATCAAAGGCCTTCTAATCAATCGCCCTACTCTTATCATACTCACTCAACATGACGTAGAAAAACTCGAGCATGATGGTGAGACACGACCTATGCCGTCTAAACCCATGTTGGAGTCCCCAAGTAGCTTGTAGGAATCCAAATGGTCAACAATCCTACTCGCTATTATCCCCTCTAAATATTTACCTACAACTGAAGTTAAATGGTGTTATTTATAGAGTTTCCAAGCCTCTCTTCCCACGCATGAGATAGCAGTAGCGTCCTAATCGTAACAGTAGAGAAAAAGACAATACTAAAAGTTTTTCTTTTTTTTTGCAGTCAGAGGAGAACATCCCTAACCTAAGCTAAAAGGACAGAGTGGGATGGGAAGGGATCCTAGTAACCCATGGGACAGGTTTGTACAACAGACTTCACCCGCCCTCCCGAAAGAGAGAGAACCTAAAGGAATTGGCAGCCAATTTCTCTAGAATCCCACGACTCGGGACCGGAGGACTGTCACACCCCAAGTATAAAGTTTACAACACGCAGAAGGAACGTGCATAACCTTTATACCCCCTGCGGAGAGAGAGAGAGAGAGAGAGAGAGAGAGAGAGAGAGTTACAAGGAAAAGAAGTACCTCAAAAGGCCTTGCGGCCCATACCGAGGAGGAACCAATGGCAACGGGTGCCACGGAAAATTTTCTACACACTCAAATAATGTGCAAAATTTGGTCTAACCTTTTCTTGAACTGATCCACAGAGGAACTGTTCACAACTTCCGAAGGTAACCTGTTCCATGTGTCACAGATCTTATACGTAAAGTAATTCCCACACACACTAGTCCTAAACCGTTTCAAATCCAACTTCCAACCATTGTTGCGAGTTGGGTTATCATTTAAACTAAACATACTTCTGAAATCAACATCGTTCAACCCACGTAAGAGCTTGAAAACCTCGATCAGTTGACCGCGCAGCCTCCGAGTTTCAAGCGAAAACAAGTTCAGGGCGCGTAACCGTCGATTGTAGCCCATATGTCTAACGGAAGGGATTAACTTTGTGGCCCTCGCCTGCACTCGCTCCAGCCTCTCAATATCTTTCCTGGTGGGCGACCAGAACTGCACAGCATACTCCAGGTGCGGCCGAACAAGGGAATTGTACAGTGAGAGCACAATCTCCTTGTTCCGAAACTGAAATTGCCTCCTGATATAACCCAATAGTTTCTGGGCTTTTTTTCCACCTCTACACACTGTTTCGTAAACTTAAGGTCGCTGCTAATTAGCACACCCAAGTCCTTTTCTAAATCAGTCACCTCGATATTACTACCCAACATCGAGTAGTCCGACTTGGGATTGGCGTAGCCAATGTGCATCACTTTGCATTTACCCAAGTTAAACGGCATTTGCCATTTTTCGGACCACTCTCCTATCCTACCTAGGTCCGCACGCAGTTCCTCGATCGCTTCGGGCGTCCCAACATTGGCCCCAAGCTTGGTGTCATCAGCGAATTTGGCGATCCGACTGACGATGCCACCGTCGATATCATTTATGTAAATGGTAAACAACAGTGGCCCCAAAACGGAACCCTGAGGAACCCCACTAGTGACCTAGGCCCAACCCGATCTAGCCCCTTTAATTACCACCCTCTGCCGCCTATTCCTCAGCCAGTTTTCAATCCACCTACCTATTTCCCAACCGATACCCAGCGCGCGCACTTTCGCCATTAGCCGGCGGTGAGGTACCTTATCAAAGGCTTTCTGAAAGTCGAGATAAAGTATATCAATCGCCCTACTCTTATCGTACTCACTCAACATGACGTGGAAAAACTCGAGCAAGTTGGTGAGACACGACCTATGCCGTCTAAACCCATGTTGGGAGTCCCCAAGCAGCTTGTAGGAATCCAAATGGTCAACGATTCTATCAGCTATTATCCTTTCTAATAATTTACCTACAACTGAAGTGAGACTAATAGGACGATAGTTCCCTGGACTTTCGTGATCCCCTTTCTTAAAGATAGGGGTCACGTTGGCCTCCCTCCAGTCACCAGGCACCTGGCCCATCTCCAACGATTTGTTGAAGACTGTAGCCAGGTGGGGAGCCACCTGGTCGCGCACTTCTCGCAACACTCTGGGGAGAAACTGGTCTGGCCCAGGAGCCTTAAACGTGCTCAGTTTGTCTATTCTATCGGCAACGACTGTCGCGGTACATCTAACACTATCCAGGCCAGCACCTTCGTGCCTCACGCCTGGCTCGGGGATGACGCGGGTATCCTCCCTGGTGAACACTCCCGCAAAGTACTCATTGCACATTAGCGATGTCCGCGTCGGAGGTCCGCAGAACGCCGCTTCCGTCCTTTAACGGACCTATCATGCTTCTAATGGGCTTTCTACTATTAACATAACTGAAGAATTCTTTAGGGTTCCCCTTGCAGAGGCTTGCCACCCGTAGTTCTTCGTTACGTTTCGCTAGCCTAACCTTCGCCTTCACTTCCCTACACAGGCGGACATACGCTTCAGTGTTCTCGTGGGAACGATTGGCCTTCGCCCTCCTATACGCTACTTTCCTATTTCGGATAGGAGAGAGAGAGAGAGAGAGAGAGAGAGAGAGAGAGAGAGAGAGATACAAGGAAAAGAAGTACCTCAAAAGGCCTTGCGGCCCATACCGAGGTGGTACCAATGGCAACGGCTGCCAGGGAAAATTTTGTATTTTTCTTTCAACTATCCTAGCAGTAGTAGAAAACTGGATAGAAAAGTAGAAGGCTCTCTCCCCACCCTCCGCTCCCTCCCTGCCAGAGGCAGGTACGGAAAAAGGTTGAAGAAAATACCTTGACCCTGGAAAAGTAGCCAAGGAAATTTTACAGGAAAGTGGAGAATATATAAATAGCTCTATATTTAGCTTGCTCACAGAGACACCGAGCAAGCGAACTCCTGCAGAGTTTTCTGAGGTTTTAATCTTAAACTATGAGTGTGTTCAGTACTTTGTCTAGCCTATTTTTAAACAGATTTACACTTTGACTGGAAACAACCTCTGAGGGAAGTTGGTTCCAGATATTAACTATTTTATAGGAAAAGAAATTTCCGCAGACTGAGTCCTAAATGTCTTTACACACTCAAATAGTGTACAAGATTTGGTCTACCCTTTTCTTGAACTGATCCACAGAGGAACTGTTCACAACTTCCGAAGGTAACCTGTTCCATGTGTCACAGATCTTATACGTAAAGTAATTCCCACACACACTAGTCCTAAACCGTTTCAAATCCAACTTCCAACCATTGTTGCGAGTTGGGTTATCATTTAAACTAAACATACTTCTAAAATCGACATCGTTGAACCCTCGTAAGAGCTTGAAAACCTCGATGAGTTGACCGTGCAGCCTCCGAGTTTCAAGCGAAAACAAGTTCAGGGCGCGTAACCGTCGATTGTAGCCCATATGCCTAACGGAAGGGATTAACTTTGTGGCCCTCGCCGAGAGAGAGAGAGAGAGAGAGAGAGAGAGAGAGAGAGAGTTACAAGGAGTTACAAGGAAAAGAAGTACCTCAAAAGGCCTTGCGGCCCATACCGAGGAGGTACCAATGGCAACGGGTGCCAGGGAAAATTTTGTCTTTCAACTATGCTAGCAGTAGTAGAAAACTGGATAGAAAAGTAGAAGGCTCTCTCCCCACCCTCCGCTCCCTCCCTGCCAGAGGCAGGTACGGAAAAAGGTTGAAGAAAATACCTTGACCCTGGAAAAGTAGCCAAGGAAATTTTACAGGAAAGTGGAGAATATATAAATAGCTCTATATTTAGCTTGCTCACAGAGACCGAGCAAGCGAACTCCTGCAGAGTTTTCTGAGGTTTTAATCTTAAACTATCAACGTGTTAAAGTAATTCCCACATATACTAGTCGTTTCTAATCCAACTTCTAACCATTGTTGCGAGTTGGGTTATCATTTGAACTAAACATGCTTCTAAAATCGACATCTTTGAACCCGCATCACGTAAGCGTCGATTGTAGCCCATATGCCTAACGAAAGGGATTAACTTTGTGGCATTTTTCGCCAGTTTCCAATCCACCTACCTACTTCCCCACCAATACCCAGCGCGCGCACTTCGGCCATTAGCCGGCGGTGAGGTACCTTATCAAAGGCCTTCTAATCAATCGCCCTACTCTTATCATACTCACTCAACATGACGTAGAAAAACTCGAGCATGATGGTGAGACACGACCTATGCCGTCTAAACCCATGTTGGAGTCCCCAAGTAGCTTGTAGGAATCCAAATGGTCAACAATCCTACTCGCTATTATCCCCTCTAAATATTACCTACAACTGAAGTTAAATGGTGTTATTTATAGAGGTTCCAAGCCTCTCTTCCCACGCATGAGATAGCAGTAGCGTCCTAATCGTAACAGTAGAGAAAAAGACAATAAAAAAGTTTTTTTTTTTTTTTTGCAGTCAGAGGAGAACATCCCTAACCTAAGCTAAAAGGACAGAGTGGGATGGGAAGGGGTCCTAGTAACCCACGGGACAGGTTTGTACAACAGACTTCACCCGCCCTCCCGAAAGAGAGAGAACCTAAAGAAATTGGCAGCCAATTTCTCTAGAATCCCACGACTCGGGACCGGAGGGCTGTCACACCCCAAGTATAAAGTTTACAACACCGAGAGAGAGAGAGAGAGAGAGAGAGAGAGAGAGAGAGAGAGTTACAAGGAGTTACAAGGAAAAGAAATACCTCAAAAGGCCTTGCGGCCCATACCGAGGAGGTACCAATGGCAACGGGTGCCAGGGAAAATTTTGTCTTTCAACTATGCTAGTAGTAGTAGAAAACTGGATAGAAAAGTAGAAGGCTCTCTCCCCACCCTCCGCTCCCTCCCTGCCAGAGGCAGGTACGGAAAAAGGTTGAAGAAAATACATTGACCCTGGAAAAGTAGCCAAGGAAATTTTACAGGAAAGAGGAGAATATATAAATAGCTCTATATTTAGGTCCTAAATGTCTTTACACACTCAAATAGTGTGCAAGATTTCGTCTAACCTTTTCTTGAACTGATCCACAGAGGAACTGTTCACAACTTCCGAAGGTAACCTGTTCCATGTGTCACAGATCTTATACGTAACGTAATTCCCACACACACTAGTCCTAAACCGTTTCAAATCCAACTTCCAACCATTGTTGCGAGTTGGGTTATCATTTAAACTAAACATACTTCTAAAATCGACATCGTTGAACCTCGTAAGAGCTTGAAAACCTCGATCAGTTGACCGCGCAGCCTCCGAGTTTCAAGCGAAAACAAGTTCAGGGCGCGTAACCGTCGATTGTAGCCCATATGCCTAACGGAAGGGATCAACTTTGTGGCCCTCGCCTGCACTCGCTCCAGCCTCTCAATATCTTTCCTGAGGGTGGGCGACCAGAACTGCACAGCATACTCCAGGTACGGCCGAACAAGGGAATTGTACAGTGAGAGCACAATCTCCTTGTTCCGAAACTGAAATTGCCTCCTGATATAACCCAATAGTTTCTGGGCTTTCTTTTCCATCTCTACACACTGTTTCGTAAACTTAAGGTCGCTGCTAATTAGCACACCCAAGTCCTTTTCTAAATCAGTCACCTCGATATTACTGCCCAACATCGAGTAGTCCGACTTGGGATTGGCGTAGCCAATGTGCATCACTTTGCATTTACCCAAGTTAAACGGCATTTGCCATTTTTCGGACCACTCTCCTATCCTACCTAGGTCCGCACGCAGTTCCTCGATCGCTTCGGGCGTCCCAACATTGGCCCCAAGCTTGGTGTCATCAGCGAATTTGGCGATCCGACTGACGATGCCACCGTCGATATCATTTATGTAAATGGTAAACAACAGTGGCCCCAAAACGGAACCCTGAGGAACCCCACTAGTGACCGAGGCCCAACCCGAACTAGCCCCTTTAATTACCACCCTCTGCCGCCTATTCCTTAGCCAGTTTTCAATCCACCTACCTATTTCCCCACCGATACCCAGCGCGCGCACTTTCGCCATTAGCCGGCGGTGAGGTACCTTATCAAAGGCTTTCTGAAAGTCGAGATAAAGTATATCAATCGCCCTACTCTTATCGTACTCACTCAACATGACGTGGAAAAACTCGAGCAAGTTGGTGAGACACGACCTATGCCGTCTAAACCCATGTTGGGAGTCCCCAAGCAGCTTGTAGGAATCCAAATGGTCAACGATTCTATCAGCTATTATCCTTTCTAATAATTTACCTACAACTGAAGTGAGACTAATAGGACGATAGTTCCCTGGACTTTCGTGATCCCCTTTCTTAAAGATAGGGGTCACGTTGGCCTCTCTCCAGTCACCAGGCACCTGGCCCATCTCCAACGATTTGTTGAAGACTGTAGCCAGGTGGGGAGCCACCTGGTCGCGCACTTCTCGCAAAACACTGGGGAGAAACTGGTCTGGCCCAGGAGCCTTAAACGCGCTCAGTTTGTCTATTCTATGAGCAACGACTGTCGCGGTACATCTAACACTATCCAGGTCAGCACCTTCGTGCCTCACAGCTGGCTCGGGGATGACGCGGGTATCCTCCCTGGTGAACACTCCCGCAAAGTACTCATTAAGCACCTTAGCGATGTCCGCGTCGGAGGTCCGCAGAACGCCGCTTCCGTCCTTTAAAGGACCTATCATGCTTCTAATAGGCTTTCTACTATTAACATAACTGAAGAACTCCTTAGGGTTCCTCTTGCAGAGGCTTGCCACCCGTAGTTCTTCGTTACGTTTCGCTAGCCTAACCTTCGCCTTCACTTCCCTACACAGGCGGACATACGCTTCAGTGTTCTCGTGGGAACGATTGGCCTTCGCCCTCCTATACACTACTTTCCTATTTCGGATAGCCGAAGCGATGCCACGATTGAACCACTTAGGCTGCGTTGAAGCAGGGGTGACCAGTTTTGAGGGTATGGCAGCAGACTGCAGCACCATAAACTCATCCGGAATGCACTCCACACTCCCTCAACATCGCCGCCAACCTCTAACCCCATCTCTGCTACGCTATCCCTGAGGCTAACAAAGTTCGCCCGCCGGAGATCGAGCTTACTGCCTCTCGAGTTACTACGCTTCACCCGAGGGACGCACACACGGAACCTAATAATACCGTGATCACTCCCGCCCAACGATTCGTCAACGGTGAGGCCAGTGACGAGGTTGTCTTCGGTCGTGAATACTAAGTCTAGAACGCTTTCGCCTCGTGTAGGCTCGTTGACCCACTGAGTGAGGAAGTTCTCATCAGCAAAGTCAACTAGCCTCCTCCCTTCAGCATCGGCAGTCCTGTTTTCCCACTTTATGCCGCGACAGTTGAAGTCTCCTAAAACTACACACACCCTATCCCCTAGCAGGCTACTGAGTTCGGTGTACAGGGCTGTATCCTCCTCGAGGAGGAGATGCGGAGGTCTGTACACCAAGATTAACCTATAGTTCGTCCCTCCCACGTTCAGATCGACGCCAAGCAGCTCCCGTTCCGACCGGAACTGGCAGTCAACCGGACTCAACGTGTCTCTGACGTATATTAGTACCCCACCCCCTCCCCACGGGTGCGGTCTTTGCGAAACATTCTATACCCGGGAATTTCGAACTCCCCAACGTAGTCCCTACGATCAGTATGAATCCAGGACTCGGTGATAGCAACGATATCCTGGTATTCTGATGCTAAGAGCGCCCGTAGCTCGCGAAACTTGTTCCTAATTGACCTAGCATTAAAAAGCATTGCACGGAGGGAGCCTTCCCTATTCTGACCGCCCCCTAGCACGACCCGTTTCCCGAACAGCCAAGGCTGTCGGGAGTTGAAGAGCCCCTCACTAACGAGGGGGCAACTTCCACAGGAGACTGAGCCCCTCCAACGTAGGAGGAGGGTCACCCATCTGTACTTCGCCGCACCCTTCAGTCGAAGGTACGTCCGCCACCGGCTCATCCTCATCTCTCCCCGGTGGGGGCCCATCATCTCTCCCAGGACTCGACCTCACCATTCTGTATAGGTGCCGGTCGAGCAGCGCGCCTAGCACACCTTTACCCTTGTCATTGAGGTGGACACCATCCCTCTGGTAAAGGTCCCACCTACCCGAAAATGCATCGAAGGGGTCAATAAACTTCACGCCCAGCGGAACGCACAAGTCTTGTACCCTCTCGTTGATGCCAATGACCTTACTGAGCGAGTGGTCACTGACATTCATTCGCGGTAAAATACCCATTAACATTCCCCTGTCTGTCTTCAGTTTTAGATCATCCGCAAGAGACATGATCTCGGTGATGATCCCTTCTGTAAGACCTACCCCACCGCCTTTGAGGAACAGGTCATTGCCACCAGCGTGGACAACGATCGCAGTCCTCCGACTATCCACGCGCACCTTCTCTACCTCCTTCCTTAAGTGCGCCGTTCCCGCCCAGGTAAGCACCTTACCTTCCTCCCATCCCGGTTTGCAGAAGCAAAGTACTTCTCCTGGCCCCTGATCTGCGAGTCCCCAATCAAAACGGTGTCTTCCTCCTTCGAGCACAGGAGACTAAAGCGGTTAGAGGTCTTGACAGGGGCAACTGGGGTCTCAGGCTTCGGCTTCGCAGCCTTCTTGCCCGAGACCTTTCGAAACCCGTCGCCACCCATACACGCAGTTACACCACCCGACCCACCCCGACAGGTAGCTACATCCTTCGGTTTCTTTGGGCCATCAGCAGGCCCCTTCCCACCCTTCTCTATCGATCCCTTCCCACCCTTCTCTATCAGCCCCTTCTTTGAGCCCTCCCTTTGTTC